>LPNX010420956.1:532088-609140 GCA_001517045.1 Pseudotsuga menziesii | reverse complement strand
AAGAGATGCATTAGGGGGAATTGAGGTTGATGCAGAAGTTTTCAATATTTTGCTTGAGGTCATAATGACCATAAAGTTTGACAGGCTATTTGAGGGTATACCTGATAAATGTAGAATCCTGTTCAATAATTTAATTCCTTCTATAGAAGAGAGTGTATGTATAGTGATCTATTTTTGCTGAAGAACATGGAAATCTTGGTAAAAGAAATGAACTCAAGCAAGGAGGTTAACTTATCTATTAAAGAGCATCTACTTACAAGTGCAACTGATATGGTGGAATGCCTGGTAGAAAAATATTCCCATGCTTAATAAGTGATTTTTCTTGACTGAAGGGTACATTTTTATAACAGAAATAAGGGCATGAGCATCCGTCTCATCAAATATCTCCTCCTGCACACACACAAAATTAACCTACATCATTGGTCAAGCCCCAGAGAAAAAGAAAATATATCTGTATTAATACTAACCAAGCAACAAATCCTGGCCCTCACTAAGAGAACTAACCATTTCCAGTGCACGTGCTGACCAACTAAATCTCATAAAGGTTGAAATTAAAAATCTATTTTGTTTCAGGCTTAGTGGCTCCCGACCTAACCTCTTGAAACAGATCGATAGATCCATTGATAGGAATGGTATAACCAACCAACATTCACAGAGAGACTAAAATATGTGTCACTAAGATCAAATAGTGAAAGAGGCTGTTAAGCTAGGAAAGCCAGAAATCAAAGTTAGATGATCTGTGAGTGCATACATAGTTTAGTGCGAACCAAGACAAAGCTTATTTCACAAGAAATTGCCTTCACTTTTTCCCAACTACAGGAGGGCTTCCATGTTCCCAATTGACAACAGTAGGTCAGTATCAAGAGATTTTCTTCCTAAACAATGTAACTACTGTAGGAATCAACCCTCAGTAATAAATGTGATCAGGTGATGCAATTGAAAAAGTTGGTTTTCTAAAACGAGTGGGATGCAATGGACAAAATTCAAGTATCAAGAATAGCTGCTGCCCTCACAATACAGAAACATTATGTCAAAACATTGCATAGATGTATTTTGAAGTAAAATCCTGGAATCGATTTAGGATACCAAGACAATTTGATAGTTTCTTTGCTTAGTCATGCAAGCCAATGACATGATGTATTTTTCACCTGCAATCTAAATGACACATGAAGTTTAAGGCCATACCCAGATCCTTTACATGATTTGTAAAATTCAACTCTGAGCTAGTGAATAACGCCCATGCCATACAAATGAGTTATAACCATAATCACTATTCAAAACTTGTCATTTTAGTGAACAGGGTATTCTCATCAAAATTTCTCAGTTCACTGAAAATATTACTGAATATAAGGAATCTATTAAATTACTGTGCACAGTCAACCAGGTTGTAGTCAAGTGGTAAATCTAAAAATGGTTTCATTGGGAGAAATAGGTTCAACTGCTCTGCTTATGCTGCTGCAATTATGTAGCCAAATTGTACCATCTTGTTATACTCCTTAATTGAGCCTTGGCAGTTTGTTCTAAGCATTAGGTGGAGAAAGCCATGTGCAAGTCCTGAATGGTTTTGCATAATAAAAAACCCTTGGATGCAGCATCTAAGCAAAGGTTTCCGGCCCAAAAGATATTTACCCACCCCTGAAAATGATGGTGAACTAAGAAAAGAGCAAGGATGAAGTTAGGGCCTGAGATGGAAACCTGTAAAAGCTCTTCAATAACATCTTCCATTGTTATTATACCCATGATATCCTCATCCTCTACAAGTTTTGGAAGTGGTTTATCAGCAATTTGAAGAATATCTCCTGATGGTGTGCGAGACCACCGCCTTGACTTTACTGATCCTTTGTTGTCATCATATGTGTGACCAGCAGGAAAGCTTTTCCACTTCTGAAATAGCCTTTTATTTGGAAAGGGTTTGTCCTGAGAAACTTGTGATGAATTTTGGTCCACATTGATTTTCACATCCTCACCTGATGATAAACAAGCAAGCATAACACATGTCAAGAAGATTTCAAAATTGATAGCAGGCAAACACAACTTGAGCCAAAGTTTCAAGAGAGGACACATTTTGGATAGAGCAGACCATGGTTTTGAAACATGGGTGACCAAGAAATGGTCAAAGTTGCATTGACCAACTAAAGTCTTTAGCTATAGAACTTCAAATTGAAAACAAATCATGGAGAAATTCAACCTGTTCATATTCTTCAAATCATTGCAGCAATCTAAGACAACAAAGGTTAAATACACTTATCATAAGACTAGTGAACAACGTAATCAACAACATAAGCACCATTTCAACCTAAACAGATACAATATCCATCAAATTTAAAGACCAAGCCTGACCCTAGCTTGAAGTAAACTTCATTCTGAAATATGTGCCAATATGGTAGGCATGTAAGACACAGATCTGGACATAAATAGCTATCTTAACCTATACACTACATATCTCTTGCAGTATGATAAAGCAGAGAATGTTGAATCAAAGTTTGCAGAGCTCGAAAGGGTTGGGTTGTCATGATTTCCAATTGAAATGAGAAATTAGTCTTTGTGCGGGAGATGTTCATATTCTTAATTCTAAGAATCAATTTTGAAAAAATTAATTTCATTTACACAGAAGAGTGACTCTGATGTCATAGGTGGACCAATAAAAAGGGCTAATTCATAGTCTGTCTAGCCTGGTTTTCTAATCCACGTACTCTCTCTTGAGGATTGTAATAAAATCATAAGCTGCTTGAAAATTCACAGGTGGTTAGTCTAGACCTCCCAAAGCATAGTAAAAACAAAGATGTCTAATAAGCATTGTGTTATTTTCGAGCCCTGATATTCCCCAACTCAAATTCGACATCAAAACACTTGACAAACACACACAAAGGCACATACATTCCAAAAATCTATTATAGCATTATAACAGAGGGATAAATGATCACTCTAGTTTCAGATCTGAGATTATTTGTAGTTGTTCTTCACATATGTGGTCATTAGAGAATAGTTCAATGCGTGCTGCATATCCCATTGGTCAACGCCACAAAGAGGAAGGGCCAGAAAGATCATTAGAAAATCATTAGAAAATCCAAACAGAGTTTATGTCAACTAATCAACTTTCCTAATTGCAGAGAAAGAGACAGAGCAAAAACAGATAAGAAGTCAAACGAAAAGCCAAATTTCCTAATAAGAAATAAGTTAATACAGATTACACAAGGAGGAACTTTTTAGCTTCCCACAGGAACAGGCTATTTAGAATCATGGGTATATCATGTGGTACAAAGTGTTATAAATGTGAATGAGGGAGTCACAGAAGAGCATGGAATGGCTGATCTCTTTCAGCAACTGATTGACATTAGTGGGGTTCATAACTGGGGTATTGTAGAACACAAAGTTCTTCAAGATCTGGGTTTAAATTGGTCTGATCTCTATTCTGTTGTTTGTTGCATTTTGGAAGTGTGGCAGAATAGGGAAGCTTCCCAAGTGCATGAGCTTATACTTGAAAGATATTGTTTTGTACTTGGCTGGATCACTCTATCAGATATTGATGTTAAGGAAGCTGGTGCTTTGCCATGGAGTCTTGAATTGGGCAGAGACAAGTTGCTTGAAATTGAATACTTCATAAGTTTTAGCAGAATTCTGCGCCATAATGTTCATTTTGGCCATACAGGGGCGCTCTGTTCTCTAAACCCACACCATCCAGGAGGAAGCGTTGGGGTGCCCCTTTTTGGGAATCGTTGCCCCAATTTCGCATGGGTGTCCACCTGTGGTTTTTATCACAATTTCAGGCAACGGTTACATGTTGGAGATTTGGATGGCTCAGGGTATTGATGCTAGATTAGCATATGTTTTTTCATGATTTCGATGCCTTGGTTGACGATGTGCTCATGGATAGTGCTTATTCTTGGTTCTATCATATATGGATGGTATCAAGTTATCAACATCTCTCACTAAACTAGTATGAGCTGCATACTGTGCTCCTGTAGTATCTGCAAGAGACCTAGCTTCATTTAACCTGTTCTGAACTATCTTGTCTTTACCACTGAGTTTACTGGTTTCGGGAAGTTCTACATTGTAAAGCACAATATTACTCTAGCACTCTAGCTTGCCCATTATAGGCTTTCGGTGTAGTACTAATCCTCCTGCAGCTGAAGCCAAATCTTGCAAGTATCCTTTTGAAGAGGCAACAAAGTCACCACTGAAATAAAAGCTTAGCCCTTCAAACAGCTTTGGTGCCTGTAATAGCGAAATATCAGAAAGGCTGGGGAGTCTTCCTACTCTAACAAATGGGAAAATATTGTTCGAAGGTGAATATTATAGAAAAAATTAGAATGTAATAGAAAAATTCTAACATTGTGGAGAATATAAGATTGTACATAAATTTGAACTACCATCAACAGTTTGGCAAGAGATCAATTTGTCAAAACATTAGCAATTTTACCAACTAGAAACTCTAAAATGCTTTTCCTTGGTATATTGCCACACCTTTTTCTCAACTCAAGCTCGGCCACGCTTTGGTCCCTCAAAGGTGCCATGGATATCATGAGTTATTTCAAATGGCTCTTCATTTACTGGATGCCCTGCTTCCATACATGCAGCAATCCCTGAAAACATATTTTTCTGTAAATGAGTATGACCATTAGCTGAAGATGAATGTTTTGTAAAGTGAAGGAAATCTTAGAACTAATATACACCAGAAGCATTTAAGAAAAGAAAGTATATATAAGGACATTTGAAGGTATCATCCATGACTATCAGATAAACTTACAATCTATCTTAAGAACCCACTTTCCTTCCAATATTGACATCAAAAATTTCAGTGTTCTTCTACAAGCACCATCTGCATCGGTAGATGCAACCACATGGGTCATAGTAGGACTCCATGTTTTTGATATCGTTGCACCAGTGAGTCTTGCAAAATTATGAAGTTGCTCCGGCATTAAAAATGAGAATTGTTGAGAACATATAGCACATAGTTTCAATGGGCAAGTCGATTTGAAGTTAAAACACACACATAAAGGGAAAACACATGCAATACCTTCTGAGCAGAATCCAATGCAGAACCACACAGAACCCATTTTCAATACTGTTCCAGCAGCCATGTCCAAGCCTGACTTGCCTAGGAACCTTTATCAGCTTGCTGTCTACCTAGACTTTTGTCTCCTCTGAAAATTTTGAATGGGTAAAAAAGATAGATAAGTGAAATCCAATAAAGTATTGAGATTTAAAAAGTAAATACTCCCACAAGTTAAAAGCAAATTTACAATATGACCTAAGCAGCGTTCCCTTATTAGCAAATTGCTGCCCCTTTCTTGATAGGGAACTGTTGTGCCTTGAACTTGTACGTGATCTGCTTTCATTTGGAAACTTGTGTGATGAATGAGCAGGACAGAGCATTACAAAATTATCCTGCAGAAAACATGGGAAACAAAATGGCACAATCCCCTTTTAGTTTTTCTATCTGTAAACCTGAATAATGTTCTTCAGAAGACTTAGGAGACAAGGTTTCAAATTCTTACAACATCCCATCTGCATTCTGGAGTAGAAAGGGCACATGGGACATGAAATCTCTTACGACACTTTGTGAAACAACAACCCTCCATTATATCATCGCAAAGAAACTGCAAAATTGTTAGCTTTGTGGAAGGCAATATGGTATAGTACTCGCCATTCAAAAGCTTCAAATGAGAAATATTCTGTCCATGGCCCTTGTAGTCCATGGTCCCCAAAACAAATACCTCTATTTTTTGTGCAAGCTCATAATAGGACTGTGAAACGGGAATCCAAAACACCTGTTCCCGGACCTCTGGAGTTCCATTCACTGGAAAAATATCTTTGGCTTGAAACCACACATTATTCAGTTGATTATCAATGTATTTCCCTAACTACCAACTCCAATGGAAACCCCCTGGTCACTCCTCCATGAGAGACACTGTTTTGGGCTCGAAAGAACCGTGCGCGCTGAACAAAATTCACAAAAAAATCAAACATAACCGCGCATAAACTCTTGGCCGTCGCTGTATCGACGCATTGACCGTTTTATAAGTCAACAAAAGATGGTGCCGTCGCTATAGCGACAGTCTAGCATGGATATAGTGACGAAAGTCGGGGCTTCTTAAAAAAAATTGTAAAAATGCATAATTTACCCTTGATTTTTCCATGAAAGTAAAACTAACGTGGAAAAATTGATCACATGTACTAGTGACCTACAAGAAATTGATAGGCCATACACCTTTTAGGTTGGTTTATGGAGAAGAAGCAGTCATGCCCATGGAGTACATTGTTCCTAGCCTTAGAATATCTACTTTCACAGAGATGGATGACCCAAATGTGATGAAAGAAAGGTTGGCAAAGATACTAGAACTTAAAGAGGACAGATTCATTGCAGGGTTCTAGCAGCAAGTGCAGAAAGCTAGAGAAAAAGCATGGCATGATAGACACATTAAGAGGAAGCAGTTCTAGAATGGTGATCTTGTGCTTTTATATGACAATAAATTCATGAAATTCCCAGGGAAGTTCAAGACACATTGGAAAGGACCATACATAGTGCAGAGAGTTACTGCTGGTGGCGCAGTCCAGTTAGCTAAATTGAATGGAGAAATTTTACCTTCCATGGTGAATGGAAGTAGGTTAAGGAAGTACAGGGACAAACCAGGACCACTTAATCAGAAGTAACAGCAAGAAGGGCAGCCTAAGTACCAAGAACAATTGGAATTGGGTACTAGACTATAATGAAGATGTTCTCAAAGCTACGAAGTGTTGAATACTGTCAAAGTTTGAAGGTTGAAGTTTGGTTGCCGTGTAGGTCAGGATGGGTCGAAGGCGAATATTATGTCGAGGGTACTCATTGAGGCGAAGATAAAGTTAGTAGTTATGTAGAAGAAGAAAGGTGTGTTGCAGCCTAAAATGTGACTGACGGGACAAATTCGAATTGGTGGCATCAGCACATGAACTTCCTGTCATGATGAGATCTTGGGAAAATCTAGCACCGTGTGGGCCAGATTCATCATCGTTCCATCAGATTTGGTGTCATTAATGCACCATGATGACATATTTTGTTGCGAGATTCTATAAGAAGCTACACCGGCCTCCAACTTCTGCATTGTGCACTTCTTTGAGTTTATAGTTAGCACCATGTCGAATGATCGCGAAGTCCAGGAACTGTTACGAGAGTTCAGGGAGAGAGGTCTGCAGAACCTTATGAGCAATCCTCCTTGCGAGCAGGCATCTCCAGCACCAAAGCAGCCAATGCAGATATGATCAACCAGAAATAAATTTAAGGAAGAAGTTCACTCTAAGTGGAATGAAGAAAGGCACAACCCCTTAGGAAATACTCAAAAGGATCTCGTAGAATGGAGGCATGCTGTTTGTCTTATGCAAAATTATAGTGGCATGCAATCATAGGGGCACTGCCTGTTAAGGACCCAAAGTTGTGGATGGTCAAATGTTCGATAGGACATGAACGAGAGGCAGTTCGAAGGATGGGGTCGCTGATAGAAGGCCTAATGACCCCCATGACCACCATAAATATGACGGAGGCAGACAGCACCATGAGAGATGGTCGTATTCTACTAAGGATGAAAGGATGAAGGACCAAGCAAGCCGCGGCTGTGGTATCATTAGCAGAAGGGACGACGATGCAGCCGTAGCAAGTTGTTTTCTATCTTTGAAAACGAGATTCTACCCGTATAAAATTAGCTGAGTGTCCCGGGATGGGACACTGGCGAGTCTTAGGGGCATGTTGGGGCGTGCACCTTAACGGTCCTTAAGTTTGGTAACTCCGCCGTTTTTGTGGAAACTTGTAAGTGGAGTTGCGACTCAAAATAGTCTTAGGGGTGTCAGGGTTGAGTAAAATCCTTCTTTTTGTAATAAACCCATGGTTTAAGTCCAGGGTTTAGGGTTCGGGGTGCCCATGGTTTAAGCCCATGGTTTTGTAATAAGTGCACTATAAATAAGCACTCTTGTAAAGAAGTCAATTTAGGCTTTTGATGTAAGATGAATTGAAACTTAGTGCACAGCTTGAGGAATTGAAGGGATTTGCAGCTGAGTGCGCAGATCAGAACTGTGGTTTTTGTAAAGAGTTGAATAAAACATAGTTCTGTGGACGTAACCCCTAAACTGGGGGCAAACCACGTTATATCATGTGTTGTGGTTTTGTTGTTTTGTTTTTATTTTCTTTTATGCATTGATAAATATATAACTGATAAGTAAGTTCAATGCTAAATAATAACTTCGCTGTGAATTCCCAGTAAAGGGTTAAGCAAGGCACTGTTGTTTATCTAACCGTGAAGCTAAATAAGTAAATATCAAAGCTCTGTATTTTATGATTATAATTTGTTAGAAGCTAAAGTTACAGTAATATCCCTCTCTTGCTTGCAGAAACCTGATTCTACGACACCCCATAGCTGTTCCGGGTGAGACTGCAACCTGTTCGCAGGTTGTTGCCGAAAGGGCCAACACTGTGGGTCTTTTGTTGGTGCGAAGACAAAAGTATAGAACCCGGGTCTTCCTAATCCCAACAAATACCTCTCATGGGAGATTAATTAAGCAGTTTTATTTTCAATTTTAATTATCATATAGTTGAATTCTCATCTATCTCCCCATTCTCTCATTCCTTCTTCTCCATTTCCCCACACTCTCATTTGATGGTGCACTTGTTGGACTGATTCTTGCTCCTTGCAGAGGATAGTTGATGGAAAAGATTTAATTTATGATGTATGGTTTTTTAATATAATATCCATATTCTTTGTAATTTTAAATCTCAAAAATACATGTATGAAAGGATTGCATTCCCCATTCTCTTGAATAACTAGTTTTCATGGATTTGGCTTCAATATTGAAGTAGCTTTATATCAGATTTGTATGAGGACATTTAATGGAGTTTTATGATGATGGGGAAGAAATATATATGGATATATGATATTATTACACATTCTATGTAAGTATAAATATCATAAATACATGTATGAAAAGCTTGCATACTCATTCCCTTGTATCACTAGTCTTCATGGATTTTGGCTTCAATCTTGAAGTAGTTTTATACCAGATTTGTATGAGAGATATTATATGAGTTTTAGGATGTTGTGACAGCCATATATGATGTATTACTCTTTAATTTCATGTCCATATCCTCTGTGGGTATAAATCCAAGAAAATCATGTGTGAAAAGCTTGCATTCCCCTACCATTGGGTCACTAGTTTCCATGACTTTGGCTTCAACCTTGAAGGAGTCTTATATCAGACTTGTATAAGGAACGTTCTATGAGTTTGATGATGTTTTGAAAAACATATATGATGTGTTACTCATTAATCTAATTTCCCTATGTTATGTGGGTCTAAATCGAAGAAATCCATATGTCAAACTCTCGCAATTCCATGCTACTAATTCACTAGTTTTCATGTATTTGACTCCAATACTGAATGAGATGTATACCAGACTTATATGAAGGGATTTATATGGTGTTTAATACTATTTCAGAATCAATTTGTATTTTTTATATGGTGAACATTTAACTCTACCTTTCATATGTCAAAATCGAGCTAGTCATATAATTTCGCCATAAGCAATTTCACTAAAAGTTATCAAACAAATGTGGAACTCTATAACCAGTTTGAAGAACTAATAACCATATTTAATGACATTCCATGAGTTCTTATATCATTCCCCATACATTTATTACAAATTCTATAGGTTCTTAGATGCGTTGGGAAGCCCAGTTGGCCTACACCCTAGGGGGGATTTCATCACAATTTCCTAGTAAATTTTGGCCTCTTTTTCATCATACCCCAAAAAGGTTTCATAGGTATAAAGTCTGATACAAAGTATCCATAAAACATTTTTTTATGTTTTAATACTCACCATACCATCTCATTTTAAATTCGGGACCATTTGGTGAAAGTAGGAACCCTATAGAGTCATGACTAGTTAAGCTTGAATTTTTCCCAATTTGTAATTTTATTCAAATATCCAAAAAGGGAGATTCCAATATCCTTGACCACATATGGTCCTAACCAATGTGTTTTCAAATTTCCTAGATGCTTGAAAAAATTACTATCATACATAAGAACAAGCCCGCTAACTTCAAAATGCTTGCTCTTAATGTGTCTATCATGCCATACCTTTTTCCTTTGTTTGTCAACATTTTGGTGAAATATTGCAACAAAACATTCTTCCTTTAAGTGTATTAGTTCAAGAAATATTTCTTCCACAACATCAACATCTTTCATTTCCATGATCATGGAAACTCTCAAACTTGGTACAATATATTCCATAGGCATGACAGCTTCTTGTCCATATACCAACATGAATGGGGTCTGATCTGTCCACTTTTTACATGTTGTGCGATATGCCCATAGAACTAAAGAGACCTTCTGATCACAGTCATCTCTTTGATTATTGTAGACCTTTTTCAATGCATTCTCCATAATCTTGTTGAATGCTTCAACAACTCCATTTGCTTGAGTATGATATGGATTTATTCTTCTATGTTGTATATGGAATTCATCAGTGAGATATTCAATAAATTGATTTACAAAATGTGTGCCTTGGTCGCTGATTAGAATTTTTTGGCATTTGAGCCTTGTGACAACATTTTCAAATAAAATTTTTACAGTAGTTGCAGCAGTACAATCCTTTACTCGCACTTCTTCTGCACATATGGTGAGGTAATCAGTCACAATGATAATATAGCATGCTCCCATGCGCTTTCCTACTGGATTGATAGGTCCTACAAAGTCAACATCCCATTTATTGAATGCCTGGAGTGTAATCTGTGGTACCAATGGAATTTCATACCTTTGGGACGACTTCCCAGTTCTTTGAAATATATCACATCTTTGACAATAATCTTGAGTGTCTGCATGCATGGTGGGTCACCATAGTCTTGCTTGCAAAATATTTCGCATCGTCGCATTTCTTGCATAGTGGCCTCCTGTGACACCAAAATGTGCTTTACTTAATATCATTGGGTGCTCATGCTCCAAAATAGATCGTCAGAGTATCTCATCAGGGCCCATTTTATACAAATGTCCATGAATCAACTAGAAATATGAGTCTCTCACTACTAACTGTTTTTTTTGCGCAATGGTAAATTCAGTTTCCACATAACCTGTACTCAAAAAGTGGATGATATACTTCTAGTTATAATCACACATGGTTATGGAATTTTTTTTCTCATCAGGCATATTATCTTCCAGACTAGTAGGTTATTCTCCACTTTCAATCCTTGATATATGTTCTCATCCTAAATTCAACCTATTTTGGTTTAATAATGATCTCAAAATTAAATTCCTGGAAGAGGATAAGACACTAACATATCTTCCTCCCAAACACTGGCTTGTTGACCAAATATTTCAGCGCAGAATGGTCAGTGTACATCTTGAAATGTCCACACAACAAATAATGTCTAAATTTATGCAGTGCATACACCATTGGTATCCCTTCTCTCTCCATTTTGACATAATTTTTATCTACAATTGATAACTTTATTCTAGAAAAATAAATGGGGTGATCAATCATTCCTTCACTCGGCCGTGTTAGTACCATGCTGAGCGCAACAGATGACGCATCGACATGAACATGGAATTATTTTTTCTATTCTAGAAATACAAGTATTGGCATTGTAGCCATCATGTTCTTCATATTTTCTAGACTCCCTTGACAATCTATTGTCCAATGAAACTTAGTGTATTTTTTTAGCATTTTCTCCTTCGGAGAAATCGTCTCTGCATATCCATTGGTAAAATTTCTATAGTATCTAGTATGCCCTAATGTTGTTTCTCAACTATTTAACTATGGTCGTTGGTGGTAATTCGAGGATGATCGCAACCCTGGTTGGATCAACCAAAATTCTTCTATGATGGAGCACATGGCCCAATAGAGCTTCAAAAGGTGCACATAATATACACTTCTTCAAACTTAAAAAAATTTGATACTGGAGACACCATTCCAACATCATTCTTAGGATCTCAATATGGTCCTTTACAAGACCAAATATGGTCTAGTAATCTAAGTAGACTTCAAGAAATTTATGTATAAAATATTTAAAAGAAACAACTACAATTCTAGAAAAAATTGTAGGTGCATTCTTGAGTCCAAAGGGAATTACCATGTATTGGAAACAAACCCACTCCATCACAATGGTAGTCTTATGTTAGTCCTCCTTTTCATTTCTAATATGATGGTAGAAAAAAAAATCCATTAGTGGACGAATACATTTCTTGTCCTCCAACAATATCCAGCACCTCATATGTGAATGGAGTCGGAAATGGATCATGCAAACATGCATAATTTAGCTTCCTTAGGTTGACAAAAATCCTTACATCACCTGAGGTCTTCTTTTCTTGCACTACGGTTGTACAGGTCCACTTTGATTCTTCAAAGTTTCTACGAAACCTGCTTCCAACATTCATTCCAATTCAACTTTAACTTGTTTCTTCGTATAGAGGGAACAAATCCTGAAATTCATGCATTAAATCAGTGATGTCCCCCACGTTCTCATCATCCCAATAATACCCAATATTGGAAAATTTTGGATTCTCAAATGAGCCAATATTTATTTTCATAATCTTCAGTGAACTAAGGAACTGGTCACTAGAAATGGAAGCTTCTTCCACAGCACACATACTCTCTAACTCCAGTATGTTTATACCATGCAGGTCATTATCATCTGGTTCTCCTGTAACATTGTAACACTCAATCCAATGGTGCTCGTGCTACATTGATGGTAATTGGTGGCTGCAGCTGAGATTTCTTCAAATATATTTTCCTTCATTATTTGTAGCACAACATCAATTGTTGGATGTTCAGTTGTGAACTCAAATGTCTAGGTTAATCTCATGGCTAATTCTTCCCATTCAACAGTTCCTCTTCGTAGCTCTACAGATTTATACCACTTCCTTGGTATCATCTCCAAAGTGTGTACAAACCAGTGAACCAATTCTTGTTGCAGATGTTATTGCCATGTCATGCGACAATGCTCAATATTCTCAACAAGATTTGTCAATCCTGTATACTTACTACCAGTTGAACTGATCTCTTCTCCAAATATGATCTCCATTAATCTTCTACGCTATTTTTGTGAGGGAAATCCACCTTATGACTTGGTGTCCTAGGGTCACCAATGTACTAGTTGTTAGCTAGAAAACAAAGAATACTACAAAAACATATAAAAGAGGATTGGGATAAAGGGAATATGCACCTTGTTTATGAAGGATGGTCCAAGCTTTAACTTTATTCCTCCAATGCTCCTCTAGTTCCAAATCTCCTATACTTGCACAAGAAATGGATGTTCTTCCACAGAAATGTTATCTATTATATAAATAAATATGAAAGATTATAATTGGACATAAGAACAACTAACAATTCAATTCATAATTCATAACAATGATAACATAAACAAAGCAATGATGGAATAAATTCACTCTTTATTTAGAAGTTGTAGAGAACATCCCAACTATGTCTGAGACAATTTAGCCTCTCTTCTGACCAAGATACTAAGTTCTTTTGCTCCTCTCTCCAAAGGATTCCTCTAGCATAACCTTGCTCTCCAAATTTTCTTCCTTTAGCTTCTACCCCTCCCCTCTATTTATACTTCATGATCAGAATAGGTTATGAGGGTTATGATAGTTAGGGAATTTAGGGGAGTTATGATTTTGAGCCCATATGTCCTTCACTAATCATGTTTTAATTTTTTAATTTTTGTCTTCAGGTAACTGTCACGTCCCGGTCTTGCCCCCGTTACATTAGATGTATATGATGTATATATTGTAAAGGATCATGGTGTGGAGCTAAAGGCCAAGGCCCCGCCATTGATTGACTATGCTATGTTTTGGGATTTAAATCGTCACCGATTGAATATCGGGGCGTGCGGCACATATTAAGTTTTAGTATCATGTAAATATGCATCTATAATTAATTAAAATGAGCACAACCAGCTACGGTCGCGGCAACCAAATCGAATGGGGCATGATTTTTCCAAGGATAAGGATGTGGGGTTGGGAATTTGTCAATCCTTAGCCAATGGGGAGAAGCCAAATGTCTATGAGAAAACCCATCAAACTGTCAACTGCCTTTCTTGTCTTTTTCCCCAATCATTTATTTCTGCCAGAATGTGGTTGAGTTAGTTATTGCATGGAATGGGAAGAGTATGGGCAACCAAAATTCGAATTGGGCAGAGACCCATTTTTGAAAAACGTGTTCTGACTTCCTTGGCAAGAAAAATGCCCAAAAATGTATGCCATTCTGCTAGGCATTCACGTTTTCCATTTTTCCTCACGTTTTGGGAGCAGCTGGAGTTTCCTGTGTGTTTTTCCTTCCACGTTTTTGGCTGTGGCTTCATTTTTCCCATGGATGGGAGGTCGTTTTTATAGTGCTGGGGATTGGGTTGACTTCCTCACGTTTTTGGAGTTGCTGGTGCATTTCCCATTCACGTTTTTGGAAGTTTCATGTGTTTTTACCATGGCTGTGAAGGGCCATTCACGTTTTTGACTGTCTCAGCGACTATTGGCCTCACGCACAGGCTTTTTGGGGCGTTTTCCCCCTGCTGTGAGTTGTGTTCAATGATAAGCTTCAGGACTGTGTGTGTTTCCTCATGTGTGAGTCGTTTTTGCTGTTATGTGTGGGGCTGTATAATTCGTTTTTCCTTGTTTAAGCTGTGAGAGCTGAATTAATTGCCGGAGTGCAATTGTTGGTCTTCGGACTGTATTGGGAGCAAGGGTGTTGGCTTAGTTGCTTGATAAAACTGGTGCTAGAAACCACACAGGCAGAGCTAGAGGGATGGCCTTCTTCTCCATCACCCCTGAATAGCACTGGAAGGGAATGCAGGGCCTAAGGGACTGTGTAGCAGAGAAGGGACTGATTCCCTGTGTTGGGTGTGGATGGGTGTCTTAGAGGTCAGGCTAGTTTTGGTGTAGGTGTTCTTGGCTCTGTAATGAGCTCACCAGCTTAGCAAATTGCCTCCATCAGCTCCTTAATGGCCTGATAAAACCAACTGAGTTGGCTTGGCTATGTGTTTTGGACATCCTTGGCTATGTGTAAGCCTGCTAGTTCCCTTATTCCTTGGAGAATCATGCCCAGCTCAGGGGTGGCAACGTTGCTGAGAAATTAAGGAGCACGCTGGCCTATGGTTGGGTGGAACGTTGCAGCGACGTAGCTGGTTACGGAGCAAAGCGTTCATAAGATAAGTGATCTTGTGTATTTTACCTCTGTAATTCCATATTTATTGTTAATTAAATGAAATGAACATGTTGAAATAATGAATGTGTGAATGCATGTTGTTTTCCGCTGTGCAAGATGAATTAATTAGGCTATGTATGATGAACAATGGAATTTGTGCATGATTATACTGTCATGCATTCTTCTCAGCATTCTGTTTTAGCATTTCAGCATTGTATTTTTATGCCTGTACATGTTCATGGGCATTTAGACCGGCCTGAATAAGCTCTTAGTCGCGTCCTCTCTGCCGGTCGGAGGCATGGGGACGTGACAGTAACTGCAAGTGCAAATACTGGAAACTTGTGAATGAATAGTGACTCATATGAAGGGCAACCCGTGATTACAAAGTTGCATAGCTGAACCATGGGTTGTATATAAGAGTACCCATGGGTGACGTGTGACCTCTCCATAGGATAAGTTGTGAAACCAAGAAAAAATTCATTATATGCAAAGGTCAAGATGTGAGGAAGAGTATGTGTTAAGGATTCATCTCATCTATAAGGTTTGGGATACTTCTATCGATACTATCCTTTTGTGTACCGACTTATTCAGTGTCATTACTTAGATGGAGAAGTGTCATTTCATAGTATAATAACTATGGACATTCATAGATAGATTGTTTATGTGTACCCCACTATTTAATGGGCGTAGCTTTCATCAAAAATTCCAAAGTAGATAGTTGCTGTGATTCTATAACTTTTTATTTAAACTCCATCAAAAAAGATGCAAGGTTGGGTAATCAGGAAACTCACTTTCCTCATCTCCTACACATTGCAAAAATCTTGTG
Organism: Pseudotsuga menziesii; assembly: GCA_001517045.1. Lineage (NCBI taxonomy): Eukaryota > Viridiplantae > Streptophyta > Pinopsida > Pinales > Pinaceae > Pseudotsuga > Pseudotsuga menziesii. The sequence continues at coordinate 593,160 of LPNX010420956.1, read as the reverse complement.
ATTCTTGTGCATATTCTCATGGAGACCTCATGTAGTCTATTCTTCATATTTTCCAAGGCATCGCCTGAACTGAATGTGCAATATCTTACACTCCACCCACTCAGCTTCACATCAACTATTGGATTTATACAATATTCCCTTGAAGATATGACATTATAGAGATGATCCAGGTAATTTCCTTGGTCTTTACTATTGAATGGCTCCACATATTTTCCCTTTGAGTGAATCTATTGGTGCAATGACCCTTTTTTTAGAATCTTCAAATGATACGATTCTTTTCTTAAAATTAATAATGATATGGTTGTCGATCACCCAGTTGATTTCTAAAAGTGCAGGATAAAGATTGGTGTCATCGACAATGTTGATTAGCTCGAGCTCTGCATATGTACTCAAGCCTTCATATTCAATAGGCACTTGATTTAGTCTACCAATTGGTAGAACGTTTGACTGGTTTGCAAGTATTAGCTGGATGGGAGACCAATCCAGTCATGGCTTATTCATGCTCTCCCATGTCTGTCTTGTCAATATGTCGACAACTTAGCCAAGTTATAATATGATATAATCCATATCATAATATCTTATCTGCAAAGTCATTCACAGTTATAGACCTATTTTTAATCTCCTCCCGTTATGTTGTACTCTCTTTTTAGGTCATAGGTCTTTTGGTGTTTCCTCTATGAGTGTTGTCAATTCTATGACATCATCTCTACCATTGATTAGTGCTAAACAAATTTAAAAAAAAATCCTTGATCTTACTAACCTTTTTTATTGGCTACTTCCATAGTAGTTGTTCAAATATTTTGGGAATAGTCTTGACTTGTCCAAATGTCGACAGTTGATTGGCTTCAACAAACTCTGGTCAGAAATCAATGAAGATTTCCTTCTCCTTCTGGACATCTAACATGGATTTCTTCTGTTCCACAAGGCGCACCTATGGTTGTCCATGCTGAGTGTTCTGGTATGCTCTTGTTACAACATATCATCTTGTAACAACATTGATGTTAAGTTCTCTCGGCTCAGCAGAGATCATTTGAATATTATTTTTGGGGTTTGGACTCTGATTCTACACAGGGTTGGGATTTCCAATAGTTCGATCCTGCCATTTCACAATTAACTGTGGACATTGTTCAACAGTGTGATCAAATGCTTTACAATATGTACATATTTTTGTAGTACTTTGAACATCTTAGGAAAAGTTCCAGGCTGGCTGCACACAATTATAACATACAAATTGGCCTCTTCCTTGACCAAATCCTCCTCCTCCTTGTTATTGTCCTCGTCCTCTAAAATGTTTACCCCTGCCTTTCCTGAGGGTATTGTTGTTGTGGTGGATACTATTTCCGTCGATAGTGTGGATGATGATATAGCAGTTGTTGGTATTGCAATTATGGATATTGAGCAGAATGGTATTTGGGTTGTGCTCATTCAACTTGCATCTACTCATCATTTCTCATCAAGTAGGTATCAACCATTTTTCTTGAAGCAATTGAAGTGCTCTGCAGTATTTCTCATAATGTCCTACTGATTTGAAAAACTTACAATAAAAACTAGTTGGGGTACTTACAATCTTCTATAAGTACATACATTCTTTGGACTTGTGGCCCCTAGTCTCTCATATCCTGCACCAAGGAATCCCTTGGGTATTTATTGGGTTCGACGCTCTCTTTGCGGTGTAATTCATGAGTGTAGAGAAATTATCTTTATCATGCATGACGATTCTACATCTTGTACACCATAGTTCTTCTTGAACTTCTTTTCTCTTGTTAATATCCTCAAGTTGGGCCCTAAGGTTGGTTAGTTGTGACTAATTTTACATCAATCTTGTGTCGATTTCTCCAATTGGCGAGGATTCCAGCTTCATTTCTATTTCAAGATATTTTATGTGTGACACAAGCTTCTGTTGCATCAATGGTATCTAGATGTGTGGCAAACAAGGAAGCAATGAACCATTCCTTATGTTTCACATCCTAGATTTGGAAGATTACTTTAGCCATTAATATCTTGAATATTCAGTCGAAGTCCCAGATAGGTTATGTAGGTAGCTACTTAATTTATTTGATCTCAGGTGTAATGCACCACAACTCATACTTTGGCTTCCTGAACTCATCTATCATGACCACTTGCATATTATCGAGCATTTTCTGGGAAACTCCTACTGGCACCATGGATAATTTCATGTACCAGTCGAGCGCATGACCTTGTAGATTCGTGATCATTTGTTCTCTTTTTATATTTTCATATTGGATCTATGGCACAGTTTAGACGTCTTAACAAAGAAACCAATGTCGTTATGGCTCTTCAAACCCATTTCCATTGAATATCAATAATTTAATATCAACACCAACCATTGTATTAACTGCTCGCATGTTGGGAACAAACATTTGGCTAGCCGTACTCCCTTGTACGCCATTTACAATGTTATTACTACTTGTATTTACATATTTACTTTGAGATAAGTCTCTAGATCTTACCTTTGGAAATGCATGCGGTGATGCAACCACGTTGTTCCCGCATCTCGGAACTGGAGCTTCATTTGACTCTTCTGATTCTTCATCTCCTTCAGATATTGACTGATATTCTTCTTCTTCATTGCAAGATCCTTCTTCAACATATGGCACAACCACGTAGTATTCTTCTTATCTGGTTGTACTGCAACCTTATCTTTCTCTGAGAGTCTTTCTTCTCTTTTTGGATCTAAATATTCTTCCACTTCTTCAAAAACCAGATTATAGTTTAGTTCCATTATCTCCTGGGAACATTTCAACTCAGTTTGCGTCATTTTTTCGCAGATTTTTGTTGTGACATACCCACTCTTTTATACAAAGTTTTCAGCTTATCACCTTCGTATAATGCCTTTTTCACATACAAGCATCTTTATCCATGTCTTTAAATATGACAATTATCTACCATGTGGTCCTTGAATTTTTTTTCGCTCCGCCTCACTATATGAGGTTATTGTGTTGTGACACCTTAGTTTTGATCCCATTTGCATTAAATGTATATGATGTATATATTGTAATTAATCATTTTGTGGACCTAAAGGAAAGATCCCCACCCTCGATTTAGCATTTTATGTTTTGATGATTAAAAATAGTTGCCGATGGTATTTTGTGCTAGCCGACACATTATAATTTTGGACATCATGTAAATATGCAATTTAATTAAAAACCCATGACCAGCTATGTCAATGCAACAAATAATGAGATGGGGGCATGATTTCCTAAGGATAAGGGGGGGGGGGGTATTCAAACCTTTGGGCCAATGGAGAAAACCCAAATGTCAAAGGGAGAACCCATCAAAAATGTCAACTACCCATTTCTTGTATTTTTCCCCAATCATTTATTTCTGCCAGAAGTGGTTGAGGTAGTTATTACATGGGAATGAGAAGAGTATGGGAAAAAATTCGAATTGGGCAGAGCACCCATTTTTGAAAAACATGTTTTGACTCCCTGGGAAAGTAAGAACCCAAAAATGTGTGCCCATTCTACCATGCTTTCACGTTTTCATGTTTTCCACCACCATCATTAGAAGAAATTTCAACTCAAAATGGGCCTTCTAACTTTAACTCAAATTCCATGTCATCATGTGTTAGCCAATGAAATTTCTTTAAATTTGAAATATCGTATAGGTCTTAAACACTTTTTTAATATAAATTTGGGGATAGGTATCATAAAAAAAAAAAAATATTTGTTTGTATTTTCGACATATCTCCCCGTGTTTTTACTCAAATTTTGATCGAGAGAGCTTGTTGGATGAGGAATTAAACCCCACATCCAACGAGTACCCACTTGGCATACTTTTGACAGACCCCACTACCCCAAAAAGAAGAAATACCTGAAAAAACATGATGATGATGTCATCATCACGTTTTTCCAGGTATTTCTTGTTTTTGGGGTAGCGGGGTCCGTCAAAAGTATGCTGAGTGGGTACTTGTTGGATTTGGAATTTAATTCTACATCCAACAAGCTCTCCCGATTGAAATTTGAGTAAAAACACAAGGAGATATGTCGAAAATACAAACAAAAAAGTAGTTTTTTCTTTTCTTCCTCCAAAATTAATAAATATTATTTTATTAACTTTTTTAGGAGGCCAATTTTGAGTTGAAATTTACTCTAATGTCTCTCATTGACATCATCTCTCTCAGGCATCTAGAGTTTCCTGTGTGTATCCATTCATGTGTTTGGCAGTCAACTCTAATGTTTTCTAAGCTGGGAAATCGTTTTTGGTAATGCCAATGAGTGGGAGAAGAGACCCACAAATTTTGGGTGTTGTTTAGTTTGATTTGGCCATGTTAGGGCCATAAATGAATCTGGAAATCGAATTGCTGCTAAAGGGTTGTTTTTACCCATCTTGGTAAATTATTTTGTTGCTGAAACCATTTGTCCTCAGCTTAGAATTTTGTATTCTGCTATGTGTGCAGATTTTTCTTTGATTCAAATTGGTTTGGGAGTGGAAATGGGGTCTGGACTAGCTTGATAAACCTAGTGTGAGAAGGAACCTTATAGACAGATCTAGGGGGTTGGTTTTCTTCTTTGCACACCTTGAATAGCACTGAATGGGAAGGCATATCTTGAGGGACTATGTAGTAAACAAGGGGATGCTTCCTTGTGTTGGGTGTGTAGATTTTTTAGAATCCAGGATAGATCTAGTGCAGGTGTCTATATCTCTGTGTTTGACCTCACTAGATTAGCAGTAAACCTTTCCAGATCCTTTGAATCCTCATAAACCCAATTGTGTTGGCTTCGATGAGTTCTTGTTGTATCCTTGGCTATGTGTGAGTCTGCTAGTGTTCCCTTAATCCTTGTGATATACATGCCCAACTCGGGGGTGGTAGTGCTACTGAGATATTGATGAGCACACTGGCCTATGGTTGGGTGGAATGTTGTAGCGACATAGCTAGTTGCAGGACAAGCCTATTCCAAGATAACTATTCTTGTCTATGTTAATCTCTGCATTTGTATTTTCTTAATGAAATATGATGAACATGTCTAATGCATTGAATGAATGATTTTTTCTTCCCATGTATGTTAATAATTTATGCATATGTGTATGTTTAAGTTCAATGCATTTTTATCATGTGTATGTTCATGGGATTTAAATTTCCTGGATTAAATAACATGATGGCCACGTTCTCTCTCTGGTGGATGAGACACAACTTGACATGTGTTAAAAAAAAACTTAGTAATGTATCCATCGAAGATACTATCTATCCATAAATCTACATCCCTCGACACATGGTTTCTTACTCTTTTCAGTCGTTCAATCAAATGAGGATTCCACTCCCTTGGAAATTTCTTTGTTGGGTTTCCAACTTAGACAACCACTCATGCAAGACAATGGGAAACTCGAAAAATAAAATCTCATGGATATCCATATAGAGGTACCAACCCAACCACTCAGTTGGGTTCCACCAAGATCCTTTACTTCCTTCTCGCCCGAATTCTAATGCTTTGAAATCCACCCAATATTGGATCTTAGGTTTCTTTGGTTCCCACAACTTATCCTTCATGAAAATGATTCTCGTCCTGACAATGAAACCATTTGTTGGGATTTCTTTCTATCCCTCCTCTCATGATCCCGACCCAGTCTCAGTCCTTTCTTCTTAGCACAACAAATCCCAAGATATCAGACCGACATATCATATCCCACTTGGCATCACCTACGACACAAATGCAGTCTCACCCGATATATCGCTCGTTCCTTATTGGTTAGATTGTAGAACCATGTTTCCACAGTTGGGTGGGGGATTTACAGTACCTCAATCAAATACCAAGGTGATCAACAAAATCTAAGAGTGGATTACTTATGCTTACTATAAACAATTAGATCTTAACTCAACTTATTCTTATGCAATGATTCTAACACCATCCCAAGTGCAACATAAATGTATTTAACTGATAACAACATGACTGATATACATCTATTCATTCATGCACAAATTCTAAGCATTTATTCACTGTAATATTTATACATATAAGTGAAACACATTTAATCATTCACACAAATAAACACAAGTTAACATGGAAACCCATCTGAGTAAACACCACAAGGTGCTCTTTATGTGGCATGAGAAATATATGCACCTCTCGGCTGTGCCCTAAGTTGCAGAATCTACTCTAGATATTATTCTTCTACTTTACAAAATCTTTCCTCCTATCATGCTCTCTGATCTTCTCCTCTTCTCTCTTCCTACTCAACTCTACTAATGATCTGCACATAGCCTGGATTGACTCAACCTCTCCCACACTTTCGCGCACTCAGCTGTAGATTCTTCAACTAAAAATACATTCATTTATCTATATCAGACAACAATCACACAAAACTAACAAAAATCAGGAACTAACAGTCCATAAGTTAACTAGAGTCTCACAAGAGTCTACCGAGAGTCTAACCCCCATACAACTTGGGTTCTTCTCTTTATAGACGTGTTTACATATTTATTACAGACTTGTTAACTGTAACTTTCTTAGTCGACTTCCTATACATAGCCAACATGTTGTATTTCCTATTTTAGAGACACCTAATAATAGGCACCAATGACCCAAATTACAACAATATCTTCATACGTGTGGCTTCCGCCATCTCTAGCCCAACACGTACCCACGATCTTTATGTCCTATCCCTTTCTAGTCATTTTGTCTTACTTTCATTTTCCAGTTGTTATGCTATTTGCACACCTTCTAGTACTGGTCCTCCATTGCATATCTCCTTGCCGCATCCTTTCCTTTTGTCGCGTCTTTTCCTTCTTCTCTTGCTCTTCATCCTTCTTCTATCACTTCTTCCTTTTGTCACTCTTCATCCTTCTTTTGGCACTGCCTCCATCGTAACTTCTTTCTCTTCTTCTTTCATGTCATTACCTCTGTCACAACTCCTTTCTCTTATTTCATATTTCTTCTCTATACAGGAAGAATTCTGAATGAATTCTGATTTCCTTTCCTTAAACCCAACAAACATTAACATCTTTCAATCTCTTTATATCTACAAGAGTGCCAAATTGTAGGCATCCCGTGTAAACATTCCCAAAACCTCATGAACCTATAATATTCTTGATACTAAAATTGCGAGTGAAAACCCAAAGCTGTTTGAAATGGAATCTCTTTAAATGTCCCAAGAAAACTTCTAGATCATGCTGCTCTACAAGTATTTCATCATATAACCCATAAAAGGAATAAGAAAACTACTTAGATTTCACGCAGAAAATCGGAATAGTTGATAAACAAAATTGTATAACACCGAGAACAAGATTAGTAAATTTACTATCCAGGGATATTGCATACATACCATTGACATAAAAAAAACATTTTGATTGTGTCTCTATCTCCACCAAATGAAAATTCCAATTACAAATCCAATTGTACACAAAAAACCAATACTCGAACCAAAATCTACATCCATATTACTTTTTTTAGAAACTCTAGAGGGCGCCATAGGAACTGCAAAACAAATACCAATGTACACTTACTCTATCATGTTACTCTACTTCAAAAACAAAATTTAGTGTGGGATGATTCTATATCAACAAAGAGAAAAACTTACATTCTGATGTATTAGTAGTGAATGGCATGGGTGTTGGATCTTTTCTAGGGAAACGATGTGCACCACGTGACCCACATAGCAGAGGGTTTCCTCTAACACTAGTCAAAACACAAATTCTTAGCAATCAATATTTTTTGTACGTATCTCCTTATCAAGCCAAAAACAGGGAATCCTTTCAAAATTTGACTTTCCAACATGTTTCAACGGGCTTCAATATGGTCTCAATTTTCATATGCCAACACTACTTCAGCAGACAACTATTATGGATGAAATACAAAGTGAATATGTGTCTGGTCTAATTGATTATTAAGTGTTTCTTGAAATCTACGCTAATAGGGAAAAGAAATTGTTGGCTTTAATGAAAATGCAATGAATTAATGGCGGGCATGGAAAATAATTATATTTTTTCTTTCAGTAATTCATGATTCTGCAAAATAAAGATACATAGGTTTGATTCTTTACTTTGAAGGACAAGGTAAAAGAAAAATTAGGAACAATATTACCTTGAAACCTCATCCCAGAGAGGATCTTTGAGAGATGCATCATGAAAAATGACATCCATTTGTGATCAAACTTTGAGAAAGGCGAGGGTTTCTTTCCTTGGCCATTGACTACCTATAGATCCACCAAAGCATCATCATCTTCAAGGTCCACCTTGTTATTGTTGTTGAGGCACGAGGAAAACAACTGGGGTAAACCAGAAGAAAATTCGTCACTGTCCTTAGACTTGTTGGGTTTCGTGGTAGATGGGAGTGGGGTTTGATCCCTGGAATGATGAGACTCATTTTCAAATCATTCAGAATTCTAGAAATAATGAGATTATTTGGTCATAGAAGTGATAAATTGAGGAAGCATTGATTAAGACTGGTTCTATGATAGACCAAACAACTGGGGCCTACCATCTTCTCGTGAATGAATTGGAAGCCATCAAAAGATTTTTTTCAGCTCTCACAAGACCTAGCTGCATTGATAACAAATGGGTTGGATTTTGATTTTTCTCCAAGGAGATGATCATGTGCAAATGATAGGGTAAGGAATGGGAAGATTCAAGTGATGAAAACCCTAGACTAGGATAGCTCATCTACAGACTAGGTGCTTATCTTGTCCAAGAACCCGGTAAATGCCAAGGAAAAGACTCTATTTGGATATGCCGAGGTCTCTCAGGAGGAGTTCGAATTCACTGAGAGTGTGCAGGTTAAGTATGTTTTGTATTCTTTCCATGGTTTTGAGGGATGATTGGTTAAGTTTGATAAGGATCACCATGGTTTTGGAGGGGAAAGGTTTTGCTGCTACATTCCTTACTCGTGCATTGAAGTTGTTTTTGGGGTCATCATGCTACCTGCTTAACCTTGTATTTGGATTCAGAGTGGATAACCTTGATGACATTGTCGAGGATATCCTGCATGTATAACAAAATCCTATGGAAAAGACAGTAAACAAGAGTTGCAACTCTAACAAAACCATAAGGAAAATACAAATTAAAGGGGACACAATACATCATTGAACTATGTCACTTTGGCCAGAAAGATGAATGAACAACGACAATTCAACTACATCAATGGAACTTTGGCCAATTTGGTAGGAAATCCAAACAAAGATGAGAACAATATTTAATTTTGGTGAATATGGGTGAAGACACATGGAAATATTCTATTTGACGGAGTGATGAAGAATCTTGAGACTACTGTCTCCATTGTTTAAGTGCTTCGACGTAATAATAGATTATTTGTATTTTTGTTGATTTTTTTGAAGTAGGTGATGTGATATTTGTTGAAATTAAGTATTTTTATTTTTCAAATTGCAATTTTGATTGCAAAAATGGATTTATCCTCTTTGATTACCTTTTATACACCTCAATTATGAAATTCCAACAACCTAAAACTACAATTTCAATGATTTCAGCCAAGTTTTAACTATAAATATAATTGAAAAGTGAGTACAAATCATGAACTATTTAGCTTACACCATTCTTGTATAATATATAAATTGAAACATTATCCTTTTTAAGTCAGTGGGAACCATGTTTTAAATAATAACCCTCCTCAACCAATTTTTTTATTATCTATGTATTGAAATATTGTTCTTTTCAAATTTATAGGAGTTTTCATAAGTTTTTTTTTATATTCTTGTAGATGAAAGAATTATTTTCTACCATCACTTCTCCATCACTCCCTTATTACTCTCTTCGTTCTCCATCTAAAACCAAACTTTAAAGGATTCTATCAAATTATGCCTTGAGTTTGGTATCTATTTTCTTTATTAAATGTTCCTTCTATCATGTTCATTCACCACTTAAGGGTGTTATCTTGTGTGCCTAGCTAGCATTAGTGAAAGGATTATCCTACATATGAGTGCAATGATAATGCAAATTTTCATTCTTTTTTGTGTTAACTCTAACTTAGGTTTTATTATGGGTATTGAAATTATTAGTAAGTACTGCATATAAAGAAATAAAAATGTATATATTCTTTTATTGAAATTAACTATTAATGGAGTTGTTCTTTATCAATCTATGCTCACTTAATATACTTACCCCATACTCCACTCAAGATAGTAGGGATAACCATATGTAGGGAGACAAATTTCCATCTTCCTATCCAAAAAATAGAATTCAACCTTCGGATATGATCTGTTTGGTGCCCATATTTTAAATCATTTATTGCATACTTGGGTTCAACGTTTTCCATGATTTTAACTTTCGAGTGAAACTTAATCGGTATTTAGTGGCCTCAATTACAAGTATCCCCTTGGAAAACTGAATACATTGTTGATGTATTTGTAACTTTGGAATGTATTCACTTCTATATTTTATATATTATATTTCATTGGTCCCCGATGTTCCTATCAAGAGAATCATTAATGTAATCAAGTAATGTAAAGTCATAGATATTAACCCTCCTTTGTAAGTCGAGGGTAAAAGTCCCCACAATTGTGGGGAAATTAGACTCCCCTAGAGAATTTGGCCCTCGTAAGTGATTGTCAAGTTGGAAACTAGTATAAATAGAGATTGAGCCTCTCTATTTGAAACACACACTCACTCAGCTATAGCGAATAGCTGAGAGAAGAGGTGCTCACACAAGTGAAAGAGAGAACATTTGTTGGAGATCATCTTTCTGTCTTTGGGTTTTACTGCTTCCATTGGTGCTCATTCTATCTTTGAGGAATTTGCGGCTTTTTTCCTTTATGGTTTCCTCGAGGATAATTTTTTTTGTCTATTATCTCTTGTGATTGATTGTTGTGTATGTTATTCTCTCAGATAAGATCCTAAGATCATATTGATTAAATGATAAAAATATAACATGGTATCAAAGCTAACCTGAGAAGAAGACATTGTGCGGCTACAGAAGATAGGTATTTTTACTTTTTGGGTCTCTCTCCACAATCCATCAGCAAAAGGAGGCTAGGATAACTCTCCATTGAAGGGCACATCTTTCTGTCGAAGCAGAAGTTGATTACGGGCATTTTCAGTTACTGCTGCCAAAAATTAGGGCTTTTCACAAAAGATGAATTTTTGAGTGAGCTCAACATATGATTTCTCTCCTCATCAAAATAGAGGTTTAGAACCAGGTTCAAATTTTTTGGTTGAGTAAAACTCCAGGAAAGTCAAACCCTAGTTTGACCACAGGCCTGAAAAACCCTAAAATACTAAAATTGGTAGTTTTGGTACATTCACTATATATAGATATTTAAGAAGGATCAGGAGATGAAATTGTCACAGGTCGAAGATACAATATTGATGTACCATGTGTAAAAATTTCAGCCTCAGGTTCACTATATTCTGGGAGATATGATTCCTCCAAATTAGGGTTCCAACCCCTTATAGGATTCATCCCTAAACAAAACACCTAGGGCAAGTTTCTATATCTAGGGATAAGAAGTTCTAAATGGAAGTTCACAAGATGTTCCAAATAGGGCACATACTGTTCTCTCTGTTTTAAAATTTTCAGAACCCGAACATGAAACAGTGACACGTGGCAATCTGTACAAGTTTGCTATGCTGAACAGTCTTGAAAGAAGTGACCTTGGGAAAACTCTCATAAGTCCCAACTGCTGAATTCAATTCTCATCAAACCTGCACTGTTGGTAAGAGGATAGAAGAGGCTACATTAGTATGACATTTTAGACACATAGAAGTATTATTTTCAGATATACCTCAGAAACAATATGAGCAATTTCTGCAGAAGAAATTGGAAAACTAGGGCTTCCTGTTCCAAGAGCTTCCCTCCACTGATTTCAAAAAAGGAGTACATTAGACAGCTCACCTTGAAGAGGCCCATATTTCTATCCAATCATATTTGAAAGATTCCAAGTTTTGAAAATTGTGGTTTCTCTAACAAACCCTAGATCAGCCAGCTCCGGAACCAAGACGGACACCTCAAATCGGTAAGATCTAATATTTTACTATTTACATTTGAAATGCTAATTTCAAAATGACTAATCAGACCATCTTGAGGACAATATTGGTGAATCTAACAACTTCCAAGCATGGAAGTATAGGATCTTACTGGTTCTTGAAGGAAATGAATTGGACACCTACATAAGTGGAGAGGTTCTAGTTCCAGAGGGAGATGAGGCTAAAGTCGTACATAAGAAGAACTTGGTCAAGGCCAGGAGGATCCCCTTACACCACATGTGTCTTCCCTAAAGACACATAAAGAGATGTTTGATTCCTTGAACAAGATATTTTTAAGAGAAGAATATAAATCAGAAGAAGTATAGGAACTTCGTGATCCTTGAAGAAATTGACTTGGATCAGTATTTCAGTAAGAAAGGTCTAGGAGCCAGAGGGAGATGAGGCCAAGGCTAGAGCCAAGAGAATCATTACAGAATATATTAAATATCATCTCATCCCTCATGTGTCATCCTTGAAGACACCAAAATAAAGTGTTCGATTCCATGATGAAGCAATAGAAGAAGAATAAGATATGGTTATAACCACCTTGAATGGCCTCCCAGGATCATGGGATTTATTCATTCAAGGAATGTGTGCAAGAAGGAAGTGCTTACCTTCAAAAAACTATCAAAAGAGTACACACAAGAAAAAGTTTGACTCATAATAAGAGAAGAGAAAATGGGAGCAACTGAAGATCAATCTCTCACCATCCAAAGAAGATCCCTCGCGTGATAAGGAATACGAAGGACTCAACTCTTGAAGAACCTATTATCCATATTATCATTTGGATAAAAAATGATGTTGTTATGAATAAATAATATGATGAAGATGAAGGATCAAGAAGGAGTCTACCCACAAAATGAATAAAGATAAGTATTCAATTGTCATTTCATGATATTATTTGGTTATGCATTTGTCTATATCAAGTTGATGTGTTATGCATGTTTGCATTGAGGACAGTGTACTGCATGTGATGGTTAATTAGCCCATGGTGCTATACAAATATCCATTACTACTTATCTAGAATGAAACCTCTTTGCTGCAATATTGGATTAGTGCACAATCTCAATGATATCATGGTAGAGATGGAAGGCATCTAGAAAGTTTCCGTGAAATATGGATGAATGTTGTATTGGCTAAAATAGTTTCATGATTGTATCTTTATGCATAAGAATTGGCCATTATGAATATTCCTTATGAAATGTTTCTAACCTTACAACTAATGCATTTGACATGTAGGAAATATCACGTACAATTTCCTACAAGAAAAGAAGGATGAGACTTGTTCCAAAGAACAAGTGACAAAAGTTCGAGAAATAATACAAGATGAAGAATAAGATGACGATAACTTCAAAAAAAGAAAGAGGTCTTAGACACAGTGTAGTTATGTGACACTGTTGATTGACATCATTGATGCAGAACCTTCCAGCTATGAATAAGTATCCAAGAAGAAAGAGAAGGAGAGTAGCAGTTCAAGAATAACTATGTCTAGGATGCAGTATCGATACCTGAAGGGAAATCCATAGATCCATCATACAGTAGATGGAAATATTGTGGGATACAAGGTAATATTCATAGCATGATGCTTCTCATAGAAAGAATCCATATATTACGAAAAGACATTTGTTGCTACTGGGAGTTGAGGCACATGATAGGAAGACTCATGTTTGCAAATTAAAGAAGGCCTTGTACGACCTCAAAAGGCACCCATGAGATAACACATACATGAGGAGCTTGAAGATCACCTAGAGTGAAGAAGATATTAACCTTTGCTACAAGGTTGAATATGAAATCCTATAGAGGATGACTAGTTCACAAATGGGTGTGAGAAGAAATTTTGAAAAGATTCAAGATAGAGGATATTGGTATCTAGTGACCCTATATGGATACATAGAATATTAGTAGTAGAGCAATTTACTTGTCACTATAGTACATAATGTTTCAATACATAGAGTATAAAAGAAAGAGGGAGAATGATGCTCCATTTCAGATAAAGTGACTATAGAAGATCCTAAGTTTCAACATGGTACGACAGGATGGATGGTTTACTAATGGCTCTAGTTTTTACTGAGAGTAAAGTGGATTCCAACCTTTACTTCAAGGTTGAAGGCAGAAGGCCAGTGATGCTCCTATTATATGTCGATGACTTGTTCCTGACAAAAAACAGGAACTCATTAAAGTTGTAAGAAGGATATTTTCTGCCGAGTTTGAGATGAAGGAGTTGGATATGATGCACTACTTTCTCGGCATGGAGATGTGGAAAAATATAGATGAAATCTCCCTGGGACAAAGGAATTATGCAGTAGATATCCTGAAGAGGTTCATGATGATGGACTACAAGTCCATGACCACACTTATGAAATCAAACCTGAAGCTATTGAGTGATGCTTCATTAGAGTCGGATGATGCCACGGTGTATTGTGAGATGATTTGTTCCTTGTTGTACCTGATGAATACAAGACCAGATATTTTCTTTGTTGTTAACACATAGAGACATGTTCACCTGATTGTTGCAATTCATATTCTAAGGTACCTGAAGGGTATAGTTAATTATGGGCTCAAGTATGTCGCGAATCACAAGACTAACCTGGAGGGTTATGTGGATTTGGATTAGGAAGGAAGTGCCATTGATAGGAAGAGCACTTCGAGGTGCTACTTCAGTATGAGATCAGGTGTGATCTCTTGGTTTAGCAAGAAGGAGTCTTGTGTGGCACTGAGAACAACTGAGAGAGGAGCAGTGAAGCTCCAGTTTGTGATCCACATTGAGATCTATCAAAAGATGGATTTCTAGCATAACCGGTGAGACAGGTTGTTTGAGCATAAAATCGTAGAGAAGCTCATAGGTTGCTCAGATGTAAATTGTCTTGTAGGTTGTCCTTGAATGTAATCACTCCTGACAAATCTTTTAGGTTATCATTGGACGTAATCATCCCTAATGTGATTCTATGCTAGAAATGGACAGAGTGAAGTTTGAGTACTTTAGGGAGAAGCTTGGTGTTCTCCATATCAAGGTTCATTCCAAGGGGAAGTGATGAGTTCGTGTGTGTTTCTGACATGGTGGTAGGATTGGTTCCTCCCATGGTTATATGTAAGTGTTGTGCCTTTCTGACATGGTAGCAAGATTGATTCCTCCCATGGTCAGATGTAAGTTCCATGCCTTTGTGACATGGTGGCAGGATTGGTTCCTCCCATGGTAAGATATAAGTGTTGAGACCTACATTCAGTATGAAAAAGGATTGGCTCTGTAGTGGAAGTCCTTGCAGAGGGAAAAGCCTACATCCTACATGAAAAAGGTTTGGCTCTGTAATGTCTTGCATTTAGTATGAAAAAGGACTGGCTCTGTAGAGGTACATCCAGCATGAAAAAGGGTCGGATCTGTAGTGACCTACATCAAGTATGAAAAAGAACTGGATCTATAGAGGTACATCCAGCATGAAAAAGGGCTAGCTCTGTAGTGGCCTACATCCAGTATGAAAAAGGACTGGCTCTATAGAGATACATCCAGTATGAAAAAGGACTGGCTCTATGAAGTTACATCCAACATGAAAAATGGTTGGTTTTGTAGAGGCCTACATCCAGTCTGAAAAAGGACTGGCTCTATAGAGATACATCTAGTATGAAAAAGGACTAGCTCTATGAAGTTACATATAGCATGAAAAAGAGTTGGCTCTGTCGATAAATACCTACATGGAGGCTAAGCTTACAACCAACATGAAAAAATATTGTCTATGTAGAACTTCCCATGACGAGAATAATTGAGAGATATCACCATTTGATCAAGATAGCATAGGAAGTGATGATGATGATGAGCCAATGATGATCCATGATTGATGATGATCCAGTGATAATCCAGCTTTAATGATGATCCAGTGACGAAGACTTGTGCTGATGAATTGTGTTAAGAGAATACCTTCCTAGTTAAGAGGGAGTGTTGATGTATTTGTAACTTCAGAATGTATTCACTTGTATATTTTATATATTGTATTTCATTGGTCCCCTATTTTCCTATTGGGAGAATCATTAATGTAATCAATGTTGATGTATTTGTAACTTTGGAATGTATTCACTTCTATATCTTATATTATACCCTGATGTTCCTATCGGGAGAGTCATTAATATAATAACGTCATGTAAATTCAATGAGGTTAACCCTTCATTGTAAGTCAAGGAAATAGTCCCCACAATTGAGTTGAGGTTAAACCTCCTTGTTGATTAGGGAGGTAAAGTCCCCACAGTTGTGAGGTAGTAGGGTTATTAGACTCTCCTAGAGAAGTTGGCCCTGGTAAGTAATTGTTAAGTGAGGCCAAATTGTTGGAGTGCAAATAAAGTGAACAAAATAATACAAATAGAAGTGAGGCTCTCCTCATTTCTACACACACACACACACACTCACTCAATTGGGGCACATGCGTGAGAGAGGAAGTACTGGCACAAGTGAGAGAGATTAGCTGTCGAAGATCATCTTTATGTTTTCAGGTTTTACTTTTGATATTGGTGCTCATTATATCTTTGAGGAAGTTGCATGTTTTTCTCCTTTATGGTTTCCCCAAGGAAAATTCTTTGTGTTTGTTGTCTCTTGTGATTATTGATGTGCATGTTATTCTCTCAAATAAGATCCTAGATCATATTGATTAAATGATAACAATCTAACTTGGTATCAGAACTAACCTGAGAAGAAGACACTATGCAGCTGTAGAAGCTAGGGCTTCTTTTTTTTTGGGTCTCTCTCCACAATCCATCAGTAAAAGGAGACTAGGATAACTCTCCATTGAAGGGTGCATCTTTCTGTCGAAGTAGAATTTTATTCCAGGCATTTTTCAGTTTTTGGTGCGGGAAATTAGGGCTTTTTACAGAAGAGGAATTTTTGAGTGAGCATGGCATAGGATTTCTATCCTCATCAAAATCAAAGTTTAGAGACCAAGGTCAAATTTTTTGGTTGAGTAAAACTCCAGGAAAGTCAAACCCTACTTTGAACCAAGGCCTGAAAAACCCTAAAATACTAAAATAGGTAGTTTTGGTACATTCACTATATCTTGAGATTGAAAAAGTATTAGGGGACGAAATTTTCACATGCTGAAGAAAACATCCTATTGTACCATGTGTAAATATTTCATCCTACAATTCTCTATATGATGGGAGATATGATTCCTACAAATCAGGGTTCCATCCTCTTCCAGGATTCATCCCTAAACAGGACACCTAGGGTGAATTGCTATATCTCGGGCTACGAAGGTCCAAATGAAATTTTGAAAGATGTTCCATATTTGTCACGAAATTTAACTTCTTTGGTAAACATTTCAAAACCCTAAGGTGAAACAGTGACATGTTTCATTCCGTACAACATTAGTATGCTGAACAGTCTTGAAAGAAGTCACATTGAGAAAAATTTCATAAGTTCCAGTTGGTGAAACCAAATATGCTCAAACCTGTGGTTTTGGAAATAAGACAAAAGAGGATACGTGAGTACAAAATTTCAGACACAGAGGAGAAGTAATTTCGGATATACAGCAGAAACAATCTTAGGAATTTCTGTAGAGGAATTTGGAAAACTAGGGCTTGCTGTTCCGGGAGCTTCCCTCCACTGTTTTAAAAAAATGAGTGCATTGGATAGCTCGCCTTGAAGAGGACCATATTTCTATCCAATAAGAAGTTTGAAATTCCAATTTTTTAAAATTAGGGTTTCTCTAGCAAACCCTAGATCAGCCAGATTCGGAACCAGGATGGACACCTCAAATCAGTAATATCTAATCTTTTGATATTTACATTTGAGGTTCTCATTTCAAAATAATCTATCACACCATCTTGATGAAAAGATTGGTGAAGCTAAAAAATTATGAGCATGGAAGTATAATTTTTCAATGGTTCTTAAAGAAAATGAATTGGACACCTACATAAGTGGAGAGGTTCCAGTTCCAGAAGGAGATGAGGCTAAATCCTTACACAATAAGAACTTGGTCAAGGCCAAGAATATCATTGCTGATTCAATAAAGGATCACCTTATACCAAAAGTGTCTTCCTTAAATACACCTAAAAAGATGTTTGATTCGTTGAACAAGCTATTTGAAGGGAAGAACATAAATTGGAAGATGGCTTTGAGAAACCAGTTGAAGATTGTAAAGATCTAGAATGTAGAGACCATACAGTCAAACTTTACAAGGGTCTCTCAAATCAAAGAACAAATTGAATTAGTTGATGAAGAAGTAGAGAATACAAAAATTGTGATAACCACCTTGAATGGTCTCCCAGGACCATGGGATTCACTCATTCTAGGAATGTGTGCCAGAAGGAAGTGATTACTTTCAGCAGACTCTGGGAAGAGCGCACACAAGAAGAAGCTCGACTCATAATAAGAGAAGAGAAAATGGGAGAAACTGAAGATAAAGCTCTCATGATCCAAAGAAAATCCCTCAAGAGATGAGGAATACAGAAGACTCAACTCTTGAAGAACCTCTTATCCATCTTATCATTTGGATAATAAATGGCGCTGTCATGAATGAAGAAGATGATGAAGCTGAAAGAAGGAGTCTACCCACGAAACAAATAAAGATAAGTGTTCAAATGTCATCATGATATTGTTTTGTTATGCATTTATTTATATTCAATTGATTTGTTATGCATGATAGAATGTTTTCATTAATGAAAGTATACTACTAATATGCATGTGATGGGTAAGTAGCTCATGGTGCTATACAAATCTCCATTGTTACTTATCTAGAATGAAACCTCTTTGCTGACATATTGGATTAGTGCACAATCCCAATGATGTCATGGTAGAGATGGAAGGCATCTAGAAAGTTTCCTTGAAATATGGATGAATGTTGTATTGGATAAAATAGTTGCATGATCATATCTTTATGCATAT
Organism: Pseudotsuga menziesii; assembly: GCA_001517045.1. Classification (NCBI taxonomy): domain Eukaryota; kingdom Viridiplantae; phylum Streptophyta; class Pinopsida; order Pinales; family Pinaceae; genus Pseudotsuga; species Pseudotsuga menziesii. Next base: position 574,369 of record LPNX010420956.1, on the reverse strand, counting down.
GAATTTTCCATTATGAATATGCCTTATGAAATGTTTCTAACCATACAACTAATGCATTTGACTTGTAGGAAAAATCACGTACAATCACCTACAAGAAAAGAAGGATAAGACTTGTTCCAAAGAACAAGGGATGATAGCTCGATAAATAATCCAAGAATGAAGAATAATATGATGAATGTAGTTGTGTGACACTATTGAGCGACATCATTGATGCAGAACCTTCTAGTTATGAAGTAGTATCCAAAAAGAAAGGGAAAGAGAATACCAGTTCAAGAAGAATGATGTCTAGGATGTAGTATCGAGACCTGAAGGGAAGTTCTTAGTTCCATCATGTTGTATATGGAAACATCATGGGATATGAGGCAAGATTCAAAGCACGAGGCTTCTCATGGAAATAAGGAATAGACTACGAAGAGACATTTGCAGCCACTAGAAAGACACATGACAAGCACAATCATGTGTGCAAATGAAAGAAGGCCATGTTTGAGATTAGAATGAACCCATGAGATGTTAGAATAATCAACCCATAGTTACCTTCATTTGACATTAATTAATCATTGTCTTCTTATTACCTAGATTCCTAGATTCCATTCTATGCCAGTTTCCTTTTACATGTCCTAGAAGTCAATACATGCTAAAAATAAGTCATGGAGCACTTGGGAAACATCCTGGAAACAAATTTTAGAGAGTATTCTTTATTCCCGATTCCCTAAAGTGCATATCTGCTTTTTTTGAAAAGATGCCTTGCTTTATAGCTGATTTAAGGAAAAAGGAAAAGATATTCTAGGTGTAACTTCCTTGTTTTTTTCCCATGTCATCCTCCCTCCTTTTATCCAAATAAAAGCATGGATGAGTTTTATTTCCATCCCTCTTTATCTTTCCCACTTGACTTAGTAAATTTGTGAGCATATTCATAGATTTGAAAACTGCTTTATGCACCTATGGGGGATTTGTCTAGATTTGGTAAGCCTACTTTTTGACTATTATGAATGTCATCCTAATGCATTCAAAACTCTCATTTAATTATTTATTTGAGAATACTATTAACTCACAAGGTTGGATATTTTACAGTTACTCAATACATATTAGTGTTATGCTCCAATTTCAGTCTCCTTTGGTGTGAATTTTGCATGTTTGATTAGCAATTTTGAGAGTGTTATTTTTCTATCTATTGGGTTCAATTTCAACATGGTATCAAATCCTTTGTAAATTGATTTATCTCATTCCAAATTATTATTGTAGGTTCTATATGATTGACTGGGAGCGCATTATGCTGACTAGAGGGCATAGCTACTGAGCTATCGACCAATCTCAGAAGATCATCTTGAATCCATTAAATTTATTTTAGTAGAAAGTTTAGATGGAGATATTGTTGAGAGATAAAGGTCTCTACAGGGTGACTATGGCAACTGAGGAATATCCCAATGCAGCTAAGTATTAACATCACCTAATGAAGTGTGGGAGAAGCTTGAAGAGATTTTTGGAACAAATAACATGAAGAAATGCAACCAACATTTATTGGAAAAATCAACCCAAAAATTATGGGACTAGAAGCGGTTAAAAGTGACCATGGAATAAATCTCTACAGCTTGAGTCGGGTTAAAAGAACATAACGTCTTTTCACTGTCACCATCTTCAAATAAAGTATTTTACACTATAGAACCATGAATAAAACATAGAATATAATCACCCAATACTCTAACAACTCCCATGATATGAAATGGATTCAAGGTCCAATTACAAAAAAATTAAAAGAAGACGATAAATCAAAAAATAACCACTACACCAAATCTAGGTGCAAAAAACCAACTGGACTAGCCCAATGGATAAATAAAAAAATAAAGAAACAAAGAAATAAATTGGACCATAGAACACAATTGCATTATAAGGTCGCAATTGTATGTATCCAGTAAGTTGAAATTGATGTAACATGAAACCTATTATACCGATATACAATAACCTCTTTCCTAGCCATGGATTCAGCAACAGTTAAAAAGGTTAACCTATTCGGGAATCTCTAGATCTATGCTCATTTTCAAATCCCTTGAGTATTTCATTGCTTCACATGCCCTTCCTTGTCTCTAGGTGCCTAGGTATCCAACATAATCCCTTATTTGTTTGAACATTGCCGTTCAAGGCTATTCCATCCTAAGGTGCTACTAAATGGAAGGATATTATAAATGTCCATGAATGATAAATCATAAATAAAACTGTTGGATCTGAATAATTTTGTGCTGTCATATGTAATCTCTCGGATCATGGGCTGGAGATTAGCGGACTTGAACTACTGACATCCACCACAAGATAAAAAACCATCTCTAATGCCTTCCTAACTAATTCTACAATAGAGGCCAATGATAGACAATAACTCCCCCCCTAACATAGCTAACAACTTTCATCATATTGTGCTCTCCAAAGAGAAACTCTTCCCAAAAAGTGTTGATTTGAAATTCCATTTCATGGATTCTTGTAGTTTTGGACTATCTAGCTACAATAGAACTAGAAACAGGGAGATCTCCACTTTTTTTGTCTGACTATGTTGTCCTAAGAGTGATTTTGCTTCTCCAACCATTCCTTTCAAACCAAAGCAGACAACTAATGCATTCCACTCCTTGAATCAGGGTGGGTATATGGTCAGTCTATGACCCATGGATGCCTTCCTACAGCTAGAGACAATGGGGTTGGTCAATGGCATGGATTTTTATTTTATGACATTTTTCTCTAAGGGTTGAAGGGAGATAGTACATCAAGTTGTTCACAAGGGACAACTTGATCCTCTTCCCCAGGGATACTCGATGAGGTAACCCTAGGAGAACCAAAAAATCTAACTATTTCCCATGTATGATCCATACTAGATCTAAAGAAATAACCACTCTACCTTCTCTGCATTCTTGAAAACCTATCTTTGTCTCTGTATATTTTTTCAGTGGCATGTTTCGGTCCTATTCCCCATTACTGAGAAAACGTAAGACACTGATTCAGGTAAAAGATATTATCATTACTTCCTAGATGATCAGACATCTAACCCATACTCACAATGACCCAATTACAAGAGTGGAGCCCTACGAAATGAGCAATATCCCCCATACATTGGACAAGTGGAGAATACATGAAGAAATAAAGTTCCTTTTCTTTTTCTTCCCCCGTACCCGGGATAATTCAATTTTGACATACATTGTTTTTTTTCACTTCTAGTCTATTTCCTCACTTTATTTTCATTTTTTATTTCATCATTATTCTTTTTATTACTATTGACACAAAACCTGTTGACAGGGGCTCACTCTTTGTCGACACCCAAAATGCAACAATCTCCTTGAGCACTGGTCCAGATAGGTTTTACCCCGTCCAACAATAGTTGTGGAGAAAATGAATTCTCACCTGAGATGTTCATGGGAGAACTGTAAGAACCAAGTTTCCACGGTAAGAATGAGGACCATGCATCTAATCATCAACTCAGCGCAGCATTACTTAAAATATCTAAACATTTAGTTTATACATAATAGAATCATATTCATATTGTCATTCAGAGGATCATATTAATGTACTTAGATCACAATAGATACATTGAAGCATAAACAGATCTACCAAAATACCATCATTCATGAAAAAGAAGCATCGCATCATTCACAGATACACATCACATTCACATTCATATCACAAAGAACATGACAACAAGAAGATGGAAAAAAAGACACAATGTTTCTTCTCAATCTCCGTCACATCGTATTAATATTTCCAACAAAACATAGGTTCACAAAACAATTCTTCAATTCGTCTCTTACACAAGGTTTTTCTCTAGATTAACTGCAGATCCAAAGATATAAAAAAGAACAGAAGAAGCCAAGCTAAGAAGGAATAATACCTAACACTTGCAATCCTAAATCTAATTATAGGCTTGCACCTTTACATTGATGGTCCACTTTAAGTCAACTTCCTAACTACTTCTAACAAAATCTATAAAATGATGACCACAATCCACATAATGCGGTCCAAATCTACAACATATGACCAAAATACATAAAATATAATAAATTTTCCGTGCACGCTATCTTCCACCTTGCACAAAATATTTGACTTTTCATAGTATTCACGATGTTGCACAGCTAACTTACCCCAAAACTTCCTGCCAATAGGTCCCCAACACAATATTATGGCTTTCCCTCGAGCCAGGTTAGCTGGAAATGGTGTATATGTCGATCTTCACCTTGAATTATTCATGATGTTGGGTGATTTTCTTGACCTGTTCTTTAATCCTCTCTCTAATCTTGCAGATTTTTGTCACTTCTCGCTCCAACGGGTGCTCAACAATTTTTGCACTGACATCCCTCCTACCATCCTAAACTTCCTGTAGCACTAAAACTGCCTTCACAGAGAGCTACACACCCATGTCCTAGAATTCATCTAACTATGTTGTATGCCTCTGTTGATGCTCCTTGGCCTTTGCAACTCACTACTGCAAGTCCTTCAGTTATGTCACCTTTGAGACCTACACAACTGGGGGCATCGCTTTTAGCGATGTCCTCAGTGTGGCCAACTATCCCTTGATCTCCTGTAACTGTGTGGTCAGTTGCTCCAACTGTGCATCCTGGACTACACTTCCTCAAAATTATGTGGTCGCGTCGGTGAATCTCTTTGATTCTAGCTCCATTTCATCTAGCTTTGTTGCGAAGTCCTCAATGGTTCTTTTCCTTTCCAAATCTTGTTCTAGTGGAGTGCCTGGATTTACTAGATGTTGTAGATATGCATTGTCACGCTGTAACTAGGAAATTACGGCCCCAACCCATTACACTTTCGCCTCTGCATCCATGTCCTACATGATCTCAGGTATCCATTAACACATATCAGAAACTCCATGTTCTAAATGTACCCTCCGGTCCCATAGTTGCACTTTCTCCACTACTAGTTGATATTTCTCCTTCTTGAGCACTTCAATCTCCTTTCTCTCTTTGGCCTATTTCTCCTGTGACCTCAAAAGGTGGTCACCAATTATCAGCTCCCTATCTACCAACTTTTGATTGGAAACCCTATGCAACTACACCAATGTCTGCGTCGATAATGCATTGATGTCTAGTGAAAGATCCTGCAATTGTTGAAGTGAGGCGTTGAGGTCCTCACTGTTGGTCTCAATCGCATGCGGAGGAAGTTGCAAATTCCTAATCCGCATCCCAGTGCTAATTGAGCCAACTTTTTGCAGATTGATTGCCTCCGGTAACTCGTGTAAAAATGCCTCAATTAATGAATCAAGGTGAGTTTTTACCTCACCAAATTTGTTTATCACTTTTTTCTTCATCTATTCTCCCGTCGCATCAGTTGCTATTGTAATTTCTACAATGATACGACTCAATTGCTCTTCAATCACCTGTGTTGTGCTATTGGTCGGACCCTGGTCCTATCTCTTCTTCGTAAAGGATTCCTCAAATAGTCGCTCTGCTTCTGAATCAGTGGGGGTCCACAATGACGCTTCATCAGAGTCGTGTTCACTCATAGGTTCAGGCAGAGGATACATCGATGCATCAGTTGGTGGACCCATTGGCACTTCCTCTATGATGACAGGTTCGTGCCACTCCGTGGTCCAATCAACAATAATAGCTTCCAGCTCTGTGTCAAAAACCTTATACACTGTGGGGAGCCACTTTTTATCTGATTCTCACCATGCCTGCACATGACTGGCATGTGGCCCAATTGCAAATCGAACAACACATTGGTATTTCACAACCACTTCCTTTGTAAGTCATGAAACCTTCATTGTTGCATCCTACAGTGCCTCACAATATATCCACAACTGAATTGCATAGTCCTTAAGTCACTCTACTTCCTTGACATAATAGAGGTTCTAGTATTGCACTCCCTTACAAACCTTCACAGCCTCCACGTCCATCCCCTGATAATACTTTGGCTCCATCCAAGCCTCAAGTGCAATCAAAATGAGCAGATAGTTGTAGGTGAATGATCATTGCCTCGCTTGGACTTCTAGTGCATCGTCTGTTAACTGGTTCATTAAGACAACAACCAGTTCATCTACACCCCTTGCGCACACTTCTTCACGCATGCGAGGACCCCCGAATTACATGATTTAGGTTGGTTCTTTATAACTATTTTTCTATAAATAATTCTCGTTGCAATGCAGACATCCTGATCATTTATGCTTTCAACACAATACGCCCACCCATTGTGATGCAAGTTATATCTTTTCTTCAGCTTTGTGGCCAACTTCTTGGAAGTGTCCTTTCCCTTAAAATACTATGATGGGTCAGGCCCCTCCTTGGGAAGCCCTGTGATGTCTGAAATGAGTGTCATAGTGACTATGATTGACCATTCCAGCAACAGAATCCCACATCGGAAGCATGCCAAGAGCTGCTTTACGCATGTGTTTTCTTTTGTCAACTACCCAAAGTGCGGCATGTTGATAAGGATGAATAGTCCTGATATCTCCAAACCGAGCACCCAATTGTGTGGAACATGTGCTATTGGGATGCCTCCTTTCTGTATTGTAGACACATATGGGTCTACAGTAATCTCCATTGATGCAAGCATATCATTATCCTCATATTTCATCCTCATGACCAAGGGCACGATGTCCATGGTATATACCATGCCCTGTGGTATCACCGACATCTTGAACTGGTACTTTTGATTCTTTGTAATCTTCCTCGGATTTGCATCAGGATGACAAGGAGGCACATAGACATGGATATCCACACCGGATATCCTTGTCCGGGTCTTAGATTCTTCATCCCTGGAAGTCGATGGACTCGTCTGTGCAGGAGCCTCCTCCTGGACCCACATGGAAGTTCTAGCTTTATGCTTCTTTTGCACCACAGATTTGGGCCGCTGCACCCACCTCTTCTTCTTTAGAACTTATGAGGATCCCACTGGCATTCTTGCAACCTCTTCTTTGATGGGAACCTTGATAACTAGGGAGTACCTCTCACTTGACATTTCTATTGTAATTGGCGTACTCGACATTCTGCACAAGTGCCCGCAAGTTCTCAACAGGAACCTTAACCTTATGCTTCTCAACAACTTAAATACTCATTGCAACACAACTCATTGTAACAACTCTGCAATTATGTCAACAACTCAAGATTTCACAATGGTGAATTTTGACCACACTCGGACTCTTCTTATAGAACTGAGTCGATCGCCCAATCATTATGACCAAATCATTATGATCCCCTTTAATCATTACGAACAAATCATGCATTAATCACCCGAATCTGTTGCCGATCCTACCAATCCAATGGTTGGATCTGCCATTAATACATGCCTTATCCAAGAGCATCGCTAGTTAATTGGTTTAAATACCAAAATATTGTTGATTTGACTCTATCGCAGACCAGCGGCCATCACAGCATGATTCCCTAATGCCGATACTGACTCTTCTACTTGTGCATCCAATTCCTCCTGGTACACCATCCTCCTAACTACCATCCTATGCAAAAGCAAAGTTTTTTTTCCATCACGTAGTGCCTCAAGAATCGTGCAACTCCTAGATCGTTTTGTAGGGATTCAGCCTACTACCATTCATCATCTTTGGAAGCATCGCTCCATCTAACTATTGGAGTTGTATTGTGCCTCCTGTAGTAATGGAATTGATGACATATGGGCCTATCCAATGCATCTGTAAATTACCTGGATGTTTAGAGAACTTGTTTTCATACATGAGTACTAGGTCTCGTTGGTAAAAATGTTTGTTCTTGATATGTCAATCATGCCAAGATTTTTGTTGATCCTTCTCAATGCGGTGGTGAAAACCCACAACAAAGCAGTTTTCCTCTAGCTACACCAACTAAATTAGGCATTCTTCTAATGCTTCTTCATCATCCATGTACTTAGTTTCTGTTATGCGCAAACTCATAACAATATATTCCATTGGCATGACTGCCTCTTTCCCATATACTAGCTTGAAAGGTGTTTATCCTATCAATATTTTTCAAGTGGTGCGAGATGCCCACAATACTATTGGAATCTTCAAATCCCAGTCATTAGGATTTGCATTACATACCTTTGTGAGTGCGTGCTCCGACACCTTGTTGAACACCTCCACTATCCCATTTGCTTGTGGATGATATTGGGTACTCTTCTTATGTTGTATCTGAAGCTCTTCTGTCAATGTGTTCATTGTGCGATTGATGAAATGACTCCCTTGATCGTTATTTAGTATCCTTGGACACCCAAACCGAGTAAAAATGTTATCAAACATGAACCTTGTTGTTTTCGTACAAGTGCAATTTACAATAGGTGTAGCCTCTACCCATCTTGTCAAATAGTATGTCATTGTAATGATGTGCCATGCACCAGTTCTTTTTCTAGGTGCGTGGATTGGTCCCACAAAGTCTACAGTCCATTTTCCAAATGGCTGCAGTGTCACTTGAGGTACTAATGGTATCTCATCCCTCCTTGATGGTTTTCCAGTCCTTTGATAGACGTCACAAGTCTGCGCATAGTCTATCTCATAACCATTGAGATTCGGCCACCAAAGTCCTGCACAGAGCACCTTCCTGGCAATAGAGTGACCTCCGTAGTGTACACCTACAATACCAGCATGTGCCTCTGCCAATATTTTCCCTTGTTCATGTGGTAGGACATATCATCATAGGATCTCATTTAGTCCCAATTTGTAAATTTCTCCAACAATCAACTAGAAATCCGCATCTCAGACCACCACCTACTTCTTTTGATTTGTAGTAAGTTCTTTTGGGGTTGTTCCCATCTCCAAAAATGGAACTATTTTTCATAGTAATCATCAACCATCTCAACTCTAAATAGTTGTGCATCTGGCAACCCATATTCAATATTCTTCGATTCTTCACCTATCTCGATTCGTGAGAAGTGATCTGGGCCAGCATTCAACTGACCTTACTTCACAATTATCTCAAAATAAAACTCTTGGAAGAGAGGTAGCCAGTCGTAGATATCCCCCCCCATGACACAGGCTTATTCAATAGGTATTTCAAAGTAGAGTGATCTGTAAACATCTTGAAGTGACCTCCCAACAGGTAGTGTCAAAATTTATGTAGTGCATATACCATCGCAAATCCTCCCCTCTCTGTTTTAGTATAATTCTTCTCCGTAGATGACAAATTTTGACTAGCGAAAGCGATCAGGTGATCAATATCACCTTCACCTAGATGAGCTAGCACCACTCCCATCCCAATTGATGACACATCAACATGAACATGTAACTCCTTCTTCCAATCAGGGAAATCCATTATTGGTGTGGATGCCATATTATCCTTCAATGTATGAAAAATTCATTAACATTCTTGACTCCATGCAAATACCGCATCCTTTTTCAGTAACCTCTCCATAGGGGCTATGATCACAGTGTAACCTTTGATGAAATTGTGGTAGTATTCTCTGTGTCCCAGTGTCTCTCTAAGTTGCTTCACATTTGTAGTGGGTAGCAAGCTCAAAATCAGCACAATCTTGACTAGGTCAACCAACAACCCTTTCTTACAAACAATGTGTCCCAAAAACATCCCAAAAGGTGCTCAGAAAATATACTAGAAATCATTTATATACTAGAAAGTCAATGGTTTTTGTTGCAACTTGGCATAGTGACTAAGTAATCAGGCCACAATTATGAAGCGATACCTCATGCATCTGATTCTACCAACTCTCGAAAGAATCATCAGATTCCAAAGACGGATGGTATATGGAATCCCTCACATAGGAGCAAGATAAGTTGGTGATGATGGGCACCATCAAACCTTCCAAAGACCAAGATTTGGTTGCTGGATATTCAAGGGTGGATTCAAAAAGAAAGAAAAAAGATAAAAATCCACCTGAGAAAAAATAGAGACAAGTCAAAGTCTCAAGAGGAGCCTCAAACCTCCAAGAAGAACTCTGAGAAGAAGAATACTAAAGGAGAAATGAGCAAGTGCGCATACTGCAGTAAGGGCTATCATTCTGAGAGATATTGTATGAAGAATTGAATTGACATCTTGACCAAACTCCTGGAGAATAAGAACATCTCCCTTCCTGAATGCTCAAAGAAGAAGGAAGGAGGATCAAATTCAAAAGACAAAGAGAGAGTACATGCCTTAGCTGTTGGCACATCAAGATCACCTAGCTTCATCATAGATTCTGGAGCTTCTAGAAATATGGTTTCAACAAAGGAGACATTCTCCTCTCTTGACATGTCGAAACATCCACCAATAGTTTTGGGAGATGACTCTCTCATTGACAGTTTGGGGAAGAGTAGGATTGACCTTGACCATGGTAGTTTCAATAATGTGTTGTATGTTCTAGGTCTTTCCTCTAATCTCTTGTCAATGTATCAGATGACTCATACTGGGTATCCAAAGAAGGTCATATTCTCCACTAATGATGTTGAAATCACTGAGATTTCAAATGGTAAATTCATAGCAAAAGGTGTTGTTGATCACACTTCAAAGGTATACATGTTTTGGCATTTTCTACCCTACTCAAACCCCCCTGCTCTTCTAATTCATGCTAATGAATCANTACAAGTATCTTTCTGATTTGAGTGAAAAAGATATGGTCATAGGGTTACCAAAGATCAAGTTTTCTAAGGGAGTTTGTCAAGGTTGTATCCTAGGAAAACTCCCAAAGCACAAGTATGATAAACTTAGTCATGAGAGAACCTCTGCACCTCTTGAGTTGATCCATAGTGACATTGCTGGTCCATTCCTTCATATGTCCATGCCAGATTCAAGCCAAATATTCACTCACCTTCATAGATGAATTTTCCAGTATTGTTGGGTTCACTTCCTAAAGCATAAGTCTGAATGTTTTGACCTCTTCAAAGTCTTTAGAGCCTTGGTTGAAAACCAGTCTGAGAGGAAAATCAAGGTCCTTAGATATGAAAATGGTGGCGATTATGTCAAGTCTAAGTTCACTCTATATTGCAAAGATGCAGGTATTCATATGCAACATTCGATCCCTTACACAACACAACAAAATGGTGTTTCTCAGAGAAAGAATAGATCATTGAAGGAGATGGCAACCTGCATGATGGAGGCTAAGACATTGCCACAAAATTTTTGGGTCGAGGCTATAAAATGTGCATCCTACATTCAGAACAAGGTGCCTCATAATTAACTTGATGGTATGCTTCCTTTCAAAGCTTGGAGTGGGCACAAGCCAGATGTGACCCATTTCAAGATTTTTGGCTCAAAGTCTTGGGCTAGAATTCCAACTAAAAAGAGGAAGTATTTGCAACCCAAAAGCTAAGAGTGCCTATTTTTTGGGTATTCTGAAGATTCAAAAGGTTACAAGATGATCAACTTGAGCACTAACAAATCCTTCATTGAAAGAAGTGTTTAGTTCCAAGAAGAGCCTTTAGTAGCAATTGAAGTTGGAGAGTCCTGATCTTCATCACCAGAACCGTTGATTGTAAGTGAAGCGATTAATGAGTTTGATGATTCTGATATATACGATAATGATGATTTGATTTTAGATCCTAATATTCCTATAAGATGGAATCAAATACCATTCATGTAGCTGGGGAACTAGCTAGAAATCCTAATGACACTAGGAGGACTAGATCTCAATTTGAGAGTGCCCCACGAGTGCCCTTTGTGTGAAAGATCCTCTATTTGCTGAGAAGTTCTATCTGATGCTTGAATCAATTCCATAGACATATGAAGATGCAGTACATGATCCAATATGGAAAATAGACATGAAAGAATAATTCAGCTTGCTCCAGAAGAATAACAGTTGGGAACTGGTTGATCTTCCCCTAGGGAGGAAGCTAGTTCAATGTAAGTGGGTTTTCAAGACTAATTTTGATGCTGATGGTTCACCTTTGAAATATAAGGAAATATTGGTAGCCAAGGGCTATTCACAAGTACATGGTATTGAATACAATGAAACCTTTGTACCAGTGGAAAAGAAGGACTCCATAAGGCTAGCTCTAATGATTACAACATCGAAGCAGTGGGAAGTACATCTGGAGCAACCAAATCCAGTTGTCTGTTAGTCGAATCCGACTATCATTTTAATAATGAATATGAATAATAATAATATATTGGATGATGGATAAAATGTAGAATAAGCTTGCTTTTTATACGACTTGAGCCAAAATAGTGAATGGTTACACCCTTTCACTATTAACCTAATAGTCTAATTAATATTGTATTTTATATTTGTTACATTGCCACTCTCTTTAAGGGAGCTTTGTCCTCAAAGCTCGAGTATCCTTAATGTCATCCTTCATTTTGAATTGGTGTCAGTATTAGAATCAGATGAGATTTCTGGTGCAGAGACTTGCACTTCTTCTCCATTGGTGATTCTGCACTATATTGTCTGATTGTTCCTACATTTATGGCCTGGGGTCCAGTCATCACCGCATCGACGACATATGTTTTTCTTGTTATTCTGCTTATTATCAGAGTAACCGTTAGATGAACTTGATCCATTTTCCATTTCATAGGTGTATGATTAAGGTTTATGGAATTGATGGCCGGGAGGGCAAGTATCTGCATAGTACCTACATTGTGTCTCTTTTTCTTGTCGTTAATAGCTATCTTCTTTTGTTTTTATTCCTTCCAATTTGTGTTCTGTGGCTTTTGCTTTACGTATTGCTACTTCTACGTTAGGTATGTCATGTAACTTTAACTCTTTTTGGAGGTATGCGTTTAGACCCCCTAAAAAGGTTTCGAGTCTTTACTTGTCAGACAACCCAACTACTCGTGTTGATAAGGATTCCCATTGATGAGTGAAATTTCTCAACGTTTCTGACTTGTTGTAGTCTGGTAAGTTTACTGAAAAATTCATCTTCTTTGATTCCTTGAAACCTATTAAAAAAATCATTTTTGAACAAGTTCCAGGTGTAGGTAAAATTATCTCTCTTCCACCATAAGTACCAATTATAGGCGCACCCTTCCATATGCATTGACGCATATTTCACCTTCTCCTTGTCAGATTGAATGTTGTAAATGTCGAAGTATTCATCTGCTTTGTTTAGAGAAAAAACACATTGGTCTTCACTCCCATTGTATTTCGACAACTCTATTTTTGCTTTAGGTGGGTGCACTTTGTAAGGACGGCATTGATTTCCTTTTGCCTAATGGTTTGATGGTGGCTTGGAACTACTAGATGATGAAAGTGACATATCTAAATTGCTTCGTTCTTGGCGGAGATTTTTGGCTTTTTTATTCTCTACTATTTTACTTATAGCGTCTATTTTGTTGTTTAATCATGCCTCCATGTCTGGAAGTATTTGTGTTTTTATCTCTTTCTTAAGCGTCGCATTGTTAATCTTTATTTCTTTTTGCAATTCTTCTTGATTCTTTGCGAGTGTTTCCTGGGTGGAAACATGAAATGAGGCATCTAGCATGTGTGGACCACTGACTTGGCCCAAACTGGGTATGAACCTTTGCAACATCTCGATTAATGTATTATGGTTCTGTGTCATGGTGCATTTGTTTTGTGTTAAGGTGTTTATGTTTTGCATCATGGTACTCATTTTGTCATCCACGTCTTTTTGTTTTTCGTTCAAGATGTCATGTTTGTCATCAAGCCTTCTTTCTAGTACCAAAACAAGATTCTCTTTGAGTAATCTATTGTTATTTTGCATCTTTTCCTTCAAGCCTTATTGGTTAGCAACAATGGACTTTATGTCCTTCTCCATTTTTTCTATCTTCTCTTTCAATTCCTCCATGGTATTGGACATTGTATACGAAGGTGTGTATTTCGACGCTATTTTGGCTTTTGAGGTGAATTGAATAATAATATATTAAATTAATTAATTAATAATATTATTATTATATTTTTCATAAACTATATTTTGTATATAGTTTTTTTTTTAAACAAATATTATAATAAAAAAATATAATATTTGATTTTTAACTATATATATAATATTTGTTATGTAGTTTTTTAAAAATAAATATTATAATATAATAATAATTTATTATTATTATATATAATATGCTATTTTTATTAATATTGTTTGGTTATTTTTTTGGTTGCAGGTTAGGGTTCACGTGGAGGAGAAATGCGTGCAGAGGATGAGAGGATGGAGAACGTGCAGGAGAGAAGGGAGAACATGGAATGGGAGGTCATAGGGGTTGGTGTGTGGGAAATAATGGCGGTGAGAGGAAGAGCCAGTGAGGGAGTCAAGCAAGGGGATGAGGTCGGTTCTATTGCGTGGAGTTCAGCCAGGTGGATGAGAGTTGGGGGTGGGAAGCGCTGTGAAGAAGCATAGTGGGGAGCGGTTAAAGGGGAGGAACGATGTGAGATGGGAAGGAAGAGATGGAAGGTGGTGGTGTTGCAGATGGAAGGAAGGATAGTGGTGGCATAGATGGAAGGAAGGCAAGTGGAGGTGGCCGTGTGGATGGGACAGCGTAGGTGGAGGTGGCGGTTGTGGAGGGATGTGTGTGGTGATGGAATATGGGGATCTGGAGCATGACTAGCAGAGAGAAAAACAGAGGAATGGTGTGCAACAAAAGGGTGAGGAGCAGAGAAAGGTGAAGACACTGAGCAAGAGGGCGTTGGTTTTTTTGTTTTTTTTGGTTTTTTTTTTGGTTTTTTTTTTTTGGTAGCACTTGGGATGAAGTGATAGGTGGTGAAATGGAGCAATGGAAGAAATCAATAATTGATGAGCCGAGTCTGATATCAAGTAGGGATTGATGAGCCGAGTCCGAGCTCAGTGCAGGAGCGAATCCTCTATGATACCAAATGGAGCAACCAAATCCGGTTGTCCATTAGTCGAATCTAAATATGATTTTAATAATGAATATGAATAATAATAATATATTGGATGATGGATAAAATGTAGAATAATATTGCCTTTTATACATCTTGAGCCAACATAGTGAAGGGTTACACCATTTCACTATTAACCTAATAGTCTAATTAATATTGTATTTTATATTTGTTACAACATCACATGGATGTGAAGTGTGCTTTCCTAAATGGAGATCTCACTGAAGATATACATGCAGCAGCATAAAGGGTTTGTTTCTAATCCATTTTTAGTGTGTAGGTTAAATAAATCATTGTATGGGCTCAAGCAATCCCCTAGGGCTTGGTATGCCAAGATTGATGGCTTTTTGTTGTCGCTGAGTTTTGTTCGATGCAAGTATGATCCTAATATCTATTTGAAGCTGATTCATGGTTCTTTGATGATTATTGTCTTGTATGTGGATGATCTACTAATTACAGGAAGTTGAAAGAAAGAGATTTCCTCCTTGAAGGATGCAATGAACCATGCATTTTCTATGACAGATTTTGAATTGTTGAGCCAATTATTGGGTCTAGAAATTGCGCAATCCAAACATGGAATCAAAGTACATCAGTCCAAGTATGCTTCAGATTTTCTCATCAAGTTCAACATGAAATATTTCAAGCGAAGCAATGCTCCTTTCCTTTCACAAGTTAATCTTGAAGAAACAGGTTCTTCTCCTATGGTAAAGAATACATTGTATAGGCATTTGATCGGGTGTTTGCTTTATCTTACACACACTCAACCTGATTTATCTTATGCAATTAGTGTGGCTTCGAGATACATGGATCAGCCTCATGAGATCCATTGGAGAGTATCCAAGAGGATCCTAAACTTTGTTCAAGGAACAAGAACTCATGGGATTTTCTACAAAGCAAAATATGATCTTGATTTGATTGGATTTACTGACAGTGATTGGGAAGGTGACAACATAGATCGAAAGTCTACATCAGGATATGTGTTTATGCTTGTAGAAGGACCAATCAATTGGTCAAGCAAGAATCACAGTGCCATAGCACTGTCATCTATAGAAGCAGAGTATAGAGGAGTTGTAATGCACCAACTCAATGTTTGTGGTTGTAGGGGATACTTGGATAATGTGGTTTTGAATCAGAGTTTTCAACTATTATCTATTGTGACAATTAGATCACCATTCGAATATGCAATGATCCAATTCAGAGACAGCAAACCAAGCACATTCAGATCTGTATGCACTACATTAGACAACTTGTGCATGATGGTACCATTGTTCTACTCTTCTCTGCATCTTCAAAACAAGTTACAGACATCTTCACCAAAGTTTTTTTTTAGAATACCTTCAGTAATCTCAAATCACTACCAGGGATTTTTGATCATGCTGTGAAACATGATCAATGACAATATTTCCAATTTTTTTTTCATGTCCATGTTTAAGGTAGGATTTTCCCACTAGGTTTTTTGCCTCTTTCCCTGGTTGTATGGACAAGCAGTATGTAAAGGGTGACTAAGCCTTATTGATAGGCCCTATAGTTTTCTGATATTTACTCATAAATTCAGGATTAAGGTGGGGTGTTAGAATAATCAACCCATAGTTACCTTCATTTTACATTAATTAATCATTTTTGTCTTATTACCTAGATTCCTAGATTCTATTCTATGCTAGTAGCCTTCTACATGTCCTAGAAGTCAACACATGCTAAAACTCAGTCATGGAGAACTTGGGAAACATATTGGAAACCAATTTTAGCAAGTATGCTTTATTATTGATTCCATAAAGTGCATATCTTCTTTTTCTAAAAATATGCCTTGCTTTATAGTTGATTTAAGGCAAAAGGAAAAGCTAGTTTATGTGTAACTGCCTTGTTTTTTTCCCACATCATCCTCCCTCCTTTTTTTCAAATAATAGTATGTATGAGTTGTATTTACACCCTTATTTATCTTTCCCACTTGAATTAGCAAATTTTTAATCATCTTCATAGATTTGGAAACTGCTTTATGCACCTATGGGGGATTTGACTAGCTTTGGTAAGCCTGCTTTTTGACTATTTCGAATGGAATCCTTATGCATTCAAAAATATCATGTAATTATTTATTTTAGCAGCCTATTACTTCATAAGGTTGGCTATTGTACACTTACTCAATACATATTAGTGTTATGCTCCAATTTCAGTCTCCTTTGGTGTGAATTTTGCATGTTTTATTAGAAATTTTGTGAGTGTTATTGTTCTATCTCTTGGGTTCAATTTCCACATGATATAACACATACATGAGGATATTGAAGATCACTTAGAGTGATGAATATCATAACCTTTTCTACAATGTTGAAGATGAAATCCTATAGAGGATGACAAGTTGACATATGGGTGTGAGGAGAACGTTTGCAAGATAGAGGATCTTGGTATCCATTGACCCTAGATGGATACATAGAATATTAGTAGCAAAGTAAGATACTTGTTACTCCAGTACAGAATGGTTCAATGCATAGAGTATGAAAGGAAGAGGGAGAATTATGCTCCACTTCAGAGGGAGTGACTATAGAAGATCCTAATATTCAACATGATACGACAAGATGGACAGCTTACTAATGGTTCTAGGATTTACTGAGAGTAAAGTAGATTCCAACCTTTGCTTCAAGGTTTAAGGAAGAAGAATAGTGATGCCCCCTTTATATTTCAATGACTTGTTCCTGATAGGGAAAGTGGAACTCATTAAAGTTGAAACAAGGAGACTTGTTGCTGAGTTGAAGATGAAGGACTTGGGTTTGGTGCATTACTTTCTAGGCATGGAGGTGTGGCAGAATCCAGATGGAATATCCCTGGGATAATGGAAATATGCAGTAGATATCCTGTAGAGGTTTGGGATGAGGGACTACAAAGCCATGGCCACACTGTTATAGCTCAAAATGTCACATCTCTACCTATGACAACTTTCCCATGATTCCATCGCATGTCAACACTTCCATGACGACACTTCATGAAAGTCATTGAAATTCAGTGAAAAAACACCTAACTTGGATGACCCATATATTGCGTTTTGTAGCTCTGTTTGACCTCATCTTCACACCATTGGAAATGTATTTCAGTTAAATAAAACTTTCTAGAAGACACCAAAGTCTGAAAATGCATAGAAATACCCTAAAAATGAGTTTTTAGATGTGTACATGAGTTTCCTTAAGGAAACCCGCATACGTAATTGAGTTGCTATATATAATAGTCGTGTACGCCTTAAATATGCAAATTTATGTATTGCAACTGGCATATACCTCCTCGTGTATGCGATTGTTGTTTCTGCAACCCACATACACATCCTAAAAATGTCAAAAAATACGTAATTTTAAATTCAGGTAGTTTGGGAAGTTATGCAACTGACTCCTTCAGTTGTAACTGCTTTGTCTTCGACCCTAACTCTTAATTAAGAATATAAATAGAGGTAGGGAGGTCCTTGAGAGGGGACTTGAACTTTTACATTGTCATGCTGGAGGAATTGGGACTCTCTTTTCCCACACCTTTGCCCTAGAAGCTATCTCCTTGTGTTGCAGAGCTTGGAGGTTGAGTTCCTTAGAGAAGAGAAGCAGCAGAACTAGATCAAGGTTTCGTGAGGTGCTGAACTTGAAGAGAAGGTATAATTGTACTTGTTTTCAAGATTAATAAAGATGTGATGTCCTTCTTCTTCCCAAATCAATGTTCAATGTGTGATTGAATCTCTGTTTATGATCAGATGTTGATGTTAATCAGATTATTATTTCATGTTTATTTGATTATCATTGCTTTATATGTGGTCATAATGGTTTGAGGAAGGTATAATTTGTTTTGCAGGTCTCTTAGAGGAAGAGGAGCAAGACAAGTAAGAAGAGGATTGAAGGGCTACTTGGATCAACCTTCATTTGGCTAAGGTATGAACCATTCTAAACTCTGATATTCCTTGTATTTACTTGCAGAACCATTTGCATCTCTCTTTCAACCCTAGTACATTGATGGCCTCTTAAACCCTAGCCATAGGAATCTTTCCTTTACAACAGAACTGGGGACTCTGCTAGGGAGAGCCTGGTCTATTTGGGGTTTCTCTGTCTTTCTTTCACCCTTTTGTAAAGTTTCAGGTATTTCTTGCCACTTAGAAATACTTTATAAGTCTGGTAGAACACCTCCCCTGCCTTCCTAAGGAAGTTTTTGACCTTTTTTGGGACTTTCTTCCACCCATACGCGAGTTGCAGACTAAACAGTTGCGTGTCTGGTTTTGTACATGACTTTCTATACTATCAACCCATGTATGATACGTGACTTATCAGTGGTATAACCGGTGTGTGCTTGTACATGTGACTTGATGTATTTTCAACCCGCATATGACACACGACCTGTCAGTAGTGAAACTTGCATATGCCCCTTTAAACAATGTTTTTATCCTATTTTGTGGTTTTTTATTGTGTTTGAAGGTTGTTTTGTAGATCTTTTGGGGTCCTCTATAGGAGCATGACTCCATAGAGTTAGTACCATCCCTTTTGGTTGTTCTTTATCTATGTGGCTAGCCTTTTTATAGCATTAGGGTTTTCTCTTTGCTCTTTCCCCCCACCCCCTTTGCTTGGCATGATTTTTGGCTTATGTTTCTGGTCATCCTCTGTTAGTGATATTTGTCTGAGTTCAGAAGCATGTTGCTATTGGTTTCCTTCTTCTTTTGTTGGCTAACTTCACCATGCCAAAATAGTTGACTTGTCTCTTATGCAAGCATTCCTTCCAAGTAGGGTTTATACTGACTTTAGGGCATTCTAGAGTCTGTTTGGTGGTTGTATAGCAGAGTTCCTTTTGCTTTGTTCTTGTCATCTGCATGCTTTTGTTTGTAGGTAGATTTTATTTTGCATTTATAAAAGAAAAATAAAAAGAACATATACTTGTTTAATATGCATGTAGATTAGAGTTTTGTCTTTAATGCACTGCATATCATTATTTTTGAAAAAATAAAAAGAATTTGTTCTTTCGTGGCTTTCAAGTTTCTATTTGAAAAAAGAAAGAGAATAGTTTTTGCTTTTTGCATTTCATATCTCTTTGTTTCGTCATTTTGTTTCAACTTTGAGTCAAAACACCACATAAGTTTCACACCATTTACCCTCTAACTAAAAACAACCCTTAAAATAAATGATATAACTTAACAATTAGTAGTAAGTTTTATTTTATAGGGTCATACACCAACTAGCTCAGGCTAGACTTGTGGGTTAGTGAGTTTTAACTCTCCACAAGTATTAAATTTCAAACGTAGTTGGCCAATCACTAGGTAAATCCTTTTCTATGTTGATTGTATCTGGAAAGCTCCTCTCAAATGGGAGTTAAGCACGAGGCCGCGTGGAGGCTTGGAATGAGGAGATAACCCTTCGATTCCTTTTCAAAGCATAGACCAAGGTTTTTGCTCATTTGAGGATTTTGTCTTAGACAGGGTTTCTAGCATTGCTACCCTGCCCATGCATACGAACCAAGATTGTGACTGTCCCCCTATACTGTCAATATAGTTAAGGTAACCTTTAGTCTCTTTGACATCTAGGGTTCATACATAGGTACACCGAAAGGTTATTTCTGGTTGACCTTTGACGGACTTGGAAAGTAACCCCAGTAGAAGGCGTGGGAGGGCGGTGGGTGATTCCTCTACTTGTGCCTAAGAAAATCTACAGGGACACCAAGTAACTATATATCAACTTTCTTTTGGAAAGCATATCTTATACCTGTTTTTCTGTTTGGATTTAGGAATTTTTAGTGAGTGTTGTGTGGTTTGTCTATACTTAGTGTTGGTTTAGGTGTGTGCTTTGTAATTTTGGTTTCCTATTAACCTCAGGCTCTGTCTTATTTTTTGAAAATATGGCTAACACCCCTTTGAACACCAACCAAGAGATCCCCATGCTGGGAACTCCTTGTAATATTCCTCTCACAAGGAATGTTGGTGGTCCCTTGATAGCCACCCTGAATCTACCTGGATTCACCCTAGGGATACCGGTGTGGTTGTTTTCCACTCCAACTGTCCTGAATGGTTTTGATTCTTCTCAAGTAAGATCCTTATATCAAGGGCATCAAAACACTGCTTCCTCTTCACCTGTAGTTGATTCTCCTACTCCTTCTACCTCATGCGGTGAAAGTACTGATACTAGTAACCGACAATCTAAAAGGAGTAAAAGAAGGAGGAATAGGAAGAAGGCACATAAGAAAGGGGGCACACGTTCAACCTTTGTAGGTCAAGTTTAACCTCACCACCCAGCCTCTGTAATTCATGCTGGGGGCACCTATCCAACCTCTGTAGGTCATGTTGGGTCTAAGCACTCAACCTCTGCAAGTCAAGTTGATCTTCACCATCCATCCTTTGTTGATCATGGTGGTGGGATCCTTCCAACCTTTCAAGGTCATGTTGGATCCAGTCACTCAGCCTCTCTGGTTCATGCTAAGGGAACCCATTCAACCTCTAATGTTCAAGTTGAACCTCTCCATCCAACCTCTGCATGTCATGTTGGATCCATCCACCCAGCCTCTGTAGTTCATGCTAGGGGCACACACTCAACTGCTGCAAAGCATGTTGATCCTAACCATTCAGCCTATGTTGTTCATGTTGGTGGTGCCAATCCAACCTCTGTAGGTCATGTTGGACCCAGTCTTTCAGCCTCTACAGGTCATGTTGGGGTCACTATCTCAGCCTCTGTAGTTCATGTTGAAGACAATCCTTTAGCCACTGCGAGTCATGTTGACATTGTTGAAAAGACTAACCGCTCAAAACACAAGCCCAAGTTTCCTTGTAAGCTTTGTGAGGGAGACCACCTTACTTATAAATTCCCTTCTATTGCATAAGTGTGAAGAGTTTGGTTTCATGGTCATCTTATTTTTGAACATTCTAAAGTTTTTCAACAACTAGAATCTCTTATTTAGGTTGGACCCAGTCACCTAGCCTCTGGTGGTCATGCCGAGGGAAAACTCTCAGCCTCTGTAGGTCATGCTAAGAGAAAATAGTCAGCCACTGCTAGTCATGTTGACACCGTTGAGAAAATTGGTCGTTCGAAGTGCAAACTTAAGTTCCCTTGTAAGCTATGTGAGGGAGATCATCTTACTCACCAGTGCCCTACTATCGCAGAGGTGCGAAGAGTGTGGTACAAGACCCAAGAATTTCCTTCTCCTAAACAACCTATAGTTTCTCAACAACCTACTCAACCTTTGGCTGATCAAGTGGTTGAACCAATCTCATCTTTGGTCGATCCCACTCTTCTTTCGGAGAGTGATCCTATTGTGCTTGAACCAATGTCATCTTTGGCTAATCCCACTCTCCCTTAAGAGAGTGACTTTCACGAAGCGGTCGAATTGATTCCATTGTCGATCAATCCCACTCTTCCTTTGGAGAGGGAAGTGTCTGCTAGTCACATTTTTTTCACTGCCAGTTCAAAACTTACTGAACGGGGGGGCACTAAAATCACTTCAGATGAACCCCCACCAAGCTCTCGAATTACTTCCTTTGATTGGGATAGCCTAGTTGAACCGCGCCCTCCTTCTGACGCACCTTTCCAGATAAAGGTCAAAGTTGAATCATACATTATTTCTCGTTGTATTGTTGATGAAGGAGCCTCAGTTAGTATCATGTTTTCTCGTGCTTGGCAAGGCATGGGATCTCCCAGCCTTGTGTTGACTGCTAGTCAGTTACTGACGTTTGATAGAAGAACTTGTATAGCCTTGGGAATTATTTTTCAAACACTTGTTACTTTGGGTGGGAAGACCATCTTAGTTGACTTCATGGTGATAGAAGACCCCTTGGACTTCAATATGATCCTTGGATGTGATTATGTCTATGCCATGCAAGCTGTGGTGTCAACATTATTTTGCCTGATGTACTTTAATCATGGCAAAGAAATTGTCACTATCAATCAGTTGGATTTTCTTGATCTGTCTCCTGACCCAACTAGAGACCACGTCTTTCCTTTATTAATTCCTAGTGTTTTTGTAGACACTACCCTGCCACAGGTGAGCTGTGTGGCCTCATGTCCTTTATGTTCAATTTATATTGAGAAGCAACCTCTGTTTTCATGCTTACCTTCTTGGGACTTGGTCCCAACAGTTGACCAGGTGAGTCATCCTATACAGACCATGGAGCTTTCTCTCCACTCTGTTGATCAATTTGAAAGTTTAGACATGTGCCCTATCTCGGATGATCTCCTTCCTTTGGATGAAGTCTTCCTAGAGCCTTTGATACAGTCTGATATTCTATTGGATTTTGGTTTAGTTGTGAGTAATTCTAACCCTGATTTGCCTAATAAGCCTTACCTTTCTTCTTATATTGGTCTTGTTGAGTCTTTTGACTCTTCCTTTGAATAGCAAGTTAGTGATCCTGATGAGCTTGATTTTTCTTATGAATTTTTCAACTCCTGTGATATTGATTTTGTTCCTGCAGACTCTATATACCTTGCTGATTTTTTCTCTCCTTCTAAGGTTGATATTATTGATTATAAACCCTCGGATCTTGGCACTATAGATTCCTATTTCGTTGATCCTGCCTTGACTACATCTTTTGTAGAAGATAGAAAAGCCACATGTTGTTAGTTGTTGTACCTAGGCAGATGTTCCCTAGGTGACTTAATTTTTGCCTAAGTCACTTTAAGAGGGAAAAAGGTGACCCTCACATTAAATGTCACTTAATGAGACTTTATAATCATAAAGTCACTTTTGATAAATTTAAGTGAGAGAGTAATTTTATTTATGTGAATTAAATAAAAGGGATTTTTACTCTCATTGATTCTCATCCGTTGGATTAGATTTATTTTCCACCGTTGGATTAAAAACTCACTTAGGGTTATTCAAAAGGCTGAGGGAGGAAAAAGTACAATCACTTTTCATTTTTTGCATGAGAAGAAGAGAGAGCTGAGCAGGGAGGTTGAGACTGGGAGAAGGGCACGATTTTTTCTGATTTTGCTGAAGAGATTTTGGTGAGCACAAAAATCAAGACTGCATTTATTGTTCATGCACAGAATCTGAGATAGGTATGGACTACATTTATTGCACAGGCATATTGCATTTAATGCTGTACGGTCTGCACAGAAATCAAGGGTACGGCCTGTAGAGTACGGCCTTCATTAATTACAGCACAGAAATCGAGGGAGGTTACAACATTTATTTGGCACAATTTTCAAGGGAGTACGGTCTGTATTAATTACAGTATGGCCTACATTAAATTGATGCCACACAAATCGAGATAGTACGGTGCATTTAATTGCTGGTACGAATTTATGGGTTGTACGGTTTGCAATTAATGAGCACAGAAATCGAGGGTGTACGACTGGTGTTTTTGCTGGGCACAAGTTTCCAGATTTTGTGATAAAGTCTGTGGTGGAGATAAGTTGTATTTCTACTGTATTTCTGTCCTTTATTTTGATGAAGAAAATAAAATCTCTCTCTCTCTGACTGGTTTTCCCCGTGGGGGTTTTTCCAGGGCTGATTAGCCAAAAATCTTTGAGTCAAATTTATGGTGTGACTATCTATGTGTTTATTTCTGCCTGTTAGTAATTTTTACTGTGTGTTTAAAATTGTTCGACAAATTTTTAAGTAGCTCTCAGCCTAGGCAAAACCGGCTGAAGTGAAAAACACAAAATGTTCATTTAAACCAGCAAGCAGTAAAACTCAGTTTTCTACATGGTATCAGAGCAAAGGGGGCAGAAAACATTGATTTTTGCAGACACACAGTAATTTCTAGAATTCAGAAATTTTTGTGATTTTACTTCTGTCAGTGAACAACACTTTGTTGAGTTGTTGTTGAGATGGCTACAGGACTTAGATTGGAGGATAGGCTAGATGGGACAGGGAATTTTGTGCCGTGGAAGGCCAGAATTTTGCTGTTACTAGAAGAGAATGAATTGTGGCCGGATGTAGTGAGGAACACTACATCAAATCCTATTTCCATTCCTGCAGCTGCAGATGCAGCTGCCCTATCAGCCTTCAATAAGAAGGACTACAAAGCTAGAAGAATTATTCTTGATGCGGTGAAAGATCACATTATCCCACACATTTTCGGAAAGGACAGGGCTCATAAGATGTGGACAGCCTTGATCAGTCTGTATGAGAGTTCTAATGAGAATAGGAAAATGGTTCTCAGAGAAAAACTCAAGAGTATCAGGATGAATGGAGGTGAGGGAGTCACAGCTTACCTTACTAGGATTTCTGCTTTTAAAGATGAACTTGCAGCAGTGGGGGAGGTGGTTGCCCCTACAAAGCTTGTACGTACTGCAGTGAATGGGGCTTCAAAGTCCTAGAGTGCTTTTGTGCAGGCTATTGTGGGCAGAGAGAACCTCCCTACCTGGGAGAGGATTTGGGATGACTTTGTGCAGGAGGAGACCAGGAGGGGTCTTGTACATGGTAGTACTTCTCAGAGAGGGGCTAATGATGAGGATGTGGCTTTGGCAGCCAAGGGTAAGAAGAAGAAGGGTCCCAAGAAGGGTGGGGCCAAGCAGTAGCAGCAGCAGGGGCAGCAGAGTGGGCAGAAGAAGGACTTGAGTAAAATCAAGTGCTATGCTTGTCAGGCGTTTGGACACTATGCCTCACAGTTTCCAAGCAAGAAGAAGAAGAAGGGGTAGGGACAGCAGATTGCAGCCTCAGCCGAGGTTGATGGGTTTAGTGTTGCATTTCAGAGGGAGTTTTCCTGTATGCTGGACAGACTGAGAGAGAGAGAGTCTCTCTGGCCACCAGCACAGATATGGATCTTGACAGTGAGCATTCTTTGTTGGCAGGACATGGGGGGGGTCCATCCACCTCTTCTACTTGGTACATTGATAGTGGAGCCTCGAGCCACATGACAGGAGCTCGAGAGGTGTTCTCAGAGTTATCAGAGTTAGGTAGAGATGTGTAGGTTGTACTTGGGGACAACACCGTTGTGAGAGCTGTTGGTAGGGGTACCATCACATTTTAGAGGGAGTCTATGAGTCCCATGACTCTGCGGGATGTGTTGTATGTCCCTGGGCTGAAAAAGAACCTTGTATCAGTTTCCACCATAGAGGAAAGGGGTCTTGGGGTGTGCTTTTCGGATGGGAGAGTACAGGTATATCCCAAGGCTATAGGTATGTCCAGTGCCATGGACATCGGGGTCAGGTGTGAAAAGATGTACAAGCTATTATTTTAGCCACAGTGTGCTTTGGCACATAGCAGCAGCAACGAGCTTTGTGAGCTTTGGCATCGGAGGATGGCCCACCTTCATCACCCAGCTCTGAGATTGCTGAGGAGCATGGTTACAGGTTTACCAGAGTTCAGCACTGAGTAGGAGGATGTGTGCAGGGAGTGTGCTTTGGGAAAGTATACCAAGACTGCTTTTCCAAGCAGTGACACTAGAGCTGCTGGGGTGCTTGATTTGATCCATTCTGATATTTGCGGTCCCATGTCATCGCGTTCTTTGACAAGCTTTGAGTACTATATCAGCTTCATAGATGACTACTCCAGGAAGACCTCGATCTACTTCTTGAGGAGCAAGAAGTCCGAGCTTGTATTGAGAGTCTTCCAAGGGTTCAAATCCCTTGTGGAGAAGTAGACAGGTAGAAAGATCGGGATGTTGAGGTTGGACAATGGGGGTGAGTATACCTCCAAGGAGTTCGGTGCATTCTGTACACAGGAGGGGATTCAGAGACAGCTGACAGTTCCTTACACTCCTGAGCAGAATGGAGTAGCAGAAAGGAAGAACAGGTCTATTGTGGCAGCAGCCAGGGTGATGCTCCATGATCATGGATTACCTTTCTTTCTTTGGGCTGAGGCATGTAGTACTGTATTTTATTTGCAAAATAGGAGTACTCACAGGGCAGTGGGGAGCAAGACTCCTGAGGAGATGTATTTGGGCAAGAAGCCTGAGGTGAGCCACTTCCGCATATTTGGCTCTTTGACTTACTCTCACGTCCCTTCTGAGAAGAGGACAAAGTTTGATCCCACTACAAAGAGAGGCATCTTTGTGGGATATGATGAGACTTCGAAGGCTTATAGGATTTACTTACCTTGTTCGCGGAAATTTGTTGTCTGTCGGGAAGTAAAATTTGATGAGGAGAGAGCCTTCCGGAAGTCCAGAGAGTTAGAGCAGGGGGAGACTTCATCCCCCACACCTCAGTTAGTGCAGGCTTCTTCGATACAGCTTACAGGTCCACAGGTTTTTGGAGGGACAGGATCACAGGGTACAGGTACAACATCTACTAGTTCAATGGTTCAGGTGGCAGGCTCTTTAGGGACAGTGTCTGGGACAGGTACAAGTTTGATTCCTCGGGTGATAGCATCGGCAGGCATAGGATCTTCAGTTACTGGTCCTCGGGGTGTTGGACCATCTGGTACTGGGACTTCCTCAAATGAGGAAAGCCCAAGCACAGTTTTGGAGGAGCAGACTTCAAGGAAGAGGAAGCCTAAGTGGCTTCAGGAGACCTTGAAGGATGCATAGGCAGTTGGTAGACCCCGGGAGAGGATCAGGACAGTAGTGGAGCCTGAGAGGCTTGGTGTGGTGCCGGTCAGGGATGATATGGCTCTTGTTGCATGCCTTCATGAATCTTAGCCATCTACATTTGAGGAGGCTACCCAGCATCTGGTTTGGAGAGATGCCATGATGGAAGAGTACCATTCCATCATGAAGAATGATGCATGGGAGATAGTACCGAGACCGGAGGGGAAGTCAGTTGTGAATTCCAGATGGATTTACAAGGTAATGCATGCTACGGATGGCAACGTAGAGAAGTACAAGGCTCGATTTGTGGCGCGGGGATTCTCACAGGTTGAGGGAGTCGACTATGATGAGACTTTTGCTCCAGTTGCACGATATTCTTCTATCATGGCAGTGATTTCTATAGCAGCAGAGATGGGTTGGAGGATCCACCAAATGGATGTGAAGACCGTATTTCTCAATGGTATTCTGCAGGAGGAAGTATATCTAGAGCAGCCATAGGGATTCGAGATACATGGGAGGGATTCTCATGTGTGCAGGCTGAAGAAAGCCTTGTATGGACTGAAGCAAGCTCCTAGAGCTTGGTACTCCAGGATTGATGAGTATCTGACATCGATGGGATTTCAGAAGAGTGAGGCTGATCCCAACCTTTACTTCATTGTGGTTGGGGGAGAATCGCTCATTCTTTTGTTGTATGTTGATGATCTGTTCATCACAGGTGCTAAGCGTCTCATTGCACATTGCAAGAGAGACTTATCTTCGGAGTACGAGATGACCGATATTGGCCTGATGCACTATTATTTGGGTATGGAGGTTTGGCAGGAGCCTGGGCATATTTTCCTTGGACAGGGAAAGTATGCAGTTGATATTCTGAGGAGATTTTAGGATGGAGGACTGCAGGCCTATGAGTACACCTATGATCACCAACTGGAAGAAACTCCATGCTTCCGAGGGCAAGTTGGTGGATCCCACTGTATATCGTCAGCTTATTGGGTCGTTGATGTATCTGGTCAACACTAGGCCAGATTTGTGCTTTGTGGTGAACACTCTTAGCCAGTTCATGGTTGAGCCTAGGAGTGTGCACTGGACATCTGCAAAGCACATTTTGAGATATCTTGCAGGGACAGTGGACTATGGTTTGGACTACAGGGGTTCGGATGGAGTCGGATTGGTTGGATTTACAGATTCAGACTGGGCAGGTTGCGTGCGGGATCAGAAGAGCACTTCCGATTGTTGTTTTAGTTTGGGCTCGGAAGCATTGTCGTGGTTCAGCCGGAAACAGAGATCCGTTGCATTGAGTTTAGCTAAGGCTGAATATATGGCAGCCAGTTAGGCTACTTGTGAAGCACTGTGGCTTCACAAGATTTTGGTAGATTTGTTTGATCAGGAGCTTAGGCCTACAGTGATTTACTACGACAATTAGAGTTGCATTCATCTCTCTGAAAATCCAGTGTTCCATGACAGGTCAAAGCACATAGAGATCAGATACCATTTCATTCGAGACTACGTTCAGAGAGGGGCAGTTGAGCTTCGGTATATTTCCACTGATGAGTAGGTAGCTGACATCTTGACGAAATCTTTGGGGAGGGGAAAGTTTGTCTTCTTCAGAGATAAGTTGGGAGTGTTATGGAACACCTTCTTCGGTAAGAGGGAGTGTTAGTTTTTGTACCTAGGAAGATGTTCCCTAGGTGACTTAATTTTTGCCTAAGTCACTTTAAGAGGGAAAAAGGTGACCCTCACATTAAATGTCACTTAATGAGACTTTATAATCATAAAGTCACTTTTGATAAATTTAAGTGAGAGAGTAATTTTATTTATGTGAATTAAATAAAAGGGATTTTTACTCTCATTGATTCTCATCCGTTGGATTAGATCTCTTTTCCACCGTTGGATTAAAAACTCACTTAGGGTTATTCAAAAGGCTGAGGGAGGCAAAAGGACAATCACTTTTCATTTTTTGCATGAGAAGAAGAGAGAGCTGAGCAGGGAGGTCGAGACTGGGAGAAGGGCACGATTTTTTCTGAGTTTGTTGAGGAGATTTTGGTGAGCACAAAAATCGAGACTGCATTTATTGTTCATGCACAAAACCTGAGATAGGTATAGACTGCATTTATTGCACAAGTAGATTGCATTTAATGCTATACGGTCTGCACAGAAATCAAGGGTACGGCCTGTAGAGTATGGCCTTCATTAATTACACCACAGAAATTGAGGGAGGTTACAGCATTTATTTGGCATGATTTTCGAGGGAGTATGGCCTGTATTAATTACAGTACGGCCTGCATTAAATTGTTGGCACACAAATCAAGACAGTACGGTGCATTTAATTGCTGGTACGAATTTCTGGGTTGTACGGTCTGCAATTAATGAGCACAGAAATCGAGGGTGTACGGCTGGTGTTTTTGCTGGGCACAAGTTTCCAGATTTTGTGATAAAGTCTGTGGTGGAGATAAGTTGTATTTCTACTGTATTTATGTCCTTTATTTTGCTGAAGAAAATAAAATCTCTCTCTCTCTCTCTGACTGGTTTTCCCCGTGGGGGTTTTTCCAGGGCTGATTAGCCAAAGATCTCTGAGTCAAATTTATGGTGTGACTGTCTATGTGTTTATTTCTGCCTGTTAGTAATTTTTACTGTGTGTTTAAAATTGTTCGGCAAATTTTTAAGTAGCTCTCAGCCTATGCAAAACTGGCTGAAGTGAAAAACACAAAATGTTCATTTAAACCAGCAAGCAGTAAAAATCAGTTTTCTACACATGTGTTTCTGCCAAAGTGACCTGCATCAGAACTTTTCTTCTGAATGTCATTATGATGTTGTTATTTTTTGGAGACAGGATTTTTAGTTGGAGTCACAACTGTTTACTGGCCTTGTCTTGTTTTTCAAGATGTAAGTTCATTTTCATGTGCCATGCTCATGTTTATGAGCCTGATGCAGGCTTCCATGCTTTTAGCTCATTGTATAAGCCCCCATCTTTGTTCTCATCATTGCTCAACCTTGTATCTTTTTGCCTTTGCAAATTGACACCTTTTACCTTGAGGAGACATTCCCTAAGTGTCTTTATCCTGCTCATGTTCCTTGAAATATGCATAGGTCTATTCCTTGCACTTGGAACTAGTTTCTCCTGCCTATGACACTCATCTCCTTGCATTTAGAGCATTCTTTTTCTCTCCTTTGAGCTCATTAAAAATAGTAAGGAGTCTGCGAGTTGAATTTTCCGGACTAGTTAAAACTTCACAGGAAAGATATTGAGTTTCTTTAGGCCCAGGTCTTACTCGTCAAAATAGACTTGACTACCGAGTAAACTTGTCCATTCAGGCTTGTTAAGAATATGTGAATGGGAATCCACATTGGTGGTAGGTTATCACTTTCTTGGACCATGTGGAATAATATGAGAAAGGAACACTCTCTTTTCTTCGAAATTGATAAGATTATACTCAGGTATAGGTTTATCACTTTTTCAGGCTTGAGGGGCTAAACTTATGGAAAAAGAACCCCCGGTATGAGCTTTGTTTTCTCTTTTTTGTGCTCTGGATCCAAACATGAAAAATATTTCGAGTGTAATTTATGTCTTTGTCATGCTCGTTAAACCCTAAAGAACAAAGCATCGAGTTTATTGTTGTAAGCCCCATTTATCGTAATCAAATGGATCTTTCCGAGTGATCTTGCCTTCCTTCACACTCGTAAGACTCAGGCTATATGCTACTTTTGAAGGAGCATTGGGTAGGTGGTAATTTAACCCTTTTCAAACCTTCCTAACTAAATACGAAAAAGGTGTGCCTTACTTATTTGGAAACTAAGAGAGTTCTTCTTTGGTATGTTTTATACTTTTTCGGCCTCAGGATACTAAATTGGATGAAAACGTTCCCCCCTGGAGTCTTATTTGGAGTTTTCAGACTCTCTAAACTATGAAAACACCATCGATCATATACTTGTTCCAGCTCGTAAAATCCACGAATCAGTGCTTTATCAAGCATTCTTCTGTCTTTCCTTTGAGCTTGCCAAAAATGAAGATGGTCTCGAGTTTGCTTTCTTGGACTCATTAAACCTTTACAAGAAAAAATGGAAGGGAAGTTCATTTACATGTTTTTTAAATCATGGCAGCAAGTCTTGTTTCCTTGAAAAAAGCACTAGTTTTGAGTCTATCAACAGTTGGGTCCTAGTGTTTTGACCTTAACCCGATTCAGAGTTTCTTACTCCTCCAGTTGGTCTCTTTTCCAATTATATGGGGAATCTGTCAATGTCTCCTACATTACAGATTTGTTTCATTCGTCCTTTTGTGTCAAAAGCTGCCTAAGTCACTTTTATTTCGTGCTCATTGTTCAAGGATTAAAACCTTTATCGGCCATTCTGCATTTGCCTTGACCTTTTGTGTCGGCCATTCCCTGGTATCAGTTCATTACATCATGTCTTCAGCATTTCTTGTTGTGAAATTCAACACTAATTCTAGATCCAATTATTTTTTGACTTACCTCGTGTTGGATGATGAAGGATGCCTTAATGCCTTCCGTCCAATGAATCTCTTCCTATCGACTGCAACACCTCTTGCTCTAGGAATGAGATTTAGAGTTTTATGATAGTACCTTGGGGATTGTTGTCATCATTGGCAATTTCCATCGCTATTGGGTAGTGGGAATACCTTAATGTATCCTACTCGATGGATTCTTCAAGTGTTCGACTTCAATTCCTTGTATTCACACTTGTTAGAATGTACTAGGTACCTTGGGGACCATTTTCATTAATGGTGGTTTCCCTCACATTTGTTAACAGTTCTCATTATTGACCAGTAATCAAACAGTTTCCTCCATGTTCGAATTCAACTCCTTTATTCGCATGGTTAGGATTCGTACCTTTTGAGTAGTTTGGATTGAAGACCTTGGGCTGACAATAGCATCATCATTTTTGCTATTTCCCAAGCAGCGCAAGACCTTGTTACATTTTATATGACATTTTGTTGAGACATAGATCCACCTTGTATTTTTGTGGCTATGATTGATTGTCGAGTATGGATCCACCTTGTTCATTTGTGGCAATGACTCCTTTAGATTTGATATGGCACCTTTTTGCATATTGAGCAACCATGATAGTTTCATCAGTTATACATATGTTGGATCCACTTGTATCTTTATGGTGATGTTTTGTATATGGACTTGTATGTCCTAGAGATCAGTTTTTTATGACATTTATCTCTCTTTTAGGTACCTTTGTTCGAGCCTTTCGATCTTGGATTCTCTACTCTTTCCATACTTAGTTGTTTCCTTTATAATGTATTTTAGCTATCATCTTCCCCTCTAACCTCATACATTAGGGGGCATCTGTTATAGCTCAAAATGACACATCTCTTCCTGTGACCACTTTCCCATGATTCCGTCGCATGTCAACACTTCCATGATGACACTTCATGAAAGTCATTGAAAGTCACTGAAAAAACACCTAAATTGGAGGACCCATATCATGAATTTTCTAACTCCATTTGACCTCATCTCTACACCATTGGAAATTTATTTTAGTTAGCTAAAACTTTACAGAAGACACCAAAGTCTGAAAATGCCCAGAAATACCCTAAAAATGAGATTTTTGATGTGTACTCTAGTTTCCTTAAGGAAACCCACGTACGTGCACGAGTTGCTATATATAATAGTTACGTACGACTTAAAGACGTGAATTTATGCATTACAACCCACGTATACCTCCTCGTGTACGCGACTGTTATTTTTGTAACCCGCGTATGCATCCTAAAAATGTCAAAAAATATGTATTTTGAAATTCGGGTAGTTTGGGTAGTTATGCAATTGACTCCTTCAGTTGTAACTACTTTGTCTTCGACCCTAACTCTTCATTAATAATATAAATAGAGGTAGGGAGGTCCATGGGAGGGGACTTGAACTTTTTCATTTTCATGCTGGAGGAATTGGGACTCTCTTTGCCCACATCTTTGCCCTAGAAGCTATCTCCTTGTGTTGCAGAGCTTGGAGGCTGAGTTCCTTGGAGAAGAGAAGCAGTAGAACCAGATAAAGGTTTCATGAGGTGCTGAACTGGAAGAGAAGGTATAATTGTACTTGTTTTGAATATTAATAAAGATGTGATGTCCTTCTTCTTCCCAAATCATTGTTCAATGTATGATTGAATCTCTGTTTATGATCAGATGTTGATGTTAATCAGATTATTATTTCATGTTTATTTGATTATCATTGCTTTATATGTGGTCATAATGGTTTGAGGAAGGTATAATTTGTTTTGCAGGTCTCTTGGACCAAGAGGAGCAAGAGGAGCAAGAAGAGGATTGAAGGGCTGCTTGGATCAACCTTCATTTGACTAAGGTATGAACAATTCTAATCTCTGATCTTGCTTGTATTTACTTGCAAAACCATTTGCATCTCTCTTTCAACTCGAGTATGTTGATGGCCTCTTAAACCCTAGCCATAGGAAAATTTCCTTTACATCACACACCTATGGCATCGAACCTAAAGCTATCGAGTGATGCTTCATCAGAGTCAGTTGATGCTACGATGTATCGTCAGATGATTGGGTCCTTGATATACCTGAAGAATACGAGACCGGATACTTACTTTGTTGTGAACAAATTGATGTCCCTTACAGATCCGAGGCATGTTCACCTGATGGTTGCAAAGCATCCAATGAGGTACCTCAGAGTTACAGTTGACTATGGGCTCAAGTATGAAGTGAATTAGAAGATTAACCTGGAGGGTTATGTGGATTTGGATTGGATAGGCAGTTCCATTGATAGGATGAGCACTTTGGGGTGTTGCTTCAGTATGATATGAAGTGTGATCTCTTGGTTTAGCAGGAAGGAGTCCTATATGGCGCTGAGTACAGCCAAGGAAAAATATATGGCACTTGCATTTTTTTGTATGATGCAGAGAGGAGCAGTGAAGCTCCAGTATGTGATCCAAATTGAGATCTCTTGAAAGAGGGAGTTCTAGCATATCTGGTTAGACAGGTTGTCTAAGTATAAAATCCTGGAGAAGCTCGTAGGTTGCTCAGACGTAAATGGTCCTGTAGGTTGTCCTCGGATGTAATTGGTCCTGGTGAACCTCGTCGATTATCCTTGGACATAATTAGACCTGATGTGATTCTATGCTAGA
Source organism: Pseudotsuga menziesii (assembly GCA_001517045.1). Taxonomy (NCBI): domain Eukaryota; kingdom Viridiplantae; phylum Streptophyta; class Pinopsida; order Pinales; family Pinaceae; genus Pseudotsuga; species Pseudotsuga menziesii. The sequence continues at coordinate 540,199 of LPNX010420956.1, read as the reverse complement.
AATGATCAGAGTGAAGTTTTAGTACTTTAGGGAGAAGCTTGGTGTTCTCCAGATCCAGGTTCCTTCCAAGGGGAAGTGATGAGTCTGTGAGCCATTCTGACATGGTGGTAGGCTAGGCCTCCCATGGTCAGATGTAAGTGCGGAGACATTCTGACATGGTTGTAGGATGGGCCTCCCATGGTCAAATGTAAGTGCAGATCCCTTCTGACATGGTGGTAGGATGGTCCTCCCATGGTCAAATGTAAGTGCATATCCTTTCTGACATGGTGGCAGGTTGGGCCTCCCATGGTAAAATGTAAGTGCAAAGCCTTTTTGACATGGTGGCAGGCTAGGCCTCCCATGGTCAGATATAAGTGTTGAGCCTTTCTAACATGGTGGCAGGCTGGTCCTCCCATGTTCATATATAAGTGCTGAGCCTTTCCGACATGGTGGCAGGACAGGCCTCCCATGTTCGGATGTGAGTGTTGGGCCTTTCTAACATGGTGGCAGGTTGGGCCTCCCATGGTCAGATATAAGTGCTAGACGAGCCTTTCTGACATGGTGGTAGGATGGGCCTCCCATGGTCAGATGTGAGTGCTGGGACTTTCTGACATGGTGGAAGGTTGGGCCTCCCATGGTCAGATGTGAGTGTTGGGCGTGCCATTCGGACATGGATGTTGGATGTGTTCCTCCCATGGTTATATGTAAGTGTTGGGCGGGCCTTTTCCACATGGTGGCAGGCTGGGCCTTGCATGGTCCGATATAAGTGCTGAAGAAGATGAAGACCTACCTGGAGGCTAGGCCTACAACCAGCATGAAAAAGGGTTGGCTCTATAGAAATTCCTGTGACAAGTAGAATTGGGAGATAGCACCAATTGATCGAGATAGTGGAGCAGTGATGATGATAATCCAGTGATGACCCAGCTTTGATGATGATCCAATGATGAGCCAACTTTGATGATGATCCAGTGATGATGATCTAGTGATGATCCAGTGATGATGATCCAGACTTGATCCAGAGAAGAAGACTTGTGCTTATGAATTGTGTCAAGAGAATACCTTCCTAGTTAAGAGGGAGTGTTGATGTATTTGTAACTTCAGAATATATTCACTTGTATATCTTATATTATACCCCGGTGTTCCTATCAATAGAGTCATTAATATAATAAAGTCATGTAAAGTAAATGAGGTTAACCCTCCGTTGTAAGTTGGGGCAATAGTCCCCACAATTGAGTTGAGGTTAACCCTCCTTATTGATCAGGGGGTAAAGTCCCCACAGTTGTGGGGAACTAGGGTTATTAGACTCTCCTATATAAGTTGGTCCTGGTAAGTAATTGTTAAGTGAGGTCGACTTATTGGAGTGGAAATAAAGTGAACAGAAGAATATGAATATAAATGAGGCTCTCCTCATTTCTAAACACACACACTCACTCAACTGGGGCACATGAGTGAGAGAGGAAGTGATGGCACAAGTGAGAGAGATCAATTGTTAGAGATCATCTTTATGTTTTTGGGTTTTACTTTTCCTATTGGTGCTCATTCTATCTCTGAGGAAGTTGCGGGGTTTTCTCCTTTATGGTCTCAAGGAAAATTCTCTATGTCTCTTGTCTCTCGTGATTATTACTGTGCATGTTATTCCCTCAGATAAGATCCTAGATCATATTGATTAAATGATAAAAATATAACAATCAAGTCATGTAAAGTCATAGAGATTAACCCTCCTTTGTAAGTCGAGGGTAAAATTCCCCAAATTTGTGGGGCACTAGGGTTATTAGACTCGCTTAGAGAAGTCATCCCTGGTAATTGATTGTTAAGTTGGAAACTAGTATAAATAGAGAGTGAGCCTCTCTATTTGAAACACACACTACCCAGATATAGCGCATAGGTGAGGGAAGTGGAGCTCACACAAGAGAGAGAGAGAACAACTGTTGGAGATCATCTTTTTGTCTTTGGGTTTTACTACTGCCATTGGTGCTCATTCTATCTCTAAGGAAGTTGCAAGGTTTTCCCTTTATGGTTTCCTTGAGGATAAATCTTTGTGTCTATTGTCTCTTGTGATTGATTGTTGTGCATGTTATTCTCTCAGATAAGATCCTAAGATCATATTGATTAAATGATAAAAATCTAACATTAGAATTCTTAATAAGTTACTTCATATAAAGAAATAAAAACATATATATTCTTTTACTCAAATTAAGTGTTAATGGAGTTGTTTATTATCGATTTATGCTCACTTAATCTACTTGCCCCATACTCCACTCAAGATAGTAGGGAGAACCATATGTAGGGAGATGAATTTCCGTCTTCCTATCCAAAAAACTGAAGTCAACCTTCAGATATGATCCGTTTGGTGCCCATGTTTTAAATCATTTATTGCATACTTGGGTTCGATGTTTTTCATGTTTTTAACTTTCGATTGAAACTTATTCGGTATTTAGTGGCCTCACTTATGAACATCCCCCTGGAAAACTGAATACATGTCATATTGTTTTTGTTGTGATTAGGATTGATAGCTTTATAAAAGGTATTACAAGAAAAACACTAATTGGCTGGAAGGCAGAGTGTAACGATACTCCTGAGTGCAGAGTTTGTTTGGCGAACTTTATGTATGCTTTTTCTCATGATTGTTGTAAGCCACAAGCTTTTTGGCTCTTGAGATCAGTACCTGACTCAGTTCAGATCTAACATATTATTTTTAGGATGTAACCAGTTACTTTTAGTTCAATTTTGAATATCAAAGAACCGTTATTTTTCTTCTAGAAAAACAAGTAAAAATACTTCTCTTTTATTTTATTTATTGAAAAAAAAAAACTAAAAATTTTAGTAAATAATTTTTCAATGCATTTATACAATGTACATGCACCAATGCACCTTAATATAATACATATTGGTACATAACATACCAAAAGCATTAGTGTAGACCAAAATATTTTATAAAAGGAAGTTATTTTTCAAAAAGCTCATTCTATTGAATCACAACAATGCGTACTTCTACCATGTAAACTACTAGACCAAGTTTGAAAAATATTAATGGTAATTTTTTTGTTTTTTTAAACGAGTCTTTTTTTTAATGGTTCAATGTGTACTATAAACATAAATTCAATGATGTGTAACACTTTCATGTGTATTGAGGTAGGTTAAAATATTTTTAAAAATAATGATGGCGGTGCACCATATATGTTTTAAATAAATTGGTGTACTTTAGTCATTGGTGTGAAGCGATATTACTAACACTAATGTAGGTCAACATATTTTATAAAAAGTATTTATATTTTTTTCAAAAAAACCTTTGTGGTGGTCTTATTATATTTAGCACCATGGTGCATACACACCACATTTTTTTCAAAAAAAAATGTAATTTTATTATATAATGTCCTCAAAAGAGTTTTCGAGAAAATAACAAACATTTATCAGACTATTAAACCTTCATTTCCATGTATTTTCTTCATCATTAATTTTGTCCATTATGTGTTTCTTGTTTATTGTTTATGCCAGTGAAATTGCTCTACAAAATTTCCTTCTACAAAAGGCATGCGATAATATTCATAAAATTCCTCATCCTGTACACTGGTCACTTTCCATGTTCCATAAGCTAGATGGAACCATTCTTTTGAAAGAGAATCTGCAATGGAGTTCTTTTTTAAGTCGTAAAACCTCTTTCATCAAATTAAGAAAAAAATATTTTTACACTTTTGGGATTTATTTGTCCATCTTTGAATATCCATATATTAAAATATTTTGACATCCTTTTTCCTTACAAAACAAAACAACAACTTTAGTGCATATCGATAGGTTGAAATACTAAAAAAATAAAAATTAAAAAAAGTAGTCATTTAAAAGAATGCAAATGCAATGCAATGTATAGATATAAATACAACAGTATGTAACAATTCCACATGCACTAATATTTTATAGATATTAGCCATTTATATAATATATAACAAATGCACTCATGCGTGACACTGCCAAGCAAATAGATGCAAGTTAAAATATTTAAAAATAATGGTGTTCTTGATAACTACAAGCAAACTTATGTGTCAAGACATGGGTAGCCTATATAAAAATAAATTTATCAAATTAAAATTTCATTTATATCATTTATTCACTTGGTGCTTTACACATACACGCACTATTGTTCACTATCCCATATGAACACCACATTCCTCAGTTTCTATTGGATCGCTAAATTCCTTGATTCTTTTGCTTTGAAAGAGGTCTTATGTTTATTTTGGAATTTTCCTAACAATACTAAAATTTTCATTTTTTTCTCTCATGGGAAACCATATTTCTTCTATGAAAAATAAGCTACAGAAATTATCTTTTGTGTTTATTCATATTTTTTTTATAAATTATAATTTAAAACTGAACTTTAATTTCTCTTTTCTTTCAATTTTTTTTATGGTGAATCCATGGTGCTCGGCTCAGACTATCCATTGGTGTTGAAATCCAAATAGTTATATTTTATAAGCATTATAATTTCTTGCACTATCGGACATGTTTATGGATATATGGTGCTTTAATTAAGTTTATAGCAATGCACATACTATGAAACCTATTTGGAGGGGTATGTGCACATAAATATATAAATGTAGTATGGTTTTCCGTAAGCATTGCATATACTATAAAATTTATTAGGAGGGGTAATGTGCATATAAATATATACAGTATTATGTTCTTTTGTATTGACAAACAAGAGTTGCGAGGAAACTTAGTCCCTACCTTGATAACAAAGTTGTATAAGTCTAGATGCTTTCAAGCTCGTGCAACTATGCATTCAATGACTAGCTAGACCCTGCTCTTTATTTTGTGGTGCTAAATTAGTTATACAAAAGGTGATTATCTTATTTCTATTATCAAACACTGCCTTCCCTTTTTTATCTCATTTTGGTATGAATAGTGGTCGTCCAAAGAAGCTGGTCCAATTCAAGTTGCATAAACAATATTTTCAAGATCTTTGATTTTATTCTAGAGATAAAAAGACATCTTCACCTTCTAAGATGTACAAAATTGTTGGTTTCGGGCCAACAATAATGTGAACCAGGTCTCATGTAAATGGTAAGAAAAATGTGTTTATGGACCAAAAAAGTTGCATCCTAAAACATAACAAGTATGGTACATATATACATTTGGACCCATGAGTAGTTATTTGCGAAAATCTAACAAATTCTCTACATCCATTATGAGCATATTTGCAACCTACTTTCATAAATTTAATCAAATTTTCAATGGCCAGGAAACCCATCTTTCCAATAGGATTAAGACAAGAACAAAATCTATTTTCCGCCATTCCATAGTAGGAAAAATAATATATTTGAGCATTGGCACACCATCAACAAAATATAAGAGTTAATAAAAGAAATCACCGATGCACAAAGTCATTAAAAAGAAATGGCAACACTAATCCTATCCTTAAATAAGATGGTTTATTTTCGAAAGATGCAAAGAGCACATTCTCAGTTGGAACTGTTAATCAAATGCAAGTGACATGTCCAATCCAAATATTGTATTATGGGATAAAATTATTGTTGTGTGTTCTTACACTTTAAACCTCTTTACAAGATAATAATGAACATGATCTTTACTCAATGAGTCCTATGCTTAAATAAAATCATGCATAGAGAACAATAAATGAACATGGGATGTCAACCATAACCTCATTACATGCAAGAAAAAATCATCAATCAACTCAAAGAAAATCAAAAGATAAATAAAGTCTAAGGATGGGTACTTTGCTATGTAAGGTTAAAACCATAATCAACATTTTCCCAAATGAAGAAGATTCAAGATTAACTAAACCCCTATCGAATTAAATCAAATATTAGAGCTATCAAATTAAATCAAATCTTAGGGATATCAAATTATCTTGTAGTTTCTATTTGTTTCTTGTTCTCCTTGAATCTTTTGCAGGTTATGTCCTTCTCAACAAGTGGGAAAACAAAATCTTGGAGATGACAACGAATTTATTCTAAAAAGAGGTATAGATTCTATGTATCATCAAGTAATTTGAATTATCTAGGAAATAGTTTTCATTTATGTTGAGTTTTGTTCTATATCAAAACCATTTGGACTAGAGATATTTTTCTTTGTCTGCATTCATGAAGGGTCTTGAAAAACTCATACAATTCCTTCAACTCATTCAAACCAACAATCTCAATCTACAATTTAGTTAGCAAACTTTGTCTTCTACTCAATGCATTTACAATTCTATTAGACTTCCACTTCTATGCTTCAAAACAAATGTATAAATTTGCAAAAAATATTCCCATTTCATGTGTCTCTGGTTTAACTTCCCTTAACTATTCAAATATTGAAGTTATTAATGATCAATAAACAAGACAAACTCCTTAGGCAAAAGATAGTGTCTCTAGTTTTACAATGCTTGGAAAATAACATAAAATTACTGATCATAACTGAATATTTTTTATTTGCATCGTTTAACTTCTCACTAAAATAAGAAATTGGTTTACCTTCTTGACTTAGAACAACTTGCATTACCACTTGCATCACAATATAATTAAAATACATTTTTGAAATTTGGAAGTGCTAAAATAGGGCTACCCTATCACCTTAGTCTTCAATACATCAAAACTACTTGCTACCCTTGTAGTCCATTTGAACTCTTTCTTATCCTCTCTCATGTTCTTATTTAGTGCTGCACAACTACTGCTAAAACCTCTAATAAACTTTCTATAAAAACTTTCCAAACCATGAAATGATCTCATCTATGTATCATAAATGTTCTAGGTGAATTGGTTAGCCCAAAAGAGAAGAATAACCACTCATACTAACCTTCTTTAGTATTGAAAGTTGTCTTCCAATTATCCACTTCTCTGAAACGAATTTGATGATAGCCACTTTTCAAATCAACATTAGTGAATTACTTAGCTCCTCTTAAGCAATACATATGATCATCCATTCTAGGAAATGGAAATATGTATTTGATGGTGATATTGTTAATGGCACTTGAATATGTTCACATTCTCCATTTTCCACCTCTGATTGGTGCCAAAACCGTAGGAGCTATACATGGACTTAAGATTTCTCTGATCAAATGTTTCTACAACAATTCATGTACTTGTATGTTCAATTCTTCACTCTTTGTAGGAGACATCCCATAGGATTCCTTATTAGGAAAAGGCTACATCATGCAATTGAAAAGGCTGCTACAACAATTAGAAAAAACATTAAATCCTTCCAAAATTATGTTTTTTCCTCCTTTGAAAAGGCTATACCATGCAATTGGAAAGCGAATCCACAATTAAAAAAACATTAAATTCTCCATGAGGCATTTCGATAATTCCAAAAATCCCATGCCATAATGTATTTTTTCTTTTTCAGACTTTGAAAATGCACTCCTACACTATTTGCAACAAAAATTAGGCCAATTATTTAAAAATTTGATTTTTACCCTACTATTTTCACTTATTTCTCAAAACATTATTCAAACCAAACCAACATCAAAATTTAATCTTTTTGGTTGATGCAAGATTACCAACAACCATGGTTTCTCCTACATCAATAAATCATCCAAAACATGAGATCATTTCCATAAATGCAAACCAAAGTCATAAGTAGATGAAATTAAAACAAGATGAGAGATCATTTATTCATAATCATGACAGGCCTAGAAAATCCATAATTTGAAATGCTCATTGCACCAAGAGGAGCAAGGTTCTCTACAACCCAGTATTGAGGATATGTTGTCACATAAGTAGCACAAATATAAAATTGAAAAAGTTTGGCTCAATCAATTTACGGTTAAATCCTTTCCATAATGCATTTAATTAGAATTGAAAATTGAGGATAGGATGGTATAGTCTATTCAATCTGTTGGGAGCTTATAAGATCATAACCATGAATATTGATTTCCAATCAGTTGTGTTTGCATTAATTGTTATTTCATTTTTATCTATGTGTTGTGTACCTGTTGCACTTGCCTCTCCCGATGGCTGGTCAAGTATAAAAAATGTTGCATTTTCAGGTGTATCATTATGGATCAGATTAGTCCTTTTTGTAGGTATCCTTAATTCTTTCATATATCATATCTTCTATAGATGTTTTAGGCTCAAACTCCCCCCCTCCCCCCGTCCTGGAGGGATTTATAGCTCTTCTAAAGGGCTTTTTCCTTCAAT
>LPNX010420956.1:485479-530874 GCA_001517045.1 Pseudotsuga menziesii | reverse complement strand
ATACATAGAACAAATAAAATGTAGGTATCGTTGAATGATAAAATTTCTCCTTGCCAATGAGAATATGCGGGTTCGATCCCCGCTACCTGCTTGTCACATGAAATATGAAAATGAATAATTCATGTATTGATCGTTTATTTCCCTCACTTTTCATTCAATTGTAAAATAAGGATTTATAGAGTAATCCTTTATAAAATGAGGGAGTAATCCTTTCCAGACCAAATACTTCTTATGTTATGGTCTGGAGGAGAAGTGATTTTAACCCGTGACCTCAAGGTTATGAGCCATGCGAGCTACCATGTTACTCTACTCTGCACCATTTATTGATATCGTAAATAGAATGGGTTCACCAAACAATCATGGGATATACTCCCTATCCCATATAGGGATAGGGGTACGTTTTTGGTATCACAATAAACTTCAATAACGTTTTGCATAAATTGTTGTTTCTCCAAGATGTAGGCATAGTACATTACAGATTTTATAATTTCCTTCATTCCCTTACGCAACAGATTCCATGAATGAAATTTTTTCTGGTGCACAATACCATAAAATGGATTTCCTTACAATTGTAAATATGTTTCCATTCTATATATTCCAATTGATTCTTTCAAATGGAAATAGATAATGAATATTGAAAATAATTGTTCATTTATAATATTGATGAATAATAATGAAAACAAATATTCATGTGTGAAACAATACTAGATTTGGTAAACTTGATAAGTCCAGTTCGATCATGATCTGAACAAGGAAAGAGTTAAATGATCGAGCATTGCATAATGAGAATGAAATTCCCACCTAGCAATTATGTGCATCTTACCCATATAGATAAAGGAATATCGGGAAAATTATGGTCATCATGCATCACAAAGGATCATTGCAAAAGAATTAGTTCTCATACAATTGATAAAACGATCACTACAGATCCATATATGATCATAACATGGAATGAATTAATTAATCTATCTCCAATTATTGATTGGGTGATCCAAATAATATTGTCAGATTAATAAGAATGATTGAGGATTTCCTAAAATAAGAGGAATTTTTATAAAATGTCCTTTTGAATTTTCGGGGGGGGGGGGGATTGAATCATTACCTTATTTATGATCCATTTTTTTTCTTCTGAAAGATTAAATTGTTCGTACCTAAACAAAACTACTTTATAAATAAGTTTCCATTTACTAATTTTGTTAATTAAACCCAATATATCTCATAAGAAATATGACCGAGCGGTTCAAGGCATAGCATTGGAATTGCTATGTAGGCTTCTGCTTACCGAGGATTTGAATCCCACTCATTTTGTATCTTCCCCTTACTCGTCCACTGTTTTTCCAATATATTGAATCCTAATAGGATGATATCCTAATTCCAAGATCAATCTCCTTCTATTTGTGATATAGAAAATAGAATGAACATTGGTTCACATTATGGGAAAGGTAAATACCATTTGAAGAAGAAATAAAAGTATTGTGGATAACAAGATTCTAATGTAGGTACAAAAGGATTATAAAATGTCCCCTTTGGTGAGGGGAAAAAGAAGGGACAAGCACATAATTTTTAGATGTCCAACAACCCAACCCCTCCTTTTTATTTCATTCTTGATTCAATCTTAAAGGGAATAATACTCTACGATCAACAATTCATTAATATTCTAAATGGTCCATTTACTATCTATTATTTGATTGATGAATCCTTTATATTGTAATGAATGAAAAGTCAAATGATTTGGCAATTTATCCCTCTGTAACAGATCTATATTCTTCCTAATAACATTTCTCAATATTTGTTGATCTCTTATAGTAATCACATTTTGAGGTTTGCAAGGGTAACTTGGTGTACCTACCATATGGTCATTTACCTGGATATGTCCATGATTAACAAATTGTCTAGCTCTAGGAATTGTGGGAGCCATACCCAATTGAAAAATAATATTATACAAACTCATTTCAACTAATTGCAATAGGACCTGGCTCATTGATCCCTTGGCTCTTCTAACAATACAAACATATATAAGTAATTGTCGCTCCGTTAGTCCGTAATGAAAACACAATTTCTGTTTCTCTTCTAGCCAAATACGATATTGTATAGTCATTTCTATATTTGGGTCTTTTACTAGTGAGCCCTAGTAAAGTTTTCAGATGATGTGTTATTTTTAAATGAGGTCCCATATAAAGGGACATAGAAACTCCTTATTCAATTAACAAATAGTGTTGAAAAGAAGAAAGGATAGTATAACCCATATGAATACTAGAATTATTTTATATAGAGAATGAATATATTTCTCCAAATATCCTAATATCTCCAATGATTCAACCCATTCCTAGTTGGGTATTTCAAAAGTAGAATTGAATTGAGGTTCAAAAGATTGATGTAATAACTTTTGATCATAGTTCCCAATATTAATATTGGATCCAACATGATGAAACTTATGATTTATAGTGAAATATTTTCTTCTTTCCTTATTGGATATTGGTCCTCATATATCCATCGATTTATGTTTTCTTTCACGAAGCGTCATTATAGCACCTATAATAGTCTCGGTTTCATGTGGGAAACCCGACGAATAGAAATCCATAGGAATTAACGTATCCACTATGCAAATGGTATTATAAGAATCTGTACCAAACATTCCTCTGTAATAGTACATGCTCTCATGGAAACTACATATTTTGGTTCAGACATTTGTTTGTATAGTCAATCTCACTACAAAAGGATCATTTTTCATGGTCACAAACCCTGCTGTTATAATGAGGTCAAATATTCCTCGACCTGATCTTTGTACCAAATCATAATGATCAGAGTCAAATTCTGAACTTATTAATGAAGTAAATGTTGATTAAGTTGTCATTGATTCCAACAATGTATATTCATTGATTCCAACATGTCTTGGTGCCCCTCAGGGGGCCCTTGAGGGTTAAGTAAGTCTCAGTGTCTAAGGAAACCTTTTGATCTTGTACAAGCCCAAGTTTGAAGCCCTTGGAGCCCTTGGGACAATGACAAAAGCCCTAAACACCTTGTAGAGTGTTTAAGTATCCCAAATATGTTTTATGGTTCCCTAAGTGTTTCTCTGGTTCCCCTGTATAACAACTTATTCCCTAGTACCCTAAAAATGTTTCCTTGGTGGGTTGAAGAAGTTGAAAAAGTCCAAATGACCCTTTCAATGGTCATTTGTGTTTATTGAGTTCATGGTACCCTAGTAGATAGGCTAGTAACCCCACAGATGATGTCATGATGGATCTTGACCCTTGAAGGTCTCCTGGTGTGGTTGAGGTGGTTGAAGAAGGCTATGAAGCCCCTTTCTTGATGAAGAAGCCCTAAAGAATACCTTGGACCCACATTTGATGGCTTAATGGTCCTTAAAATTCATGATGTGGTCATTAATGACTTGCTGAAGACTTGGAACCCTTGATGAATATAAGTTACACCCGTGTAGCCCTTATTGGGGTCATGGAACCCTTGGAGATGGTCATTATGTATGAGAAGGTTTCGAACCCACATAAATGGTGGCATGATGACGGATTACCGAAAAAGAACAAAACTTTGTAAACAAGATAGGGGAAGAATGAAAGGAGTATCTTATTATGACAATCACATTTGTTTTGTTATATTTTCTCTTCAATAACTTGAACCTTCTTGGGTCACATATGGGAAGATAGAAGCCAGATGAAGAATTATTACTCGTTATGCCCGTCATGGAGGAAAAATATGGTTACATATATTTCCCAAAAAAGCCATTACTATGAGACCTGCAGAATAATGTATGTATTCCGAGAAAGGATCTCCCAAATAATGGGTATCCACTAGTAGAAAATAAGAAATTAATGACTAAAAAAATGACTAAAATCAAGCTATAAATGACTATTTTTGAGTCAGTGACTAATAGTAGCAAATTTCCACTATCTTATAGCTAGTTGTATTTCACTAGTCATTAATAGCTTGACTTAGTAGTCATTGATTTAGTCATTGATAGACAATGATGTAGTCATTGATAGACAATGCTTTAGTCATTGATTTAGTCATTGTTTTAGTCATTGATATTTAATGATTTAGTCATTGATTTAGTCATGGATTTATTCATTGATTTAGTCATTGAGTTAGTCATTGATTTAGTCGCTAATTTAGTCACTGATTGCAACCATTAATGACCAAATATATGACTAAATGAACTACTAGACGTTAACATATTAATGAATAATATAAATATGACTAAGATACGGGAAATTAGCTACTAATAGTCGTATATATGCAAATTTAGTCGTTTTTGTAGTCACAAATTTATGATAGGGCACGGAGGAATCGAACCACCAACCTCCTTCCTATAATTAGGCAAGCGCTCTACCATTGAGCTAGAACCCTTTAAGAAGTTGTTATTGCTTGACAATGATAATATTCAAACAAATTTATGATAGATATCAATCTACAAACTACATAATTATTACTATTACAACTTACTAGTAAGTAGTATTTATGATAAACTAATTCTTGAGAGCTATGTACAATTTTCCCTGTAACTAAAGCTAATAAAAATACTACAAATACTCTTAACAAAGAGATTTAGTGATGAGTACCTCTTCCCATTCTTCATCACTATCATTCTCATAGTCCAAAGAAGAGTCCTTCCTGAAAGGATTTCAAAGCCCAATGCCATCACCGCATAAAAAACAAAGAGTCACAAACAAAACTTTCCCTCTTGTCTACTGCAATATTAAGAATCCATGAGCTTCAAGGTGTTTCAGATGTTCCTCATCATGGGATATCAAAATTAAAACACAACATGTTGCTTTGATAATTAATAAACTTAAAATTATGCAAAGTATATTCACCTTTTCTTTGATAAGGTTCCATAATAAGTAGGTCTATGGTTGTGATCAAACTGCAAAGGTTTCTTCTCTTATTGTGAAGCCTATTTTATTATGAAGCCTATTTTAGCTTTAAGACAAGTGATAAACATTCTAAGATCCAGGCAGATTCAGAAACTTATTTCTAATGGAGACTCGATGATTATCATTTGCAAAATTAGAGACTTGACTCCCTATGCAGCGTAATGTCTTGCAAAAATGATCTCTAGACCTAGAATTCAAAGAATTGCAAGTATTTTGACTTGGGGAATTGCAAGTATTGCAATTATTTAGCATTGAATCATTTACTGTTTCAAAGGTACCATTTTGTATGGAGGAGTTATGCTTTGTGAATCATTATTCCTTGGCTATAAGGGCACCTAATAGTGGATTCAATAATTAAAGAGTCATGTTGCAAATATAAAGCGAAATACCTTGCTCCTACAACATTGTGTCTTTAGAGAAACCTTTAAAGGGTTGTATATTTGGATTCTAGGTGATGATACCAGTTATTTGAAAGGCAGGACAACTGATTAAGCATGAATTAAACTTGAAAAACTTGCAAACTATTAGGTATAACAAAATATATATCAGCTTTGTGTTGAGATGTACAGGATCTGAAACAGCTTCCATGATGATTGGACAATAGTTCACAGAGAGAAATAACCATTGATAAGAAATGAACTTTCCTTAGAATGTATGGTCACCTAAAATAAGACTACACTAAAATTTAGATTCTAGTAAGCTTTTGAGATTGACTAAACCTATGGAAAATGTTGGAGAGACTGGTATTCTACAGTGTTCTTATAATGCACAGTTGCATAAAGGCATATTCTTATCAAGATTTGTGACTTTCAAAATGAAGGAATTTACTTGACCATGAAATGCATATTTATGATGAAGCAAGGGATAGATAAAATCATGATGAGGTTCATATTCCCCATTTGAACTGCCTAGAAGAAACTATTTCTTCGTAAGGGTAATAAAGCATGTCTCCATCCTGCTTGAGTGGAATGTGAAAGTGTCCTACCCTAATTATCTGATTATGAAATAGTTTTAAGTTCCAATTCCCTTGAGGCCCTATGGCATGTTTACGCCTTCCACTCTGACTCCCCACATGGGATGCGTTGCTTCTTCAATGGAATATAAGAGCCTCACTAAGACCTAAGTCTCGTATTCTGGTGTGGAGTTATATTTACAAGTACAAAGTTCATGAAGAATTGTTCAAAACCTACCATTAGTACAGCATTATAACATAGGGTATGTTTCTGCAGAAGGATAGAGGCAGGGCAGAGAAGACGATAAGAGTAAGAGAGGGTCTGACCTAGCTAGTTGTCCAACATATGTGAAAAAAGTCCTCTAATATTTGCATACAGATCTGCAATGAGTTTCTAATAGAAACTTGACCTGGCAACCCATAGACAATTTACTCTTTCTCTGCTTTCATATTCGAATATCAAATATTTGGTAAACTACTTTATGCCTTACCATAAATTATGGAGATGGTCTAAGTTATCAGATTCCCATATTAAGGCTGATTGTTACTGTATATCTAGTTATGAAACTTATTGCAAAGTCTATTCATATCAATATTGAGTAAATAATGTCTGCATTTTAGTCAAAGTGGAGCAATACCATGCTTTAATGAACATCACTGCAGAAGTGGTCCAGCAGGTAAAAGTCGAGCATACCCATGAACAGTTGCCAAGAGAAAATGCATTTTTTGCACATTAATTGCACTTGGTGGTATTGATCTCCCACAAATTGAAACAATTTCTTTATAAACCTAAAACAGTCAAACAAATTCTCAAATCAAAAAGCATGAAGCCAAAAGAAAAGGAAAGCGCGCTTTCCTTTGGCACTCCTGAAACGAAGAATATTTGAGAAAATGGAGAGGGATAACATGGTCAAATACAAATAAAATATTATATTTGCATAACCATCTTAGTCTACTTAAATTACGCTTCCTCCCAGATTTATAAAGAGAACAAAGGGTAGAGAAATTGAAAGAAATAATGAAACAAGAAGGATCAATAGCATCTATTAATTGAGCAACCATATATGTTCCATGCAATAATACGACATAAAATATTTTAGGCAAAAATATTATTACCAAGGCACATCTAACACTGGCTACATTCGATTTTATTATTTTCCTGAGTTGTCTGATTTTCACAGCAACACATGCTAGTTCAAGATTTCCACAACTAACAATTCAAATGAATTTAATTTCAATAACGTTCCTGAATGAAATTCACACACTTTGTCTTCACAGAAAGTTATGTTGCTACTTTATGCTAGCTGGGTCTTTGGATTCTAAATATGTGTGTGTGGTACCTTAGACTGTGTTTGTTATTGATTTCCTGGAAATCTACAATGGAACATGCTTCACTGCAAAGTAAGTATTCAGAACTTGAGATTTTCAATTCTACACCCATTTCTTTTCTCAAAACACTAATCCAGTCCAACTCTGAAAGGCACACAAAAGAACTAAACTATCAGGAAATGCACATGTGATGATAAATTTGTTTTTCATTTCAAGCTCATGAGGCTAAGCTTATGCTAAACTATAGATAAAAACACATGTATAAAATCACTAAAACTAAAACCAAGCCACTCTTGATGCATACAAAGAAATTAAGACTTTCTATAAAGTCAAATATTCTTACAACTTTGCATTAAAGTAATAGCTGCCGCAAAAATGCACCCTGCACATGCAATGTGGTAGTCCTAGTTTACAGCAACTTTGTAAATGATTTAGAATAAGGTACTTCAAATGCAATGTATTCTGGAAATCAAAATGGTGGTCTCATCAGTAACTCAACCCCAGAAGAACAGACAACATATCTCACTCATATAAGAGAGCAAAAACACATGCTTAAAGCCTTAAACAGAAACATACAATGAATGAAATAAAGCTTTTACCTTGGCTTGAATTTTTGGATGCTGTGCAAGTCTTGTGAGCACACCACTTATAATGCCCGATGTTGTCAGACAACCATCAACCATGAAACATCATACCCATGTCATTGCCACAAATTTCCTCTACTAAATTGAAATGACCTGAAGAATCTGATGAAGATAGAATTCCAGATATGAAATCATCAACAAGCTCTCCACTCATCCCTTCATATTCAACCACAATCCCAGCAGCAACATTTTTAGGAGAGAGCTTTTAACATGATATCCTTACATTGTAATGTTGCTTCTTGCTCTCTTGAATCAGCTGCTCAATTAATCCTTGTAGCCTTGCACATATGGCTTTGTACCTTTGAAATCCTTTATTCCATAATGGCAAAACACTGTAGGTTTCCCAAAAGCAATCCTCCTTTGCAATCATCATTAGTTGTTCTTCAAACTTTCTAGTGGCAGGCCAGACCAGAAACCCATCTCCAAAAAGAGTAGCTCCAAGAACTGAGAAAGCCATGTGCTGGGAAGCTGATTTACAATCAAGTTCCAAATGTAAAGGACCTACATCTTCCCATTGCTCAATACAATCTACAACCTTCAGAGAGATTGAATGCACTCTTTCTAACAATTTCCCATTTAATTGTCGTTCTAGAAAAATCTGTCTCTTCTGTACCTGGGAATGAGTTTGAATGAACTCAGATAATGTTGTACTACCAATAAAAAGGTCCTTGACAAAAATCAAAAGCAAGGAAATCAAAGTTTTCGTTATTGGAAATTTACTTCAACACAGATAATCAAAAGAATGGCAGTGAAAAGCAGTCGAAATAAGATGAAGAATTATCACAATACCAGACCAGTTGGATCACAAAGTATGCAAACAGGAAAAAATAAGAAAAATAAGTGTATTGATGATATGAATGATTCTATTACAAGGATTGACATTTATACATATATTGTGTTAAGTGTGACATGATCATTCAATCCTATAGTCACAATTATTTGCCATTAATTATGTTTATAACTTTATACTAATCGTCCCCTTTGCTTAATGTCCTTTGTACTCGTTTTTAAAACTTCTAGCTTGATAATGTACAATCACTTACTACAAAGCAAGAAACTAACTTGATTTTCAAGCATGCTTGGGTAAATTTCAGACTGGCTATATTTATTGTTTCAGAAAAGGGCAACAGGTCCGTTAATAACTAGTATGATGTTTTTTGGCCTCACAACTTACAAGAACACCAAGCTAGAACAGCCTTCCATACACAAACTAATGAACTAACCACAATCAATGTCTTAAAATATTTTAATTTAAAAATTGAGAATTTGAACCAGTCAAACCATCCAGTTGAACTGGTCAAACATTTCACAATCCAGTTAAGGGTCTCCAAGGGAGGTACCAGTCGACTTAGCAAATTCTGGTTCTGGTTGAGTCAGTTTGTAAAACAATTTGAAATGATAGCTAGGACAGTAAGGAACTGAAAGATTTACAGCCATAAACATCCAGAGAATTGCAATGAATAGTTGCTGTATATTGAGCATAGTTATAATAGAACCGTCCATAGCTCCACAGTTGGGGAAATAGGGGGAAAATGCACAACATTACACCTCCCTCCCAAACACCAAATTAAATCATTCTTGGGATTTTCAAGCTCCAGCACCAATGGATGTAGCATCCCACCTCACTCTGTAAAAATCACAATGACAACGATGATACTCAAAGACAAGCTGATAGGTCCATAATATGTAAAGCGCATCAAAGAAGCACACTGATAGGATCAAAAGTCACCACAAAGGATTCAAGATAATATAGATAAGATAATTTTAAGATAAAATCAATATAATAAGATAATTTTATCGATTTTCCCTAACGTCTGAAATAAGTAGGTCAATGGGGCTCAAAAATACAATCCAGTAGTTGCACACAGTGGGAGTGCCAAAGCAACTCCTACAGTAATAATGTAAAAGGCAAAATAGAATAAGCTAAACCATTGAATCAGAAAAGTAACCACAACCATAGACCTAGAAGCAACATGAAAAAGCACTACACATCATCATAAGTAGGTGGAAAATGAGATGGATAATATGAATCCCAACAGCCACATCGTAAATAGAGGTGGAAATAAAAGAGGACGAATATAAATATGTCCCTACTGTACCATCAACCACAGAAAAGGAGCCAATACACAGTCTGTTGATGTCCTCAAATGAGATTCCAGGGCTGAGAGGACCTCACTCTGAAACCCTAGGAGGGAGATGGTAACAATATACCAAGACTCTCCTATCACTCAAGGTTGTTGAATATATAAATCACAACGTGGCCCGCATAGGGTTGAACATCAATTCCAAATTGGTGAATGGGTTTAGTTGCACTTACCGAAGGGACAAATAAAAGGAAAATTTATGAAGCTGAAACCAACAAGGTATGGACCTTTTTGTATTGTAGAACAAAGAGGTAAAAGCACATTCAACTTGGATTTGCCACCTTACCTTGGTCCAATGTTTAATGTGGACAGACTTTAGTTATTTCAGCAGAAGGGGACCCTTCCATGAAACTAGGGAAATGATGAAGAAACAATTCTCAACTTGGAAAGTACGAAGCAAGATAATTTAATTTCTTTGGGTATATTTAGATTCTAAAGTTCAGAGTGAAATAAGAGATACTAACAAAAATATTTCCAAAGGAATAGTTACTCCTATATATTGATAATGGCATGGAGCTAAATGTTAAAAATTAAAATAGTTTACTGAACACTTAATATCCTTGCAGCTGGTGCAGAGTAAACTTAACATTTATTAGGCTATTTTATTGTAGGGAATCCTAGCACCCAAGGTGGAGGAAAACTTGGTTATCTTGACAACCTTGAAAAGGATGTCAAGGAAGCAACAATAGCAGGGTTATATGTGCCATGCATCACAAGAATTTTTTTTAACAAAGATGAAAAAGAGACTGAGAAAGACGAGTTCAAGGTCAAGACTTCAGAGATTGGTCTTGACTCTATTTCATCTACAATTGAAGAGTGTGCGCTCTCACAGGGTGGTGTGTTCCCAGGTGATAGTGAAGAGTCTGCCAATGAGTGTGATATTTATTTGGTGCAGTATTCATGCCAATCTAAGGATGGTCAAGTTGGGGCAGAAAGACTTGAAACAAAAATTCAACCTTTAGGATGCTTAAGATGCAAGGATGCAGAGGTTGAATCCAAAAAATTTGAAGCTAGAATCCAACAATGTTGCAGTATGTCCCAAAGTCATGGTATATCTATAGTTAGAGTTAATTCAAGAAAGATTTTCTCTGAAGGGAGCAAGAAATTGTTGGAGACATTTACCATCATACACACTCTTTTGGTCAAATTGGCCTAGTTAAACCACTATCCTAAGTTTAATTGACATCAGTGGAGCATTAATTGCCATCATCCAGTCACACCCATGCCTACCTACAGTCAAGGAGGCTAACTTAGCCTTCTCCTACAGTCAAGGAGTCTAACTGGAGCACTCCGGGGGTGATCTGTGTGAAATTAATGCACCTAATTGCTAACTGGTGGTTACAATCAGTTCAACCAGTCAGTTACAGTTAGTTAAGGTGCCTCCAGTCATTAAATATATTTTTTAATGATTATTTATTATTATTTAATTAACTAGAGTCAACAAGGAGCTTCCACCAACTTCTGATGGTCAGTTCAGCTTCAGTTAACCTCATCGGGGTTCATTGGAGTCATGGAGCACTAGCACTTGATGATTGGATTGCTATGACATGTGTTTGATCTCCTTTCAGTTGAGATTCAATCATTTATTGCACTCTGACTTCAGTTAGGGTTTGGTGAGTCAATTAGGGTTTTGTTCAAGTGGTTAATTGAGTGAGATTGAATGGTTTAGAGTCAGTTAAGCTAGAATCACTCACTGAATTCGAATTGTCTCCTTAGGTATTCGAATTCTTCATGGATTTAAGCCATTGCTCAGCATTGGAATTGTAACCCTTTATTGTTTATTAAATATACAGAGAGGAAACCATTCTGCTCTCGATTATTTTCCAATTCATGAGTATTTGTCAATTATTCTTTGATGATTTTGATTCCTAGTTCCTAGATCATGTGCAAGAATTAATAGAAATCTCCTGCTATTTTGCCTAATTATGAACATGAGAAACCTTTGAATGCTAGGCAACCTAATGAAATATCTCATGTGCGATTGTAAAATTTGTATCCACTATCAAGCTCACATTAATTATGTGGATATGGTGTTATCATTCCATGGTTATCTTTGAAGTGGATGCATTGTTTCATTGAATTATAAACCTGGATTTCCTTGTCATTCCTCTTAATTGTTTTCAGTCTTGTTCTGTGCAGAACCATGCTTTGATAGACTTAACTGAATGTAGACAAGGTCAACCTAAAGATCCTATTTGGACCAAGACCTTCCAAAAAGAGGTAACAATTTTTTTTGCACTTATTCCTCTTGTTCCATTAGATTTCTTGTCCCTAGCTGTTCTACTGTTTCAACATATTGGAAATTAGAATTCCATTCTGCTTCATACTCATAAGAATTGGTTGAAATTATGGCCTAGAAAAATTACACAAACTATATTTTTGTTTGCATAAAGAAACAACTTAAATTAGAATTCCATTCCGCTTCATACTCGGAAGGATAGGTTGTTTTGGTGAGGGTTTATCCCAAAGGGCTGAGAATGTACATTTTGCAAGCATGTGAAGCAATTGATGATGTGAGGCTTCCATTTAAACTTGATCGAAGGTATGAATGCTGCAATGTCAAAATGGGAATGGGAAGAAGTCAGTATCAGGCCATTTCCTAACCATACATCTGCATTCTATCCTCAAAAAAACCTTCTAAGATATACTAACTTGATCCAGAGATTAAGCCTTCGGGTGCTCTGACAAAGAAGTCTCCCATCAGCAGCTTTGACTTGTAGCTGATTCCCATATTTTCCTCAGACACTCTAGCAATTGCTGGGTTCAAGCTTTAGGAAGTTCTATAACCAAGCTGAGTTGCTAATTAGAGAATTTTGTGTCAGGGCATGTGAAGTAATGCTCTCTGCAGTGCATCTGATAAGGTGAATGTAACCAGTTGACACTAGGGGTATGAAGAAAATTATGTGAAACCCCACAGAAAAGTTTAGTAATTCCTAAAACACAGATTTAGTTGTGGTAATTGTGATAATGATGTGAAAAGAGAAATATAATGAAAAATAAGACGAAGTAGTCATACAGCCCACAAGTCTCTAGCTTGAACAACTGCATTAGAGGGAAGGCCAATGTCAGGCCATTTGACAGTTATATATGCTTGTGAACCACTTCTATTCCATAGGATTACCACAACTCTGCAGTTGGACAGTGGCCCAACCCAAACCTGCAGTCATTTATATGTTCAAATTTATATAGAAAGAAAATAGGTCAGACTTACAAAACATAGATTGAAAATAGAAGGCACAAGAGACATCATACAAACATTGAAATTGTAAATACAGTGCAAAGGGTATGAAATTACATAATTTGGATATTGAATTAATTTTCAGAGAAACTAAATATTTAACCAACAAAATAATTCATACCTCAATGTCCCCCTGCTGGCTGACTTTCTTTCCTTGAACTCCTAGTGGATCTGCACAAATCCAATAGAATTTGTAGATGTCAATTAACAAAGTTAACCTTGAAACATATGCATCAAAAGTCTTCTTGCAAATTTATAAATATGACCTTGGTTGAAGCTAAAAGATGGCACGACAGATGGCTGAGGCATTAGAAGATTACCTCAAGAGCCCTTGTCGTTGAAGCTGAAAGAAGAGATGCCCACCATTTATAAAATCCATTACAAGATAAAGTTTATATTTTGTCTGAACACATTACAACAAACAAAGTGTAATAAAAAATAGTGAATCCTTACAACATAATCAAATTACAATAGAGGTTTTGTTTGATTTTTAGAATGATATATGCCTATGAAATAAACACACAAAACATAGAATGTATGGAGAGAATAATGAAAGCAATTCATTAATAAGGTACCGTAGCAAGTACATATCTAGGAGCTTGTGATAGGGATACCCACATTTACACAAATACCACTCCCCTGTAGATCTCATATAGTTGATCACCTTGAATCTGCAAATACATGCTTTAACCAATGACCCCAAACGAAAATTATTTTACTGAACAATCCCAACCAACAATAATATTTCGACCTTGACAGAGTGTAAATCTGAAAAAAAATCAATCCACTTTGAACCTATCCATTCAACTTGAACAGAACAATTAGGAGAACCATTACTCAAATTTTATGAAAACAGGGATGTGGCATAGTTACAAGCGTATACTTTTAAGAAGATGGAGGTCCTACGTCAGACATATTAGACTAGCATGCAGTGTCAACAAGGAGAACTGAGAATTAGACTGTGTGAAATCGATATACAAAAATATATGGTACAGTTTACGAGTTAGTGGCCCCATATCATTGGAAAGTAGAAAGGCCTAGTGGTGTACAGAGAAGAAAGAATGGCAAATAGATTTTGACTCTTGCAAGGACTATAGATCTAGTGGGGAACCCATTAGTGCAGTTACGCAAATAATATCCACAATGGTACCAATCTTTGTAGCATATAGTTTTTGCTTGTTCCTATGTGTACACGGTACTCCATTCAAAGAAGACATTATTAATTTTGGAGATGCCCCTTATGGAAACTCGAATATAATGAATGTTTCACAATATAGCACTATGTCTTATAGTTGTGATGATTATGATGAGTTTAAGGCCCCTATTGAAGTTTCAGAATTAGTATTGTGACTAAAACCACAATGTTATTTCATATTCAACTTTCCTACATGTTCTTCTAAAAGTGTTCTTTGAAAATTTTGATGAAAACAAGAAAATGGCTCTGTCATTCCCAATATACAGTATCACTCTCATCCCTGGGTAAATAATGCCTAAAAGTGCTCTTGGAGATGCACTGGGGCCACTGGTTATCAAGTTTCACCAGTTTTTTCTTTATAGGCTGGAACCTATCGAAAGTAGAGTAATAACCTAAACCGATCTATCCTAATTCCTCTCCAACAACCCAGATATATTTTAATTGCAAATTGTAGATCTAAATTGCAAACTCCATTGAAGAAATTACAACTATTGGGCCATACACGAATAAGGGACACATTCTACAGAAGGATAATGGAAGATGAGGGTAGTAAAAGAGACAACTAAAATGCAGTTTTGCACTACTAAAACGGAATTTACAATTTAAACTGTAGGAAAATAATTATCATAACCAAGATTCAGAGAGATGGAAAATGGCACCTGGAAGGAGTATCTAAGCTGAAAAATAAAGGGATGCACAATCCTTGTCAGAATGTCCCTTTCAGCTTTTGTGTATTCAACATGATTCTTTTCCATAATTCTATCTTTCCTCATAACTTTCATAGCATAAATCTCCGATGTTCCATTTATTTTTACCTGGAACACCTTGACAAATGCACCTTGTCCAACCACCTTAAGTAGCTCAAAATCGTCAACCCCAATTTTTTGAGTGACCTTGACTTGGCAGGACTCAGGTTCTTTTGAGCTTCCCGATGAGAAAAGCAATAATCTGTTGTCAGATGCAACTTGAGATCCTACGTCAACACTCTCAGATTTTTCCAATAGACTCCCTTCCCCACCTTGCTCTTTGTTATTCAAAGCAAGCTTGCTCAGATGCCCTTCAAGATTGAGTTCAAGAGACGGGCCAACTAAGGAGTGAGACCGCCTATTAATGGTTTGAGGATCCTTCAGGGAAATAATCCCTTGGACAGTCTATGTTGAATCCACAGCAGGACCAAATATATCTAAAAATTCAATCTCCTCATATCCCAATTTCCCATTGGATTGAGAATCCAATGGGAGTCTTAAAATGAAAGACTTGCTCTTGTCAAATGCGAGAACAACAAACAACCCTGCAGAAACCATTGCTATGGATACACCACAGGGTGCACTCTAAGAACAGACTTGAGCAAATGGGCACTAGCATACACCAATGCAAACTCAGGAATTCATGGGAAAAGGTAGGTCAATATCAAAAAATAGAACTTGTCCTTCTTTCCCCTGATACAGGAAAGACCATATACTACAGTGCAGGTTGAATTCATGTAGGTCACTTTGAATTAAACCTGCATCACAGCCAAATCAAGCAGTTCAGTTTAAAATTATAAACTACAAAAGAACAAGAGAAAGAACATCATATCATTTCTTTCAGGAAAAACTCCATGGAGAAACCCCTGGGCACTTCTTCTTATTTGTGGATAGTCAGAGCATCATGTCATTTCTTTCAAGAAAAACTTCATGGAGAAACCCCTGGGCACTTCTTCTTATTCTTATTTGTGGATAGTCCCCTAACACCCTCTATATTATACATATAAATTTGATTAGTAATGGACAAATATAGGGTCAGGTAAGGAGTGAGAACAAGAATTGGAACATAAACAAGAAATGATCCCCCGGGTCAGGTTTCTAGTCACAAAGCACATGAGCGATGAAGAAAAAAGAGTTTATTCATAAAATTACCTTCCAATGGTTTTGACATTAAATGATTCTTTGATATGTATAGGTTCTACAAGGTTTTCTGCTCCAGCGAAGCAATATCTGAGGCATTGCCATTGATGGGTAGAGCCTCTGTAATAATTGGAGAATGAGAAGTAGTTGTATTTGAAATCTTTCCCCCTGTAGATGAAATCCTGTTGTTCGGATTAGAGAAACCAAAGATGCTACAGGCCACATTGTTTCTCAGAACCCTTAGACCAACATTATCGGGTTTTGCAGTGTGTCTGGGAATAGAGGATTTTGGAGGACCCTTTTGAATTTCAGAGTCTCTTGTGCCGCTAGGAGTCCCTCTAGCCCTGGCTTTTGAAGATTTTGATTGGCTAATAGATCCCTTTAAGACAAAGTAATCATTTTTTTACAATTTTAGACAAAAATTTTCAAAAGCAAACTACCCAGTAAAATTAGAATAAATACCCAAAAAAAACCTAAAACCCTTGCATTCTCTGAATACAAATGCCAAAACCAAGAAAATCCATTTGGACAGAAATTGGAAAATGCTTTCACCTGGCTATGGGGAACGCCATGCTTACATTGGGTGGATGCCTGATTTGTTAAATTGGAAAGAGGAACACGTTTCCTAGATTGCTGAATAGGTGGAACAGCGCAACTCTGCGGTCCGCCGTCTAGAGAGACTCTCTTCGGATTCACATTGTCCCTCCATGGATTATCTGCCTGACTACGACCAATTGAGAATTGTAAGATTGATTGATATATAACTAGCACATCCGACCTTTCACGTGGCAAGAATTGGATGAATAAAAAACGATGGCAACAGAATCAGAATTGGATTAGGAAAAAAACGATGCCAATAGAATTGGATTAGCAATTGTCTTTTTGCCCCGATCATTTCAATTTTATTTTTCAAACTATTTTATTTATTTATTTTTATTTCTTTCCTCTTATAAAAAATTTACCTTTTCAACTATTAAAATAGAATTCTTTCATTAATAAATTTAAGTTAAAAGTCTTTCATTAATAAATTTTTTATTAAATAATTTAAGTAATGAAAAAATTAGTTTTTATTATATATTTAACAAAAATCTAAAAAAATTACTTACCAAAAATAACACAAATCAATAATTAATACTAATTAACATTAACATTATGCAATATACACCTCCTAACATTCATATTATCTGCACTTAAAATTTGAGTTTAGAAACAGGTTTTAAAATATTGTTTTTCTAAATAGTAAAAACTAAAAATAAGATGACAGCATATAAAATTGCATCAAAAATACATTTTGAAAATTGCTTACGCATTTGATTTGAGGTTTTCTCACATTCCTGCCCATTCACAATAAATATTTGTCGTTCAATGTGTATGCTTGATGAATTTGGGGAATATACCAAAGACGTGTATCCTAGCCACCCATCCTTCATATTGAATTCAGAGGCTTCGGTCCCCTTGGGACACAAATTTCATTATAGTTGCAAATGACGTCGTTTCACGTAATTTTAATCTCCAACTTTGCTCTGCCATTTTTCTGTCAAAAAATAAAATTATGCAAGGTGCTCAGGACTGCCTGAAACAATCAACTCCCAACAGCAAATGCAAAGGAGAAACAGAAAATTAAGCAATTAAATTGATATATAGGCAAAATTGATGAAATAGGCACCCGGAGATAAAACTGATCATGGCACCAAGGTTTGTAAGAATCACCCTCAATAAAAATATTCTAACAAATATTTCCTTTCATAAGAAGACATCGACTCCTGTATCAACTCTGGGATCGACTGCATGGAGTAGCATAATGAGAATCGGCATCGACTCTTTACGCATACTTGGATTGGGATCGACAAACACTTGTGAGCACTGTTGAAAAATGGATGTAGGTTTCCTGATATAACACAAATCATAAATGACACCCTCTAACATTATGCAATATACACCCATCATATCCATATTACTTGCAATTAAAATTTGGGTTTAGAAACCACTTTCATTAAAGTTCAACATCTAGAAACATTAAGAAAAAATTAACAGCGACTTATAGAAATAGCTAAACATAAAAATTACGTCATTAATTTTTTACCAAAATTAAAACATCACTTCCTCTCACATATGGCAAATTAGTATGCATTTAGGAGGTATTCACACCTCTCACACCTGGGAAATTAGTACTAGCTCTTTCTTTGACAATTGGGTTATGCTCCAAATCACTGCAGACCTCTCTTCTCCCAAAGTTGTAGTGTTGCTTACCAAGGTTACTCTAGATCTTTTACTAAGGATACATGATGCAGGGGAATCACTCTTAAATTGCAATGTGGCCATTCAAAAATTAAGATTCTAATTTTTACAAAAGGGAGTGGGTTTCCCTTAATTGAATCTCCATATGTTTAGGTTAGTGGTAATTAATTTAGTGAACTAGTTCTGGAAAGAATCAAGTTAGCTTTGCTGTTGATGGAAGAGTTAAGTTAGAAATAGGATAGAATGTAGTTGAATTCATTTAGGATATCTTATGAAGCTGTCAGATTGTTAGCATAAATTTAGGAATTAACTTTCTAATTCTATATTTAGTTTCCTTCTCCTTTTGTATATATTCTGAATTAGTTTGTTAAAAGGTTGGATTCTTCGAGTAATGGAAATCTTATTTATGTATGAGATTGTTGTAATCCCCAAATTTAATCAATGAGTCTTACAATTCCTAGGGGCTGCTCATGAATCTTACAAATATAACAATATTAAGCAGATTATACAGTTTTAGTATTTGGGAAAGCATTATACTTTACTACAAAAAAAGAGGTGCAACAGCAGGTAAAGACTTGCACAACTCCTCTCGTAAGTGTTTCTGGAAGGGGTCCCGCAGGGAAAGTAAAGAGTCTAGGTCCCTCCCTTGAACCTTGAAGCGAGGAAATTCTTAGATATTATAACCTTCAGTCTAAAATCCTGTACACAACATTTTTGGTCTACCAACCCTTGGAATTGCTAGTCCTCAGTTTTATCTGTAAACATAGCAATATTATTATGAACCTGGGCAGGTCTAACCTATTTTCAGGGCTACAACTTGTGAGAATCACGAGATATTCAATAATAGATTTTATCCTTATCAGGGATAATTTTAGGGGCGAATTTTAGCCCAGTGAGCTATTTTTCCATGTTTTTCTCCCAAAAAAGATTCGCCATTTTGCATTTTTTGAAGCCATGTTTTGCCCAATTTTGATGGGGTAAAAATTTTTCACCCTAAAAATCACCAAATTATTATATAAATGATATAGAATCCTTGGAAATTAAAATATTTTTTGAAAATTATCTCCAATCATTTTATAGTTGGCGTTTTAAGAATTGGTAATATTTGCCAACATTTATACACTTTTAAATAAGCATGGTTCCTTAAAATCATCCCTGATCCTTATGGCCTATTCTAGTGCATCTACAGGTGTAGCAATCCTCTGTTACTGTAAGGGAATTATGATCTAGCCATTTCATCTCCACCACATCCACAACAAAGAAAGAAAACATGAATAAAAGAAAAACACAATAGATAATCAAGAAAAACACAAAACAAACCTGAAGGTCTAAACATTGATGCCATTCTGAAGGCAGTGGAGACCCAACGTGAAGCTCAATACCAATATTTGACAGTTTCAATTTCTGTCCACCGACACCAATCTCATCACCATGTTTAGAATTGCGTGAATTCCAACTCCATTTACTCTTCTTAGATGTGTCTTAAAGCATCTTCTTATATTCAGACACATTACTTGTAAATCTAGTCGTCTTAGCCTAAGTATTCAACACAGTAGGGTAGGGTTGTGATTCATATAATGGGGAAAGGGTTTCATTTTCAGTGACCATGACCCCAGCCTCAGCTTGTTCTTGCCCTGCTTTATAAATTTTCTGATCCATTCTCAGAATCAGCTCTGCTTGTCTGCACTGATGTCATTGCCCTCAATAAACCAAAAACTAAATGAAGCTTCACTTCATTACATAAAAACCCACGGTCTGCAATAGGGCGTCCACCGTTATCTCAGGTATATCTTTCTGGTCTGTGGAAGCATTAGGCACTCTATAGCAGTTTACTAGGGGATCATGTGCCATACATAGCG
Source organism: Pseudotsuga menziesii (assembly GCA_001517045.1). Taxonomy (NCBI): domain Eukaryota; kingdom Viridiplantae; phylum Streptophyta; class Pinopsida; order Pinales; family Pinaceae; genus Pseudotsuga; species Pseudotsuga menziesii. Next base: position 510,500 of record LPNX010420956.1, on the reverse strand, counting down.
GTGTGGATTCCAGTTGGTCATGTAGGAAAAGAACCCCTCCCTTTTCTATATAATTTAGGGATGGGCACATCATATCGTATCCTTCTTTCCAATACGTAGGTGCAACATATCCATAGCCAGATGGTGTCTAAAGCAATAAAACAAGGATGTCCGAAGGCAAGGCATATAGGTGGAATTAGATGTACTCACATAGCTTATCATTGACGGAAGACGCTACTCGTAGCAGCAGGTGTGGATGCAATCCATGTCCAAGAAAAAGCATACCTAATACTTCTTTATTTTGTTTGTTTTTGGATTAAGCCTAGTAACCAAACCCAAGGTCACCATGACTCCATGTAAATCATATGAACACTATATTTAAACCATATGGTATAATATGGTATAATGTGGAGCCTAAACCATAAGCTCTAATGTTTAAAACATATCATAAAGGCATATGTTTATATCCATTAAAACCATGCCAATATAATGTAAATCATATGTTATAACACTATATTTAAACCATATGGTATAATATGGTATAATGTGGAGCCTAAACCATAAGCGCCAATGTTTAAAACATATCACAAAGACATATCTTTATATCCATTAAAACCATACCAATATAATGTGGATTGTTATATTATTATATGCCACATCATAAATCTTAACCATATCTTTATCCAAGGTCATGCCACGAAGAGATTGTATGCAAGCGGTAATGTCAAACTTTATGTGTTATAACCATATAACATAAAAAAATGCCATCGTTTGAACTATGGAATTATAACGTGGTAAGGTTTAAATATAGGTTATGTTGGTATAGACATAATTGTGTTTGGTTAGTTTTATTTATATTACTAAAAATGATTTTAAGTATTTTTTTAGTAATATTAATAATATATAGAAATATTAAACAATGTTAATTTTAACTTTTGATTATTTTTATTTTTTATTTTTGAAGGTATTTGGTTTTATAAAGAAAAATTGACTAGTCAACAAAAACAAAAAAAATAAAATTCAAAGATAACAAGAAAAATGGAAACAAATTTATACATAAAAATATATATTATATATTTATCAAAATAGGTTGTTTTAAATTGTGTTTTTTCCAAGGTGTAAATAAAAAAATTATGGAATCTCTATTTATAAGAATGTGAGGAATGTCGATGTGCAAAAACCAGTGACCTTTGCAAATAGTGGCATTGCAGGAGGGTGCTCATGCTTTTCCCAGGTTGAAAGCTCAAAATGCATATGGTTATGAGCGCATAGGTTGGAGATGGTGATAATTGCAAATATAAAATTGAAGCAGTAACTTCAACAGCATTGAGACTTGTAAAAAACCATAACAACTGGTTATTGATTGGAGTGATGAACACAATCAAAGCGGCAAGAACCATACCTTTGAAGCACTTCGACTGGTCACTGTGAGATCCTAAACTGGCTTATTGTCTACAAAAATAGGGTATCGAGTGCAAAAACATGGAAGAAGGGGTCGAACGATACCTTCATCCCATAAATACGAAGTTGACGTATTTTTTTGGCCATGCATTGGATGCATTTGGTAAGTCTAGGTGGAGGAGGCGCATTCGAATGGACAGTTCTCAAGGGGATGTAGGGCTATGATGCTTCTATCTAGGTAATTATATATATGGTACTGGTTCTATTACCTAATTCGTAATTGACGTAGGAACATAATTTTCCTTTGGAACGTGCTTAACCAGGTTTGCTTCAATGGTGCAGCAGGGATAAAGATGGTCAAGATAAAATTCATGCAATTGCTTTGTTGGATCTCTGAAGATCGAGGTGCATGACACTAATATTACTAATAGAAGGTAGACAACGTACAAAAATTACACTTCATTGCCAAATTTCCAATTTTCCATGACACAATTAAAAATGACTAACATAAATGACTAATTCATATTCTTCTATCTAGTCATTTTTTATGTTGTTACTAAATTAGTCATTTATTTTAGTCATTTTTAACTCTGTCACTTATTATCTAGTCATATTTGTTAATTGGTGACTAAATTAGTCGTTAATTTTAGTCGTTTATAGTTGGGTCAATCAAAATTGCTCATATTTAGTAGTAAATCACTTGGAAAACCTGTGGTGACTAGAATTTTTAGTCACCTAGTAGCTAATTCCTCATTTTGTACTAGTGATCTGTCATCAGACTAGGTATAATACTTTATGAAATGACTAGAATATCTAAAATTTTCACTAGAGAAACTACTAGAATAGTTTCATACAAAATGCCTATGCCTACTCAATTTGTTACTACTTAACCCATTGATAATCAAAGAGCTCTTTCTAGTGGAATAAGATTACTAGTTTGTAAGAACTCTGCCTTTTATTAATTTTAATGTTATATTCTTTATTTTAATGTTATATTCCAAGGTAACAAATATTTTAGAGGAAAAATGATTCAGTCTCAAACTTATTTGAATATAACAGATAACAATGGAGCGTGAAAAAAAATGTATATTCGAGTTCTAAGAGAAAGTAATTGTAAATACACTCATATAGGTGATGTTATCATTGCTATAATTAAATAAGAAGTACCTAACATGCCCCTAGAAAAATTGGATGTGGTTAGAGATGTAGTTATACACACCTATAAAGAACTTGAACATGACAATGGAATGATGATATGATATGATGACAACACTGCCGTTGTCATTGACCAGGAAGGAAATCCAAAAGGAACTCAAGTTTTTGGTCGGGTTGCTCAGGAATTGAGACAATTGAATTTCACGAAAATAGTTTCACTAGCTCCCAAAGTCTTATAAATACTAATAGATCTTCTAAAAATATTCTATTGATAGTTCATTAAATTGTACATGGATCAATTCATTTCACCTCGGGCATATTCCTTGAAGAAGATCGAACATTCCATTTATATTGAGAGTAGGAATTCCTAATAATTCGTTCATCATAGGTAGCAATACAATTTTAAATATAATTACTTCTATAAGAAATGCTGAAATGGCAGAAAAAGGAATAGTTCGAGCAAAATCTACTAATATTACCACGAACATTGGAAAGATCTTTTTATGAAAAGGTTTTATAGAAAAAGTTAGGGAACATCAGGAAGGCCACAACTATTGTTTTTATATAAAATTCAAAATCTCAAATAAGGAAGAAAAGGACATATATAACCATGTCAAACCGTACCATCAAACCTGGTTTGAGAATTTATTCTAGTTATCTCAAAATTCCAAAATTCCTAGGTGGAATGGGGATCATAATTATTTATACTTACCAAGGAATTTTGATGGATCAGGAAGCTCAACAGAAAAAAAAAAATTGCAGGAGAAATATTTTGTTATGTATGGTAATTGATCTCAAAATTTTCCAAAAATATTGATTATGTAAGATATCTCCATGGTATTCAAATTGGAGCAAGTTTGGCTTGAGATACCATTCATATTCATTCAAGCACATTAGTCAGTTTTTTTTATCAAAAGAGGAGGATATTCGATGAACAAACAGAATTTGATCCATGTGGAATTTTTGGTTACTATATCACTCCCCAACGGTATGTTTTGAGTTCTCACAGATAATGAATGTCACATTCTGACTCATATTTTAAGTAGGATTCAACGTAATTTCGTACTAATACTACTAGGAGATAGGGTCAAGGTTGAATTAAGTGCTTATGATTTAAACAAAGGACATATAATATAAATAACTAGCAGTAATATTCAAACGATTAAATCTCCTTTTGAAGATCTGATAGAGATCGAGAATCATAGATTCAATGGACTCTCTTTCTTAGGGAAAGAAATGTAATCTGAACAAATTAGAGGGTCACTAATATGAAATTTTTTCTTCTATTCATAGAATTTGTGGAATATGTCGACCAATTAGTAGATGGAAACGAGTTATGATAATTTGTTCCAATTTGAGACATAAGTAAAAAGGGGGTAATTCTCTTTTAAATCAATGAATGGATCTAGCGGTAAAATGGTTTTCGATATGCATTTTTTGAACTGAACTCATAATGATTAATATGTAAAATACTACAAGAAGAATTGGTTCACGTAAGAATGAAAATCGGGTAATAAAAGGTGGTATTCACGTTCAAGCAAGTTTTAATAATACCATTTTTACTATTATAGATGTACGGGGACAAGTTTTTTCTTGGTCTTTTGTCAGTGCCTATTGATTTAAAGGCACAAGGAGAGGTACACTATTTGCTTCCTAGACTGTAGTAGAAAATGTTATTCGTACATTAATGGATTGGGGTATGGAATAGGTAGAATTTATGATAAGTGGCCCTGGTCGGGGGATAGATACAACATTATGAACCATTTGTAGAAGTCACATACTATTAATTTTTGTACGTGAAATAACCCCTATTCCACATAATGGATGTAGACATTCCAAAAAGAGATGTTTGTAAGAATTGAATGAATTTCAAGAGAAATAAATTATTTAATGATCTGATCAAATAATCTTGGTAATATTTGAGATGAACTCTTGGTCTCTATTAGACACTACGATGGAAGTGCATAGAATCCATATCATACAGTAAGCGTCTTGATTATGGCCATTTTTCTCTATCCCCACTCCACAAGGGTCGAGCCGATAAAATAGGCATCATAATGCGAACATATTTACTTGGATAAATGGAAGGAACATGTATCACACATGCTAAATTAGAGAATATAAAACATGAACATTCCCCAATAATAAGTATTGAATAATTAGTACATGATTTTTTGGTGAATATAAAATAAATTGTACATATAACTGATTCGTACAGAATCTGAAGAGCTTCTATCTATTTCATTGGACCCAGAAATGTAACTGCTCAAGATATCATATTACCACCTTATGTGAAAATAATTGATACCACACAACATATAGCTAGGCTTACTAAATAAATTAATCCTCATATAAGATTATGAATTGAAAAATATCGCGGATATATCATACATAGTCCAAATAATTATCAGGATGGAATTTTTCCTATTGATGTTATTTTTATGCATGTTCATAATGCGAATTATACTATCCAATCCTATGGGAGTGGAAATGAAATATGAAAAGTTATTTTTCTAGAAATATGGACGAATGGGGGTTTAACTCCTAAGATGCACTTTAAGAAGCTTCTCGAAATTTGATCGACTTATTTATTCCCTTCTATTGCTGGTACAACTTCTTCCCCAAATGTTTTTACATTTTAGGACCCCTCCTTCCATTTTTTATTTTCAAAGCATGCTTACACTTGTTGCCCAACTCAAATAAGCCCCCCCTGCATACTTAGTCTTTCCTAGAAGCTTGAGCAAAAGTATTTTCCTAAGCCTGAAGTGTCATTTTGGTAGCAAAATCCTTAGGCATGACCTTGGAAACATGCCTTACATTAAATGTCCATTTTTTATTTCAAATCAATGGCTGAGAATCGCTCTAACATAGATCAACAGTCCAGGGAATAGAGAAAGAAGAAAAGCGGAAGCGAAAAAGATCAAGTTTCGGTTGTGAAGAGTTAAAGTTTCATTTTCCGCTTTCCACAGATCAAGATCCGACGACCCAAAAGGTTTCCGCACAAATCAACGACTTAGAAATGTGGAAAAGAAAAGGTGGAAGTGGAAAGGATCAAGTTTTGGTTGTGAAAAGTTAAAGTTCCTCTTTCCACAAATCGAGATCTAATGGTCATGGAGGATTCCTCACAAAGAAACGGTTAAGAAGGAGGAAGCGAAAAGATCAAAGTTAACGTTGTGAAAAAGGACAAACCTGCCTTCCGATTTCAACTTTCCACTAGGGTGGAAGAGAAAAGGTAGAAGCAAAAACGAAGAAGTAGAAATATAGAAGTTTAACATAAAAATTATTAACAACTCTCTTTCCATTTTTCGCTTTCCAGAAGGGAGGAACCGGAAATGCAGAGGCGAAAAGTTTAAAATTTAAAATTCAAAAAATTTGCGAACCTTGTTTTTGATTTTCTCTTTCCAGAAGGCTCCCGCGAAGATCAATAGTCAAGAAAAGGCGGAAACATAAAGATAGAAGTTAATTTTGGAAAAATTTGACATTTCTAATTTCCACTTTCTATTATTTCACGGAAAGAGTTGTTGGGGCCGCATGATCTAACAGTTCAATCATACTTGATTCATCTTTTGAGATGATCTGAGGCGTTCAATATCTGTTTGGTTTTTCTACTGTGAATCATTGGGGAAACTAGGAATTTTTCCTCTCAAAGCTTAAATTAAATAAATTTGCTTGCGTAACAAGAATATGGTCATCATCTTTTTCTGTATAGTAATTTATACATATCATTAAATTGAAAATAATGTGAATTATTGTTGTTTCTAGATCATATATATCTCTCATTATGTTTTCTTTATGTATTGTAGGTTCTATTTCTCACCAAGCTCAAATGTGGGAAGTGTGAAACAGATGTAGGAGCAGGGGATTAATAACCAAGAGACAACACATGTGGAGGCACATCAACATGATTGGTGCTTGAGCCAACTGACATGTTAAGCAAATAAGAAGCTTAGGAATCTCTAGGCTTAGGGAAGATGAAAGGTCACAATGTGACACATAGAGATAATAATAAATAGGGGTGCAGAGAACCATAGAAAGGACTTTTGGCTTGTGAAAATAATGTTGGACTATTTTGTAAAAGAGCTAACTCTTTGCTAATAAGAAGGATCAATTTTCTGGAACAAAGGCTTGAACATATGTTTTCTCCAAATGTCACGGAATGGATCCTGTAGAACTATTTCTTCTTGCCTCTGTACATCATACAGTGAGATTGTTCTAACTTCTTGGAACTAATTCCTTGGTCATGAATGTTTTGATGTCTGTATAAATGTCTGTGTAATGACAGGGTAATAAATGTTTTAAATATATCAGAGCTATGTTTGGTGTTCTTTCTGCTATGAATGTGATAATTGTGTTGGAACAACTATCTATTAGACTTATACGAACATTTTCAGTATATTACTTTGAACTCTAAATTTTCTCCCTGTAGGGATAGAATATATTAGTTTTAGATTTAATTTTAAAGAAGTGATTGATGTTTTTGTTCCCCAGTCACCTGTATTTGGCTTAGGAATCTACATTTCAATCTTTAAAAAAAACTTGCATAAACGGTGGACCGGACCACAACTAGTAAAATATTTAAGAAACTTAATATACGGTAGCCAGACCGTAAACCGGACGGATTCCCCACACCAAACGGTGGATGGTATAATTGGTATTTTTTACCAAGGAGAATCCCTACTATCGCTACCTTGGATTTTTCCAGGCTTCAACAGATTTGGCGCTAGAAGGAGGGCCACCAATGCATGGCAGGTAGAGAAAATAAGTTTTTTAGAGAATATTACACTGGAACAACATATGAAAATAATTTCCATGAATATTTTATTCCTGAATTTAAAGAACAAGTGAAGATAGGTTATAAGGAAGAAGAATCTGAACGTTTGTACGTTGTCCCATTTGAAGAAGTAGATCAGTTTAGGAGACATATAAGATCCTACATTAAGAAACTTGGGAGGTTAAAATTTATTCCTTCGTTACCTAGGAGGAAAGATTCTAGGAAAATAGCCTCATACACTAAGGATTCAATTCTTGTGGAAAATGTGGAAGAACTGGTAGATTTATCCATCCAAGAAATTGTTCATCCTCTGGATCAATTGGGTCTTGAATCCATTGCAACTTCAGTATTTAGTCAACCTCCACCATAGTATCCACCTCAAATTATGCATGGAAATGTTAATCAACCCGCATGGAAAGAAAGAATTCCACTCAATGTGGCTACTCCATTGCATGATTTACCTAAGCACCAAGGAAGAGTATTACCAAAATTTGATCCTGGAAAGGGTGTTTCTACTGAGGATCACTTAAAAGGTTTTTATGTGGATTTGAATATTTTAAATGTTCAATATGAATATGTTGTTTGTAGACTTTTTCCATATACTTTTTAACCTAAATCATCTTCATGGTACTTTAGTTTGCAAGCTGATTCAATAGTAAATTGGGATGGTTTTGAAAATATATTCTTAGGTAAATTTAGCAACCAGAAAACTGTACCCACTTTCATGAAAGAATTAATTTATATGAGGATGGAAAAGAAAGAAAAGGTTCAATACTTTAATCATAGATTCACCACTTTATTGAATAGATTCAGCGCTACAACAAAACCAGCTGATGAGTCTCTAGTAGAATATTATACTACAACACTTTATCCACCAATAGCAATGTTTGTAAAAAGGGTTGGTAAATTTATATTGGTAGAAAACAATGAAGCAGCCAAGAACGCAAAGGCAGATTTGGAGAATATCGCAAATCATACTCTAGAACTTGAGTTGAAACACACCACAAGAAAAAGGAATTTGTTGTTAACTAATCCCAAAGAAGAAAACTCTAATGAGCTAGAAAATGTGGTGAAAATGGTGTAGAAATTGTAAAAAAAAAATAGTAGACATGGAAAAGGATAAGGGAGCTAGTTCTTATAGGAATCCAACCCTTATTAAAAAAAAAGGGAAGAGAGTGGACATACCCAACCACCTACACATGATTCTGTTGTTTTAAATTTTAGTGAAGTAGGCATGGATCATTTCTGTACTTTTCACCACGAACATCATTCTGAAAAGAACTGTCCATAGTGGATAAATTCAACAACTCTAGTTATGAATTAATTGTTAGATGCCCAGCTGGCAGATCGTGAAGAAGAAGAAACCCAAAATAATGATCCAGAACAAACAAACAAAGAAACCACTATGGAATTATGGTACTAGGAACCTACTTTGGGGCTAAGTGAATATGAACCTACTGAGGAAATTCAAGTGTCATTAATTAATGTTACAACCCGAAGTAAAGGGCTAGTAGTGGATGAAAATTTAGTACTGCATAAAATAGAGAAGATGAAATAAAACATGAAGAAAATTCTTAGTACTACTCAAACAACACCTAAGCCTAATCTGATAAATATAAAAAAGACAATCCCACCTAAGCCTACCAATGAAGACAATGATAAATAAATTTGAAGGTACTAGAAAAATATTGGTAGGACAGGACATGGGGTATGATATCATAGAAGACATTAAGAAAAAAACAAATATATCTCTTTTCGAACTATGTAATCTGCCTCAACAAAGGAGGAATCTTCTAGAATTTTTTGATCCACAACCTAATAGTATCCCAGAAGCTATCGAATATGATACTGAAATTAATGAAGAAAAAATTGGAGGAACATCTAAATCTCATACTTTTCCTTTTCTGCTGTCATTTGAAATTTTTAATAATTATGTGCATAATTGTTTGGTATATTCTAGATCTTTGTCAAATGTCATGCCACTTTCAATATGTAAGAATATTAATGGCCAACCCACACCATCTCCATCTCCGATAATTCAGCTAGATAGATCTGTTGTTAAAGTCATAGGGGAAATGAAATATTTGTTGGTTTGATTATATGCAAACCCTAGAGTTTTTCAGTTTATAGATATTATGGTGGTTGATATACTAGAATATTATGGATTAATTTTAAGCAGGGACTGGGCAAAAAAAATTAATGGATATTTTCCAATTGATTGGTCTCACATGTGGCTTCCATACCAAAATGCTCAAAATAATATTAAGATACTAAGGGAACCACACATGAAACATAATGTGACTCAGTTGTAAGGAAATAACAAATCTATGAATTTCTCATCTCAAGTTTTGGGAAATTACTTTTTGGAGCTTGAACCAGGAAATTATCAAGCTACACTAGTTAGCCAGGAATCAGATATGGAGTCCAATCTCCTTCGATTTTCACGGATTGATGATATTGATTGTAATATAGTGGACTTAGTTACTAATGTAGAAGGTGCTATTAACCAAGTAGATTTAGATCTTATGTTTTGGATTTTATATTTTGATGTAGAATGTAAGAATAACACTACTGAGTATGAAGCTCTAGTTCTGAAAAAGGATTTTGAGTTAAATGTAAAAGATCTGAAAGTTTTTGGTAATTATGAAGAAAATCCTTTTCAGCAACAACTCAAAGACACACAACCTAGACTAGAACTTTTGATCCGAAAGGATCTGAGGAAGCTTGGCTCTCTTCTCAAGTAATACTTTACCTAGGATCTAGAAACCCTTTGTACATAAATAAACTTGTTTTTATTGATTCTTTCTAGTTAGTTTATTTTCCTGTTTGTTTGACCTTATTTCACAGCCTTAGTTTGTTTCCTTTTAATAAACCAACTCAATTTTTGGTTCTTTAAAGTATAGGCATCGTATTAAACTCAAAATATTTGGATGTTGGGAACTTCTAATGGGAAAGAGAAAATGGTAAAGTTCAATCATGATGAGATTCTTTAACGATTGACAAATGATGGAAGGAGAAGCTAATATTTAAGCCCACATTTGAATAATTATAACCCATGTGAAATAACCAAGGCTCATGAGGTCTAGAGTACTATCTTGGGTTTCATCCATCCTCACATTAATACCTATCTCAGGAAGCTTATCATGATGGATCCACAGAAAGGAAGCAGTTTTGAAGGATGTATGGTATTCAAAATGATCCCACCGCTACAATCAAAGAGGCGTAAAGGATTATATTGAAAATACATTTTCTTGAAATATTCAGTCTTCAATTAAGAAATGACGCTAAAGAAATAAATCATCATACCAAAACGCTTGTCAAAACAACAAATATCGGCAAGGCTATTCTCCGTCCATGAGCATGAGGAGAAAACAAATTTGTCACTCACACAAAAGGAAATTGTGGATGGAAGAACCTGTAAACAATTGTCAAAATAAATAAATAATTAAGGAAGACTCAGAAGACATTTCTAGTCATAAAGAAAGGATTAAAAGAATGCTTATTGCATGGGAATGAGGAACAAACGAATACATCAGTCTTATTCTGTTACAATCCTGTGGATTCTTATCTGGTGGAAACTTAAAGACAGGGGGTAAAATGAACTTCATACTCTATCCCCAGGAGAGTATAAAGACATTGAAGTATTGGTTACCTTACTCCCAAAGAAATGCCATCAAATGTGATGCTTGAAAGTTGAATCTTTGAATAAATATGGTTTAAAGAAGTCTCAAGAAATACATTTTAAGTAATCATTGAACATTCAAAGTACAGTACCATATGGAAATCTTGTTTTTCAAAGAAGGTTTTTCAGAGATCTATGTTCACCATCTAGTCACCAATTGTTGCTGCTGCAACTGCTTCCCCAAAAAATTTCACATTTTAGGGCCCCTCCTTCCATTTTTTATTTTAAAAGCATGCTTACACTTGTTTCCCAACTCAGATAAGCCCCCTTGCACACCTAGTCTTTCCTAGAAGCTTGAGCAGAAGCATTTTCCTAATCCTGAAGTGTCATTTTAAGTAATCATTGAACATTCAAAGTACAGTACCGTATGGAAATCTTGTTGTTCAAAGAAGGTTTTTCAGAGATCTGTGTCATTAGAGGAAATTCAGGGTCTAAAATGGGCCTTATAAGAAAACGCGCCAACAATAACTTTTGTGAGTTGGAATTCAAGAACCAATAGAATTTCAATAAAATGAGTCAACCATAATGGTTGAATTGATATATTTGTCATAAAAGAAAACTACTTTTTTTGTTCGTATTTTTGACATATCTCCCTGTGTTTTTACTCAAATTTCAAGAAGGAGAGCTCGTTGGATGTAGAATTTAATTCTACATCGAACAAGTATCCACAATGCATACTTTTGATGGACCCCTCTACCCCAAAAACAAGAAATACCTAAAAAATGACATGATGACATCATCATCACGTTTTTTCAAGCATTTCTTGTTTTTGGGGTAGCGGGGTCCATCAAAAGTATGCAGTGTGGGTACCCATTAGATGTGTAATTAAATTATACATCCAATGAGCTCTCCCACTTGAAATATGAGTAAAAACACAGGGAGATATGTCGAAAATACGAATACGAAAAGTAGTTTTTTTCATTCTTCCTCCAAAACTAATAACTATTATTTTATTATTTTCCTTAGGAGGCCCATTTTAGACCTCAAATTTCCTCTAATGTCACCATCTAGTCACCGATTGTTGTTGCCACAACTGCTTCCCCAAAAAATTTCACATTTTAGGGTCCCTCCTTCCATTTTTTATTTTAAAAGCACGCTTACACTTGTTTCCCAACTCAGATAATCCCCCTTGTACACCTAGTCTTTTCTAGAAGCTTGATCAGAAGCATTTTCCTAATCCTAAAGTGTCATTTTAATTAATCACTAAACATTCAAATTATAGTACCATATGGAAATCTTGTTGTTCAAAGAAGGTTTTTCAGAGATCTGTGTTCACCATCTAGTCACCAATTGTTGCTGCCGCAACTGCTTCCCCAAAAATTTTCACATTTTAGGGCCCCTCCTTCCATTTTTTATTTTAAAAGCACGCTTACAATTTTTTCCCAACTCAGATAAGCCCCCTTGCACACCTAGTCTTTCCTAGAAGCTTGAGCAGAAGCATTTTCCTAATCCTGAAGTGTCATTTTGGTAAAAAAATCCTTAGGCGCGACCTTGGAAACATTTCTTACATAAAAAGTACGCTTTTGATTTTAGATCAATGCCTGAGAATCACTTCGACATAGATCAATGGTCTAGGAAATAATGGAAGAATAAAATATCAAGTTTCAGTTGTGAAAAGTTAAGTTTCGTTTTCCGTTTTCCGCAGATCGAGATCCAATGACCCAGAAGCTTTCCTCACAAATCAATGGCTTGGAAAGGTGGAAAAGAAAAGGAGGCAGCGAAAAAGATCAAGTTTTGGTTGTGAAAAGTTAAAGTTCCTCTTTCCTCTTTCCATAGATCGATATCCGATGGTAATGGAGGATTCCGAACAAATCAACGGTCAAGAAATGGTGAAAGCGGAAAAGCAGAAGCAGAAAGATAAAAGTTAACCTCGTGAAAAAGGATGAACCCGCTTTTTGATTTCCAATTTTTGCTAGGGTGAAAGTGGAAAGATAGAAGTTTAACATAAAAAAATTGACATCTCGCTTTCCTATTTCCACTTTTTGGAAGGGAGGAAGTGGAAAGGTGAAGGAAAAAAGTTTAAAATTTAAACTTCGAAAAATTGGCAAACCCAGTTTCTGATTTCCACTTTTTGGAAGGATCTCGCGAAGATCAATGGTCAAGAAAAGGAAGAAGCATAAGGGACGAAAAAAAAGGCAGAAACAAAAAGATATAAGTTAATTTCAGAAAAAATTGACATTTCCACTTTCCGCTTTCCGCTATTTCCTAGAAAGAGCTGTTGGGGCCACATGATCTAATGGTTCAAATCAGACCCGATTCATCTTTTGAGATGATCTGAGGTGTTCAATCTCTGTCTGGTTTTTTGATTGTGAATCATTGGGGAAACTAGGAATTTTTCCTCTCAAAGCTTAAATTAAATAAAATTGCTTGCGTAACAGGGTGCTAGTCATCATCTTTTTCTATTTAGTAATTGATACATATCATTAAATTGAAAATTCTGTGAATTATTGTTGTTTCCAGACCAGATATATCTCTCATTATGTTTTCTTTATTTATCGCTGGTATTATTGCTCACTAAGCTCAAATGCGGAAAGCATGAAAAAGATGCAGGAGCAGGGGATTAATCACCAAGAGAAAGCACACGTGGAGGTGTAACAACATTATTGGTGTTTGATCCAACCAATATGTTAAGCAAATAAGAAGCTTGGGAATCTCTAGGGTTAGGGAAGATGAAAGGTCACATCGTGACGCATAGAGATAGTAATAAATAGGGGTGCAAAGAACCATAGAAATGACTTTTGTCTAGTGAAAAGAATGTTGGAATATTTTGTAAAGGAGCTAACTCTTTTCTAATAAGAAGGTTCAATTTGCTGGAACAAAGGCTTGCAAAGATATTTACTCAAAATGTGTGTAATGCATCATGTAGAACTATTTCTTCTTGCTTCTGTACATCATCTAATGAGTTTTTTCTAACTTCTTGGAACTAATTCCTTTGTTAAGAATGATTTGTTGATTGTATAAATGGTTGTGTAATGACAGGGAAATAAATGGTTTAACTGTATCAGAGTTATCTCAGGTATTCTTTCTGCTGTGAATGTGATTATTATGTTGGAACAACTATCTGTTATACTGATATGAACATTTTCAGTATATTACTCTGAACTCTGAATTTTATCCTTCCAGGGATAGAATATATTAGTTTTAGATTTAAATTTAAAGGAGTGATTGATGTTCTTGTTCCCAGTCACCTACATTTATCTTAGGCATCTGCATTTCTTTCTTTAAAAAAATTTACATAAACGATGGAATGGGATGCAACCGGTAAAATATTTAAGCAACTTAATATATGGTATCTAGACTGTAAACTAGACGGATTCCCCTCACCAAAGAGTGGACGATTTAATTGGGATTGTTTACTGGGGAGAATCCCTACTATCAGTGCCTAGTATTTTTCCAGACATCAACACCTTCCTGCATGGAGAAGAACATAACATCAATGGAATGAACAATAGAAAAGGAACTAATATGCCTCCCTTTTCCCTTTTGCATGTATTGACTAATACAAGGGAAACAAGAGAAAATTTTCATTTAAACATATTTTCATTGACTAATTAGAGTTACCCCCAAATTCTTCTAGAGATTCATGAGAATCATTTCATTTCAAATATTTGACATATATATATTTCATGGAATATTTAAAATAAATCTCTGGAAAGATGGGTATATCTAGGGAGAGATAATTTATCTTGAAGCAACTACTCCCTAGAGATATTAATAAAAAATTGAAATATTTTTGCATTCGATAGTTGGATCAAATTGGAAAAGACCTAAAGTTAAAGATTCATCAATAGAAATGCTTCCCCAATACCTAACCAAAGGGTTACTACAGTACCGATCAATGATACTATTGTAGCTACTGGACAACGAAATAGGTTCTGAAATTGATTCACATTCTCTAGAAAAGGTATCATCAATGATCCGGTGGGTACTGATCCCATTAAAAGGAAGCCTAATAATTTGTTCGATATTGTATGAAGTATTTGGAATACAGAGAAAAGATACCATTTGGGAAATATATCCAAATGAGTTTCAAATGGATTTGTTGGTTCACCAATCATTGATGGTTCTAGAAAAGCTAAACCTATTGTACATGCAATAGTACCTAAAACTACTACTGGAAAAATATATAAAATATCATTCATCCAAGAAGGCTCTCCATAAGAATTATGTCCCATACCTTTAGCTAATTTATCCCTTAATACAAGATCATTCATGTCAAGTTTCTTTGTTATTGGGATAAGTAGATCCCTATGGATCTATCCCCCGAAAGAAAAAAACATGTTTATTTTTATCAACTGGCTCGAACAATAACTGGAGGGAGTATATATCACTTTTTTTCCCATGATGGAAGATGGATTGAAAGAATAGGAACTAATAATATCTATGATCATCCATCATTAGTAATTTTCTTCTTCCAGTTAAATTCTCATTACCCAAGTATACTCACAAATTCAATCATGATAGATATGCTTTTTGGACCATCTTAGCCCTTGTAATTTGTGTTTATAACCACGAATATACCTCACAATTTTCTTAGCACACAAGGTATTGACTTACTATTGATTTGACCTCTCTCCTTGCTTAGATCCCTTATTTCACTCCAATAGTTTTCCCATCAAAATGGATGCGTTTTCATACTATGAAAAGGATAAGTAATGTAATATGGTATAGGTATTGATTATATGAAAATATTACCCCATTGACTGGATCTTAGAGTGCCCTTCCTGATCTAGATTTGATCATAAAAAGAATTCTCTTGGAACATAACAAATTAATTGATGCCTTTCCAACCAGGTGCTAAACTTCCTATTTTTTATAAATAAATTGGGACATAGACACATTTTACCATAAATATTTATGTGGTATATTGGAGAAATTATCTACCTGGCCTAATCAATAGTTCAAGTTACACACTCCCATAACCCATCTTCTCCGTCTCAGAATCTACTCCAATTATTTGTTTGTTTTGGATAAATAATACTCCAAAATTGAAAGGAGAAATCAGAGGACCCTATTTTCTATTTCCTATTTATATTCCCATTTTTAATAAGAAATATTCCTAGAGATGAGATATTATCCTTGTTACTCGGGACATTAAGTTATGAATAGCTATTTCCAATCTATATTTCTGTTAGCACCCTGTAATTTTCCTATGGTTCTTGTAGGAAGTCACAGGGGTAACCATTTCAAACCATATTTAGACTGCCCTCTATCCAAGGTAGTTAGAGAGGGCTCTCTCTTGTCACGGTAACCATTCACATACACATTTGTCTTTAATGATCACGCAGACGACTAGATTTATGCTAGTAACATGACAATTACAAATAAAAGGGTGGAAAGACAAAAAAAAATCAAAACCATTGGGCGATGGAGTCACATCCTGAAGTATTAAAGGATGTTACAACATATAATGAAAATGGTTTTCTCTTCAGTGATATGAGGCAAAGTAAGCATAGCATTAAGTGAAATCTCCTTAGAAAATCCCAGCAGAACAAGGGGCACCTATAGATGGATGAATCCCTTGCATTACCTTTAGCAGAAAAAAATATTAAGGGAAATGATAGAGGTGGAGTGTCTAACAAAGGAAAAATTACAAAATCACTGTAACAAACACAACACTAATGCTTGATCTGACAAAAAGAGTGCTTTACAGAGAGTGAATTCTTTTCATGCAACTAGAAATCATTTTTGCAGGAAATAAAAAATGCGAAAAATGAAATGAACAGAGAAAGAACACACTAAATACAAGCACCATGATGAATCTCATAAAAAAGAGAAATATATTCATTAAAGCTTCCCAAAATTGTTGCAGAGCTACAAAAATCGGCGTTGAGGCCTCAAAATATAAATCAGTCCAACCTCTATCCTCCTCAAGGGAGGTTCTATTTAGAATGCAGACTATCCCCGGGGATATGCCCTGAAATAGGGTATCAATACAATTACAAGATGTGGGATTATTCCAGAATAATTACATTTGAGAAAAACCTAACAAAATACCTTATGGGGTAGATTCGCCATAGTTTATTACCAAAAATAGATGATATGTTATGCCACGCACACTGGTCAGAAAGGAACTGCAGCTTATGAAGGCAAGATTTGCTTGTCTTGACAATGACGTATTGTCACTTGACGACTTTAAATATATTTGGCACGCACTCCCTATCCATACTGGTTGAAATGGTCATGTAACCCCTTCTTCTCCTGACCTTCATGTTTACTTCGCAGTTGATGACCTTCTCTGTCGATGTGTTGAGATGGCGCGAAGTTCTATGTTCTCTTTGCATTCGACTATTTTTTCCTTGGATGACACTTTCACTTTACGGGGGGGGGGGAGGTGGACCGCCCTATTTTTGACCCACAAATCCTCCAAGTGCTTGTCATTCTTGTGATTCTCTCCTCCCATGGAGCAGAGTCTTCATAAAAGCATGGCACCTACATGAGTTCATCACCTCCTGACTAAAATTAGAAAGTGGAATTCACAAAAGTGATGATAGAGCTGCTATATCCACCCTTCTCCCATTCGAGCATTCACTCCAATTGGTCTCTTCTAGAGATGGACACCATATGCTGCGAACATAGAGATAGCGACCATGTTTCAGAGGCTTTGGCGGGACAACCCTCTGGTTGGAGACCCTTGGCGTTGCTTTCGCGGGGGTGTTGTCTTTTTCTAGGACATCATCATCCTCACCAATCTCAGAAGGTCATTCTAATGTGATGAACATCCTTCTATCATCCTCATTGGTGCTAGGGAATTCTTCTAATGCGATGAAAATATCTGCCCTGATGGCTAGAACCACTACCATGCCATGGTCTGGAAATGATTTGAGTTCTCCACCGTGCCCAACAGTTTCCAGAATGCAATGAACCATAGGAACCTAAAAAATATAGGTCGATGTGAGCCAAGTAGCAGGTTCGTCGGGTTTCCAATGGATCAACACTCTACCACCCTTGTTCTCCACACTATTAGCTCAATTCGTTTATCTGGCAAAGCCCGAGTGGTAGCGTTAGAACGAGCTGTTGGTTGTGGAGACTAATCTTCCAGATCCAAAGATATTATTCAGTTGTGATTATAACCCAGGTGTACTGTACACTCATTCCCTCTACCTTGGGTTTCGGTGTAGTGCCCCCAAAAAGGGGGTTTGGGGGCAGCGCCCCCAAGAAATGGGGGTTGGGGGGTGGCTCCCTTGAGAATTTTTTTTGGGATGTTTGTTGGCCAATAATTTTGCAGACCCATGGTATTGGGTTAACCGTAGTATTTTCCCATGGTATTTACCCTATAAAAGAAAGCATTGTAACATGACTGTGTATGGTATTGTATTGTATTGGAAGAGAGACTGTGAGAGTGTGAAGAGGAAGTGCAACGGTTTTGCTGCAGGGTGTATCCCTTCATCTTTATGGACTATAATAAAAGGAATGACAATTTCTTTGTGGACGTAGACCATCATTTGGGTGAACCACATTATATCTGTGTCTCTCTATAATGTTTTAATGCATTTTGCATCTTTTTTATTGATTTAACTGTATATCTGTTATTGCTCTACAGTCCTATTTTCTAACAATTGGTATCAGAGCCAAAAGGTCTATTTGGTTGGTAAACTCGCAAGAAAGAAGGGTTCCTGGTTCGAGAGGGAGAAATGGTAGAAGAAGGAATGTTTAGGGTCGATAAATTTAATGGCAAAAACTATCAGTTATGGAAGATGCAAATGGAGGACTATCTATACCAGAAGGATCTGTACCTGTCATTGGGAGGAAAAGCAAAACAACTGGTGGCTATGAAGGATGAAGAATGGGAGATTGTTGACAGAAAGGAACTGGGAACAATACGGCTGTGATTGCCTTCGTCGGTGGCCTTCAATATTTCGAAAGAACAAACAACAGAGGGTGTGATGAGCGCATTGAGTAAGCTCTATAAAAAAACCCTCAGCTTCTAACAAGATATTTTTAATGAAGCGTTGATTTAATATGAATATGTCGGAAGGTGGATCTGTTGCTGACCATTTAAATGAGTTTAATACACTTACCAGTCAGTTAAGTTCTGTAAAAGTGAACTTTGATGATGAGGTTAGGGCTCTTCTAATCTTGTGCTTATTCCTAGAAAGCTGGAATAGCTTGTTCATGGTTGTAAGTAACTTTGTCCCTAGTTCAAACACTTTTAACTTTGATGATGTTGTTTGTGTTATTCTTAGCGAGGAAATGTGAAGAAAAAGCATAGGTGAGACATCAGGTAATGCATTGACCATGGAGAGCAGAGGGAGACAAAACGAGAGAGGAAGGAGCCCAGGAAATCGCGGCAAGTCTAAAAAGGGAAGATCCAAGTCCAGATTTGGAAAAATAGAGTGTTAGAACTGTGGTGAGAAAGGACATAAGAAGAAAGACTGCAGAGCTCCAAATAAAAATGGAGACAGACAGCAAGAGACTACTCAAGAAGTGAATGTAGCAGGTGATGTGTTACAAGTTGCTTTGATTCTTGCATTAGATAATACTAGTGATTACTGGGTAGTATATTCAGGGGCTTCATGTCATGCAACACCCCATAGGAAATTCTTTCATGATTATGTTTAAGGCGATTTTGGGCATGTGCTATTGGGGGATGATGAACCATGTAAAATTGTTGGAAAGGGTAAGGTACGGATTAAGTTAAATAATCGAAGTGAATGGCTACTAAAGGATGTAAGGCACATTCCTGCTATGAAAATAAATCTGATCTCAACAGGGTAGTTGGGAGATAGCGACTATTTGTCTATGTTTGGAGAAACATGGTGGAAGATCACTAAAGGATCAATGGTAATTGCGAAAGGAGATAGGATAGGTACATTATATTTATGTCCTCATAATATTGATTATTCTATCTCTGTAGCTTCCACAGAAATAGGTGTGGCGTTGTGGCATCATAGGCTTGGCCACATGAGTGAGAAGGGGATGCAGATTCTCCACTCAAGGAAACTGTTTCTTGATATGAAGCAGGTAATTTTGGAATTATGTGAGAGCTACGTTGATGGAAAGCAGAAGAGAGTTAGATTTCTCAGAGTTGCGAAACAAAAGAAGAGTGAAATGTTAGAGATTGTCCATATAGATGTATGGGGACCAACTTAGGTACAATCTCTTGGTGGCTCTCGTTATTATGTTTCTTTTATTGATGATGCAACTAGAAAAACTTGGGTTTATTGCATTAGACACAAATCTGATGTGTTTCATAATTTTAAGAATTGGAAAGCTTTGGCTAAGAATGAGACAAGAAAAAGGTTGAAATGTCTTAGATCTGATAATGGAGGAAAGTACTGTAGCAAGGAGTTTGATAGTTACTGTTCACAAAATGGGATTCATAGAGAGAAGACAGTCCCTAGAACACCCGAAGAAAATGGTGTGTCAGAAAGGATGAATAGAATGATCATGGAGCGTGCAAGGTGTATGAGATTGCATGTAGGGTTGACCTTATAGTTTTGGGCTGATGCTGTAAACATTGTTGTTTATTTAATAAACATAGGGCCTTCAAGCGCTTTGGATGGTGGCATTCTAGAGGAGGCATGGACAGGTAAACAGGTAAAATACTCATTTCTAAGAACTTTTGGTTGTGAAGCATTTGTCCATATTGATAAATATGATAGAACAAAGCTTGATGCTAAATCCAAGAAATGTACCTTTATTGGATACGGGGTTGATGATTTTGGTTATCGCTTATGGGATCTTAAAAATCACAAAATCATTAGGAGTAGAGATGTAGTATTCAATGAAAAGGTCATGTATAAAGATCAGTTGAAGGGAAAGAAAGAAGAAAAGGAAAATATAGAGTACGCAGTGCTTGATGAAATCAAAGAAAATGAAGTTCGAAAAGCACCAAAAAATCAAGAGCAGCAGCAGGTACCTGAAACTCCTGCAACTGTAAGAAAGTTTACCAGGTTAAGTAGACCCCCTGAACGACTCTCTCCTTCTCTACATTATTTATTGATGACTGATTCTGGTGAACCAGAATGTTTTGAAGAAGCAATATAGGTAGAAACTAGAAAGAAGTGGGAGCAAGGCATGGATGAGGAGATGGACTCATTGCTAAGAAACCAGACTTGGGATTTGGTTAAGCTGCCTACAGAAAAAGGGGCATTGAAAAATAAATGGGTTTACAGGTTGAAGGAAGAAGATGGAGGAAAGAAGTGGTACAAGGCTAGACTTGTTGTAAAGGGGTTTGGAGAAAAGAAAGGTATAGACTTTGATGAAATATTTTCTCTTGTTGTTAAAATGATTTCAATTAGAACTATTTTAAGTCTAGTAGTGGTAGAATATTTGCATCTTGAACAGTTAGGTGTAAAAATGACCTTTCTCCATGGGGATTTGGAGGAAGAGATTTATATGCAGCAGCCACAAGGGTATGAGGTCAAAGGAAAGGAGAATTTGGTTTGTAGGTTGAAGAAGAGCTTGTATGGCCTGAAGCAAGCTCCAAGGCAGTGGTATTTAAAATTTGATAAGTTCTGACAGAACAAGGTTATGATAGATGCCATTTTGACCATTGTTTTTATTTCAAGAGGCTAGATAATGGAAGATATATTATATTGTTATTGTATGTGGATGACATGCTTGTTGCAAGGTCTAACATGTAGGATATAAATGTGCTCAAAATAAAACTAGATAAATCATTTGTGATGAAGGATTTGGGTGATGCAAAGGAAATCCTTGGTATGAGAATAACAAGAGACGGGAAAAATCAGAAATTGACGTTGTCTCAAGGTGAGTACATAGAAAAGGTGTTACAAAGGTTTAGAATGTAGAATGAAAAACCAGTCAATACACCTTTGGCCAGCCATTTCAAACTAAGCAAGGATACGTGTCCAGAGACATAGGAAGAGAGAGATTACATGTCCAAGATTCCCTATTCATCAGCAGTTGGGAGCTTGATGTATGCCATGGTGTGCACAAGACCAGATATTGCACATGTAGTGGGAGTTGTGAGGAGGTATATGAATAATCTAGGTAAAGAGAATTGGAAAGCAATACAGTGGATTCTCAGGTATTTGAGAGGTACCACTTCTCATGCATTATGTTTTGGAGGTTCAGACACTATTCTACAGGGATATGTTGATGCATATATGGCTGGTGATAAAGACAGCAGGAGGAGTACCACAGGGTATGTGTTTACTCTAGGTGGAACAGCAGTAAGTGGGATTTCATAACTGTAATAGGTTGTTGCACTTTCAACAATGGAACCATAGTATGTTGCTGCTACAGAGGCTAGTAAGGAGATGATTTGGTTACAGAGGTTCGTGGAAGAATTGGGTAAGAAGCAGGAGAATAGTAGGATGTACAGTGAAATCCAGAGTGCCATTCATCTTACAAAGAACTCAGCCTTTCATTTGAGGACTAAACATATACAACTGAAGTACCACTTCATAAGATTTGTTCTAGATGAAGAAATATGAACACTGGAAAAGATACACACTAGCCAGAATCCTGTAGACATGTTGACAAAGGGAGTAACTAGAGAGAAACTGAGTTCTTGCTCATTTTTTGTTGGCCTTCAAGCATGAAGGTGAAAATAAGAAATTTTCCATGTCCAAGGTCTAGAGCATAGTCCAACAAGTGCAGTAGCGGTGGAGTTGCTGTGATCAGTCTCCAAGTGAGAGATTGTTGGTTGTGGACCCTAATCTTCCAGATCCAGAGATATTATTCAGTTGTGATTGTAACTCAGGTGTACTGTACACTCATTCCCCCTGCCTTGGGGTTCGACGCAGGGCCCCAAAAAAGGGGGTTCAGGGGAAACGCCCCGAGAAACGGGGGTTGGGGGGCGGAGCCCCTGAGAAAATGTTTTGAGATGTGTGTTGGATAATAGTTTTGTGGACCCATGGTATTGGGTTAACTGTAGTATTTTCCCATGGTATTTCCCCTATAAAAGAAACCATTGTAACACGACTATGTATGGTATTTTATTGTATTGGAAGAGAGACTATGAGAGCGTGAAGAGGAAGTGCAGCGGTTTTGTTGTAGGGTGTATCCCTTCATGTTTCCGGACTGTAATAAAAGGACTGGCAATTTCTTTGTGGATGTATCCCATCATTTGGGTGAACCACGTTATATATGTGTCTCTCTGTAATGTTTTAATGTGTTTTACATCTTGCTTATTGATTTAACTGTATGTCTATTATTGCTCTGCAGTCCTTTTTTCTAACACGAGCTAGACGGAGGAGCTTGGTAAAGGTCCATCAACCCCTCACATGTCAAGTATTTGAGTGTTTTAATGACAAATGAATGGTCACATGGGTCTTTACTCAAAATTATTACATGGATATGCCGACTACGCCACCCATAAGGATCTGACCTCCTCCATTTTCCAAAAAGACCTCCAGCCTCACTCGTAATATCCCTAAGGAGATCTCATCAAAGGTGGGTTTGATGTTTATAGCTTCACTGATTCATCATCTGGCTTGGATTTCAGCACCTTACTCCCTTGGAATATGGCATGTATGATCACAGACTTCCTCTATCAACTAATCATTTTGACACCCATCTTTATTACGCATGTTGGTCAATGAACCACGAGGACATTAGGACCTATTTTTGTCTCATCGATGCCACCAGTCCCATCCTAACTAGGTGGAACCTACCACACTTCACAATGTTCAGTTACACAGGGTACTCTCAAAATACCAAACACCTTCAGCAACCGCTTCACACAAATAGATCACAGATCAACACATCGATGTTTGTCACGTGGTTAAAATCCTCGAGAAGGAAATAGTCCACGAACCTAGCCAACTAGCTACTTGGAGCAATTTATTATGCAAAAGAAAGAAAGTTACATGAGCTTCTCATAATCATTCAATATCCAAGGACCCTTTATGCTCTTTAAATAGAGATCATAGACCAATCGGGTGTTAAGCCACAGATCAATGGTAGGTATGATCTAAGAGAAGTTGAACCATCAGATCACTCTATGACTAGAACATATCGTGACCGTTGGATTAGAATATTTTCAAATGCATACTAATGCATACTAAAGAAACACACTTTTATATAACAGATATATTACACAAGTTGATCTTAACTAACTCCTAAGTGTCTAAATATCCTAACATCTCCCCTTAAGAACAACTTTGGATAGGATTGAAGGATTTACAAAAGTGACACTATTAGGAGAAGGAAGCAGGCATTAGAGCCTATCCCCCCTTAAAGACACATTCCTGAACTCCTAACATAGACTGAAGTTTAGAAAACTTTGCTTCTGTAAGAGACTTGGTGAAGATGTCTACAACTTGATCATCTATAGGGCAATAGAGAACTTCAATAACACTACCATGGACAAGATTTCTGATGAAGTGCATGTGTCGCTCAATGTGTTTGTTGTGCTGATGTAGAACTGGATCATTGACAAGCTTGATGGCACTTTGATTGTCACACCAAAGTTGAGTAGGATTATGTTGCTTGAATCCAAACTCTGAAAGGATCCGTTGAAGCCACACAGCTTCCTAACTAGCATTAACTGCGGCTCAATATTTTGCTTCTACTGAAGAAAGAGAAAGAGCTTGTTGTTTCTTACAATACCAAGTGACAGGTCTAGATCCCAGACTGAAAACATAACCTGCAGTAGACTTTCCATCATCAGGATCGCTGACCCAATTTGAATCAGTGAAACCAACCAATAAAGGTTTCCCCCCTGTACTGTAATGAATGCCAAATTGAATTGTACCTCAAATATATCGAAGTATTATTTTTGCTACTTTCCAGTGACTTTCATGAGGAGTTTGCATATAATGGACAACATGACCAACGACAAAGGAAAGGTCAAGACGGGAATGAGTCAAGTATAAAAGACTACAAACAAGTTGACGATACAAGGTGGCATCTACTTCAGAGGAGGTACAAGTGGCAGAAAGTTTGACTCCAGACTGGAAGGGAGAAGGGGCTGGTTTACAATCGTCCATGTGGAAGCGACAAAAAAGGTCACAAGCATACTTAGACTGGGAAAGAAATATTCCTTCTTTGGTTTGGAAGACTTGGAGACCAAGAAAATAATGCAAATTTCCTAAGTCTAACATTTCAAAATTTTACTT
>LPNX010420956.1:288994-485426 GCA_001517045.1 Pseudotsuga menziesii | reverse complement strand
CAGTAAGGATAAGATCATCAACATAAAGAACAAGTATGATGAGATGGTTTCCTACTTTCTTGGTATATACATTGGGGTCAGAATGGCATCTAGAAAAACCAATGTTAAGGAGAAAGCTATCCATTTTGGCATACCAAGCTCTAAGAGCTTGCTTAAGGCCATATAAGGATTTCTTAAGGAGACAAACAAGGGTAGAGTTATTCTGAACATATCTAGGAGGTTTTTCCATGTAAATTTCCTCATGTAAATCACCATGTAAGAAGGTAGAATTGACATCCATTTGATGGACTTCCCAGTTATGTAAGGCTGTAAGGGAAAGAACAAGGCGGATAGAGTTCATTTTTGCTACAGGGAAAAAGGTTTCATTGTAGTCAATACCTTCAACTTGGGAAAAAAATTTGGCAACTAACCTTGCCTTAAGTCTTTCAACACTTCCATCTGATGCATACTTAGTTCTGTAGACCCATTTACATCTGACAACTTTTCTTCCTTTTGGAAGAGGAATAAGATCCCAAGTATCGTTTTCCATTAAGGAACGATATTCTTTATCCATAACTGCATCCCAATCTGGATTTCTTGAAGCTTTTGCAAAAGTTTCTGAATCATGATTCTTGGAAACTTGAGCCAAAAGAGAAGAGTCTCACTGAAACTGAGAACGTGTTCGACGTTGATCTCTAGGATCACCAGCAAGATCACCAGCTGCTTCACATGTTGAACGGGCCCATCGAGGAAGTATTGGTGCTGGTGCAATTTGAGGAACATGAGAAGGCGGAGGTGAATTTTCATCCTCACTGTCATCATTAGAAACTAGAATTGGAAACCTGTCAAGGAAGTTTGAAGAAGAAGAAGAAGGGACAATCGTCGAATCAGGCTTGCAGGCCAAAGATGGCACACTCACCAAGTTAGGCTTGCAAGCCAAGATATTTTCATCAAATTTAACATCTCTTCTAATGATTATATCATGTGAATGGGGTTGAAGAATTTTATAACCTTTTACATCTTTAGAATATTCAACAAATATGCACTTTTCACTTTTAGGCTGCAATGCTTTCCGTTTTTCATCTGGAATGTGAGCCCATGCTTCACATCCAAACACATGAAAGTGACTTACATCTGGTTTAATTTTACTCCATGCTTCTTTCGGTGTTATACCTTGTAAAACCTTAGTGGGTGTGCAATTAACTATGTAATTTGCACAATTTATGGCCTCGGCCCAATATTGAAGACTTAGTCCCTTAGATTGGATCATACAATTAGCCATTTCTTTTAAAGTGTGGTTCTTTCGTTCAACTACACCATTTTGTTGTGGTGTATATGGAAAAGTGTGCTATTTTTGGATTCCTTGTTCAGTGCAGAAAGTGGTGAACTTGTTGTTAACATATTCTCCTCCATTGTTAGATCTTAACTTAATACTTTGATGACCAGATTGTTTTTCAACAAGGACCTTGTAGGCCAAGAACATGTTAAATACTTCTCTCTTAAGTTTTAGGAAGTAAACCCAAGTGCATCTAGAGTAGTCATCAATGAAATTTAAGAAATATTTGAAACCATAAAAGGAAGCATATGGAAGAGGACCAAACAAGTCACTGGAACAAGCTCCAAAGGAACCGAGGCGTGCCAAGAGGCACATTTGTCAAAACTGTCCCAATGATGTGTTCCGAGTACACAACCGGAACAAACACCATCCTTGCAAGATACCATTGGAACACCAGTCACCATATTGTCTTTACATAGTTGTTGCAATGAGAGATAATTTAAGTGACCAAAGCGCTCATGCCAAAGTTTGCTCAGGTTATCACTATGAGCAACAAAAACTAAAGGAAAAGGTGATGACCCAAAGTTGTTAAATTTGTACAACCTGGTAATATCATCAACAGTTCCAGTAGCAAGGACATTTTGAGGATTTTTAAAATCCTTGATTACAACTTGGTGAGGTGTAAACGTCACAGTTTTACCTTCACTTGAATGAGTAATTTGATAGATTGATAACAAATTGCAGGAAATTTTTGGAACATATAATACATCACTGAAATGACCATTTTCTACTGGAACTGTTCCATATCCTACGACACTTAGAGATCTATCATCACCAAGAAATATTTTTTTGGTGTTACATTCATGCATAGTAGAAAATATGGCTTGATCCTTAGCCATATGATAATATGCTCCAGAATCAATGAGGCATTCATTTGAAATAGAAGAAGAAGATGTAGTATAATAGTAACCAGAAGCACAAAGTGCATTTCCATGAGAGTTATATTCTAAACATGAATCTATGTTGATGTGGTGCTTCTTCATTGTTGGTTCCAAGGCTGGCATCTTCTTGAAACACTTAGATTCATCATGATTATCTTTCCCACAAAAATTGCAATGACGCCCAGTCTTCTTTCCTTTTTGCTTGGATTCTTTGTCATTTTTTAAAGGAGGAGCTGACTGAGAGGGTTTGGGACCCTTGTTGTTTGGCCTATTTTGCGAAAATTCTTTTTCTTGGGAGGCTTGGACTTTTATTTCTGTTGGGACAATAAGGCTTTCCCAGATGTATCTGCATTGTTAATTATTCGAAGATGAATGAACTTATATTGCTCTCTAATTAAGGAATCAGAAAATGATTCAATACTAGGCTCTTGATAGCTAGATGTAGTCAAGGATTCTTTCATGGAGTATAATGTAGATAGAAAAATAGAATATGTAGGTCCAAGTTTGGAAAGAATATGATAAATACAGTGTTTGTCTTCTTTCTTAATCTTGTATTCTGCACATAAGAGTCTAAGACTTTTATACTTAGATAAATAGTCTTGAATGTATGAAAAATCATTTGGATTCAATGAAAGCAGCTCATTCTCAAGTTGATGACCTCAAATTTCATTTTGTTTACCAAAAATAGATTCCAAATTTTCCCAAGCTTTATCAGGTTCGTCAATTCCAGATATGTGGAATCGCAAATCAGTAGAGGTTGACATCCCAATCAATCCATGAGCTTCATCGCATCTATTTTCCCATTTAATTTTCTCATCATCATTAGTGGGTTTTGTTTCTTTCCCTGAGGTTATCCTGAAAAGTCCCCTACTTCGTAGAACATCCTCCATACGATATTTCCATTAGAAATAATTAGAACTTGTAAGTATAATATCACAAGGGGCAGCCATACTATAAAATAATGGCTGAAAAAATAGAAACTAACTATCTGGTTACAAAGAGCTCGAAAAAATATGTGGTTTTAAAATAAACAGTACTGAAAACTGATTCTGGATGATGAAGTTATGCTTGATCAAAGAAAATGTTGAATATGTACCCAATAGTGACGTGGCAGATATTAACTTGACTAACTAAAAAAAAAAGAACACCCCTCTTCCCAAGATGAACCTTTGACAATCACTTTACAATAAAGTTGCTTTTAAGTGAATCACTTTTGTAGAATAAGTGAGGTTCACTTTTATAATAATGTTACTTTTAAATAGTGCGGCAATAAATTAAAAGACTTAAGTGACTCACTTTTTATTTTATTTTATTTATGTGAGATGCACTTTTACAATAAAGTAACTTGAAAATAAAAATTGCATGCATTAAAAAGTAGCTTAATAAGACTTGAACTCAAGACCTATTAAGGAATAAAGCAAGTTTGGACTAAGTGAGCTAAGTTTAAAAGGTACGTAAAAGAATGAAAAGCGGAAGGGGGCTTTTTTTTATTTTTTTACTCTTCTCTCTCGTTCTCCATGCTTGCCTTTTTTTTAATGCAAATCACAAAAAAAACGAAAAACAAAAACAATTTTTTTTTTCCACACGATGGGGTTAGATCTTCGTTAGCTTACCCAGAAAGTGTACATTTTCAAGTTTTCTCGCTGTTTTTTATTTTCCGTGATTGCACAAGGTGCACGGCAAAGAGCATACATAGCCGAGAAGATAAGAAAAAAACTTTCCCTTACTGTTTCTGATTCGCCGCGATTGCGCAAAGTGCATGGCAAAAAGCATACGCAATCAGGGATGGAAATATTCTGAGACTAAAACAAAAAAGATCTAATAATAAAACTGATAAGATATGAGATATTTAAAAAAACAAATCTGTCACTGTAACATTATACCTTCAGATTTACCGAAATGGGTGTTCCTGGAACAAACGAAAACTGTTTTTGATGAAACAAAAACTATTTCCCAATGGAAACAGTGCTCCGAACACAATGGAATAGCTCCCACAAGACAAAAATGCATAGAAAATATAGAAACATAAACCCTTTCAAATTTTTGACAATACTGGTTCCAGATCTAGATCAAAACCGAAAGCGGCTCTTCATAAAAGCTCTGATACCATGTTCGGGTACACAGGGTACTCTCAAAATACCAAACACCTTCAGAAACCGCTTCACACAAATAGATCATAGATCAACACACTGATGTTTGTCACATGGTTAAAACCTTCGAGAGGGAAACAGTCCACGGCCCCAACCAAATAGCTACTTGGAGCAATTTATTATGCAAAAGAAATAAAGTTACATGAGCTTCTCATAATCGATCAACTAGATAAGGACCCTCTATTCTCTTTAAATAGAGATCATAGACCAATCGGGTATTAAGCCATGGATCAATGATAGGTATGATCTAAGAGAAGTTGAACCGTCGGATCACTCTATGTCTAGAACATATTGTGACCGTCGGATTAGAATATTTACAAATGCATACTAATGAATACTAAATAAACACACTTTTACCTAACGGATATACTACACAAGTTGATCTTAACTAACTCCTAAGTTTCTAAATATCCTAAGATCCCCCCTTAAGAACAACTTGGGATATGATTGAAGGATTTACAAAAGTGACACTATTAGGAGAAGGAAGGAGGAATTAGAGCCTATACGCACTTCACCTACTTCCTAACCTTTGTGGATGTACCTATCGCGACATAGATTAGAGCCATTGGTTAATCGCTTTAATAAATCTATGCCGTGGAAAGTGAGGGGATATACTAGGCTTTGCATTGCTTCCTCCCCTTATCCTTCGCGCACCTTCCTGCCATGAAGACCTCTAAGGACGTTGATTTCCCCCCTGTCAGATCACCACTGTTTGATCATGAATGGCCTTTCTCCACTTCGCAGCCACCCTATTGCTTAACTGTCATGGAAGTTGGAGTAGCGAAAAACTTCTTAATCGTGGATCTAGTCCACCTTAATTGTGATCATTGGGAAAATAGGACGAATAGTGTATTTCACGAGCTCTTGTAGCTAGATTCTCTGTGTGCCTCTTCCATCATGAAATCATTAACCTCCACTTCTCTGCACTTCCAGTCCCTATGGTTATCCTTCTTGAAACTGTTAGGCCTGGAACATTTCTTGCTATACCCCCTCCTGACAACCCATTATCACCGAAGCCTATCCAACATTTAGCATGATTTCTAACAATGGATCCAACTCAGGGATGTTGTCCTACCTGTGAGGTAGCAAAGAACCTACATATATCACATTCTTGATCCATTGGGTCATTTCGTGGCTATTCCCTAGAAACTTACTAGCGTGTTCTGAAACAAAAGAAGAATAGATGACAAATAAAATGAAAAATGTAGAAATAAAATGCTCGGTAGCCTGATCTTATTTGATCCTACCTACCCTACTTTACACAAGAATTACCACCCATTCAAGTGACTTCTAAATTCCAATGAAACCAATCAAGCAGGTGATTTCATTTGCAAGCTCTTCCCTCATGCTTGATTGAGAGAAGTAATGTGAAGCGGAATGATCAGAGGTTATTCTTGAACCTCTAGTTCTTGTCATGCATAGTTGTCCTATCATTCCCCTCATACAAATTCTCCACATATGTGGATTTTGGGTCATGTCAGCCCTTCATAAATCCTACTATACATTTGTCATGGCTTAGCTACTCCACGTATTCAGCCACTGGATCATAAAATCCATGACTGTCTTGAACTTCTCCTAACATTTGCTCTCTCTATGACTATCGTTCCAATCGAAACTTCCCCCGCACGTTGTCCACCTGTTCTTCAAAATACTCATGCAAAGTATTATCAGAACCCCCTAAGGGAGAGACCTCATCTACCTCCTCCCAGAAACATGAATCCAAACCATGCTCTTCCTCATGCATTTCACAAGGAATATCTCCCACGAAATTGAGTAAAATGCACTCTCCCTGATATGAATATTATGTATCGAAGGAAGAAATATCCCACTTGGGGTCCTCCTCTTCTAGGAATCTATATTCATATTCATCATAACTTGGAAAAATACAAGGCTCCTAAAAATCCCCACAAACAGGGATTGCAATAGGTAAGCTATATTCTTCATCAGACAAATCGCAATATTCCTTCCTTATGGGCCACTACCACTCATTTGTGTTCTCATCAAAAGGAAAATTAGGATGCACAGTAGGTGTCATTTTTTCATCCTCCCCTTCAGCCGCTCTAAACTGTGCCATGACCTCGTTCCTAGCCTCCATTTCCTGCGCCTGATTAGAAATTTTTATCCTCTATTTTAGAAAATCAAATGAGGAAAATAATAGGGGTAAGAAGTTACCTTACTCCTTCTGAATGTATTCTTCATGAGAAACAAGATTTGGAGGCAGAGGGGATTGTGGTTGTTGTTGGAATATATTAAACCCACTCACAACTTAGGATTAAATAATTAATCATTATTTGATTAATTATTCACCCACTAGCTTAATTAGTTGGCATCCACTTGCACCTTAAAGTCAATACATACCATCTATATCCTAGGAATGATTTTTTTCCAATTCTGGGTTGATCTTGACCACCTTTTGACCATCCAGAATTAGTATACAAGAATTTACAGCAGATTCTGCTTTATTCTGCTTTTTCTACTTTCCTGCTTTTTTATGGATAAGATAAAAGCTAGTCAACTACGAAACTGGGAGCTTTTGTTTCCAACCCATCTTCCATTATTTTTTCTCCATTTTCTAGGATTAGCATGTTATTTCCATCTCCTTGACAATTCACTCCTGCTTTTTGCAACTCATGAGGTCCTTGATAGATTTGGTATGTGCTTTAGCCACCTATGGGGGTTTGCTATATTTTGGTAAGTCAGTCTTTTTGAGCTTTATGAGTTGTTTACATACAATTCAATTTTCCTATGAGGTATGTACTATTTATGTAGACTATTATTCATAATTATTCAATGGAAGGATGCACACCAATATTCATCTCTTCATTCATGTGATTCAGTCTCTTTTATTCTCTCTATTTTTCCTCTGTATGCTTGTGAGAATTCTTAGTAGCAAGATCTATTTCCCGTGCTTCTTATTAGCATCATTGCACATAGCATTGATCTATTATTTCTACATGGTATGAGAGCTACAAGTTTGATCAAGTTCTACAGAGTTGAGGAGCACTTCCAATCTCCTATCCCTGTCTGAAGAAGAGCTTGTCTAGCTTACAAGATTTTCTCCTAGTTTGTTTTGCAGGTTGCAGAGATTTTATTCTTGAGAACATCAATTCAGAAATAAGGATTCTTCATCAGCTATAATTCTTACTTCCTTCAACTACCATGAATGGAAAGCCAAAATCTCCATTCTATTGCACAGTAGAGGATTATACCGAGTTACACTAGCTTTGGATAATGAGCCCAATGCTGTGATTGAGAAAGCTAAGTGGCATAATAGGTTGGATGAATCCTATGGATTGCTTTGCCTCTCTATTTATCTTGAAATACTCTTTCATCTAGATGGTTTGACCACTCCAAACCAAGTATGGACTCAATTGGAGTCTCTCTTTGGAGTTCAAGATGAGCTAAGAGCACATCAATTGGAGATTGAGTTATTCTCACTGAGTCCAAGCAATTTTGAATCTCTTGAGGGTTTCTTCACCAATTTAAAGTCACTTGTTCTAATGATCAAGCAATGTGGGATTGAGAAAGCAAATGATCAATTAATCCTTTCCATTCTTTCAAAATTGGGTCCTGATTACTCAGTTTTTGTGTCTACCTTTCATGCAACTAGGCTTGTTGTTCCTAAGTGAAAAATGCCTTCTTTAAATTATTTTATTGATTCACTAACAAAGGAGCAAGATAAATTTATCCATATGGGTGTCCTTAATTCTCCAATGGGAAAGGATCATGCTCTCTTGGTTCAAGGAAGCAATAAATTCAAATAAAAAAAGAAGCAAATTGTCGGAAGAAGCCAAAGTTAGAAATTGAAGATGAAGATTCATACGAAGATTTAATGAAGAAAGTTAAGAAGAAAGGGATCACATCCAAGTGTTCTTATTGTATCAAGGGTTTTAATTCAAAGAATAAGTTTTTCAATAATAATATGTACATCATGTATCAGCTTCTTGAGAAGCACAAGATCGAAGTTCCAGATGAACTAGAGAAGCCTGCTGATTCCTCAGAACAATGTCATACTGCGCAGTTCCAAGGTGATATAACTTATGCTTTGAGTTCCAGAGTTATCTCATTTTCTCATGTCTCTGATATAGATTTATTCTCTGATATATCAGAATCATAAATATCATAACCTTTCTTTGATGATCCTCCTCTCAGTCTACTAGATTCATCTCCCAAAAATTGTGATTTTTTACTAGATATTGACTTACCTTTGAGTAGCTCTTCCTCACAAGCTTGTATATCTGATTTAGAAGATTGTTTGCAGGTTGATATGCATGTCATGACACATATAATACCACCATCCATACCATCTACCATACCTCTGAATAATCCAAAGACTATACAAATCCCAATATCACTAGTTGATTCCTCATTGGTCTCTTATGCAGTGATATTTATCTTACATGGTTTGAAGTCTTTCCTATATTTCATTGGCTGGTTATCTATGTCCTTAGTAATATTTGGATTGATATTAAACATGTTTGGATCTGTTCTAAATACTTATGATTAATATCTTATGCCCATCCATCATTCAGATTTTTACACTTATCAGTTTTCCCCAGTCGCTCATAATTTTCCTAGTCCAGCCCTATATCCTCATGAAGCCATTGAAGACTTTGTCATTGATTTTAAATATGTTAATATTTCTGATATATAATATTTTTATCAGCCTCATATCATATCTATACAGGTGCTACATAATATTGGAAGATTGACATGTGATTCACATCACAATTTTGCAGCTATTCAGAGAATTGGGTGTGAAATAAATTGTCTTAAGTTTTGTACTCTTTGGAAAGGAGTATGCAAAGATATCTTTTCCATTTCATATTATGTTTGTAGATTAGATTTTGACAGTAGAAATAAGAATTCAGATAATGCTCCTACTTCATCAGTTGATGAGATACAAGGATTCTCTCCTCTTCCTTGTTGCAGGTTCTACACTCCAACGCATGATCATAGAGTTCATGATTTATTCAACAAGTCCTTCATCCAGACGTAGTTCAGTCAACTCATTAAAGTGAATATTAAGATATGTTGAAGATGCCTTTCAAATTCTGTGCCTTGTCATTTCTTAAGGGAGGATTTTCCCCATGTGGTTTTGCCTCTTTCCTCACTTTTTCGAACATAATAATTGTTAAAGGGTGACCATAGCCTTGTTGCTGGGCCCTATATGCATCCATATTTTTTTTTGTCATACCATCATAAATTCAGACTTATAGGGGGGTGTTGGAATATATTAAACCCTCTCACAACTTGGGATAAAATAATTAATGATTATTTGATTAATTATTCACCCACTAGCTTAATTAGTTGGCATCCACTTGCACCTTAAAGTCAATACATGCCATCTATATCCTAGGAATGATTTATTTCCAATTCTAGGTTCATCTTGACCACCTTTTGACCATCCAGAATTAGTATACAGGACTTTATAGCAGATTCTGCTTTATTCTGCTTTTCTATGGATAAGATAAAATCTAGTCAATTAGGAAACTGGGAGCTTTTGTTTCCAACCCATCCTCCATTAGTTTTTCTCCATTTTATAGGATTATCATGTTATTTCCATCTCCTTGAAAACTCACTCATGCTATTTCCAACTCATGAGGTCCTTGATATATTCGGTAAGTGTTTTAGCCACCTAAGGGGGTTCGCTATATTTTGGTAAGTCAGTCTTTTTGAGCTTTATGAGTTGTTTCCATACAATTTGATTTTTCTATGAGGTATGTACTATTTATGTACACTGTTATTCATAATTATTCAATGGAAGGATACACACCAATATTCATCTCTTCATTCATGTGATTCAGTCTCTTTTATTAAATTATTCTCTCTATTTTTCCTGTGTATGCTTGTGAGAATTCTTAGTAGCAAGATCTATTTCCTGTGCTTATTCTTAGAATCATTGCACATAGAATTGATCTATTATTTCTATAGTTTTTTGTCTTCATCCTCTTACACTAGCAGACGAAGGCCTGTGTTTTCCTGTAGGTCCTTCGGGGTAGCATGAGCTGTCTCAATACACATGGATGCTATGTCTTCTTGAGTACTTATGGTATAGGGGTTGCGGTCCATTGTGAATATCTCCATCCATATTTATATGGCCTTCATTGTCTCATTAGTTGTGGTCTCCCGAGTGTCCAAGGGAAGGATCTGGGGGAGATCCATTATGTGTTATTTCTTCCTCTTCTCTCCCCTTATCCCTAGCAACAGTTAGGCTCATCTTCACCTCTATAGAATTTTTTAGCATGTCGGCTAGAGAGGTTGACCTTCTTTTTTTGAGCCATAATGAGAATTCTCTATCAAAGGCCTTAGTGTACTGGAGTTGGGTCGCGTCAAGAGGAGGTTTGAACTTAGAAGGGATAGCATCATACACTTTCATAAACCTGTCAGAGAAATATCAAATAGATTCGCTCTCTTCCCTTTTGATGGAGTAGAAATAAGACACATATCTCCTGGGGTCCTTCCTCTCTGCCCACCTTTGTTTGAAAGTGACTTCCAAGGCTTGATAGCCCAAAACAGAACCATCTAGGAGACTAATGAACCACCTCCTTGCTTATCCATTGAGTCTCTAAGAAAATATCCTGACCCTAATATCTTCATGGTCCACTTCTTCGAGATCAATCTAGTCTATAAACCACCCCACATGCTTCTCAGCCAAATATCCCTTCTTCACAGTAAATTGCTTAATCCTTAGGGCATAGCCCTGAGGGAGGTCATGGAGGACTATAGGGAGAAGTATAGGGAGAAATGTTTAGCCCTTGCTGGGGTTATGGTAGATATTTCTAGAGGTTTTAAAGCATTGGATGATGAAGGCTCTATAAACTGTGAATGGAGGGAAGACAAGGTTGTAGAAGATGGAGGTCTTTTGACAAGGGAATTTGATGAGGTTCCTTTGGAGGAGAGTAGGGGTCATTCTAAATAATATGAGGGATGGAGGAGATCTCTATCTGGTGGCTTAGGAGAATGCACAGAGTCACTGATAGCATCACGAGCCTCGTGGGTCTCGGATGAAGGGATTTGGTCCTAATGATATGTATAGGGAAAAGGATATTTCTCGGTATTCAAAAAGGGATATACAAGGGTGGGTCTAGGGTCTTTCCCTGAGCGTGACAGATATTGGAAAATCGTTCTAACCAACCCAGGGAAAGATAGGAAAAAATGCACCAGGAGGGACAATAAATCTTGGAGGAAGGAAACAGAGTACCTCATATTTTACCATGCCCTTCTAGGATCTACTATATTGGGTACATTTTCCATAGTGGAATCACCATGGAACCTTTGAAAACAATTGTGGCTTTTGGCTGTTCAAGGTTCCTAGTGGAGTCACCTTCAAAGGTCTTGAGTGGAGTCGCAAGAGCATATACAACCAATATGTGTTTAAGACCGATTGCTCAACCACATCATATAACTGAGCAATGTCATTTTACCCAGGGGCAATTTTATCATTCTCTCCCCGGCAACGGCGCCAAGATGTTATCACCCTGTAATTTTCCTATGGTTGCTATAGGAAGTCACAAGGGTAACCATTTCAAACTATATTTAGACTTCCCTCTAGCCAAGGTAGTTAGATAGGTCTCTCTCTTTTCATTGTAACCATTCACATACACATTTGTCTTTAACGAGCATGCAGAAGACTAGATTTCTGCTAGTAACAGAACGATTACAAATAAAAGGGTGGAAAGACAAAAAAAATCAAAACCATTGGGCGATGGAGTTACAGCCTAAAAAATTCAAGGACGTTACAACATATAATGAAAATGGTTTTCTCTTCAGCGATTTGAGGCAAAGTAAGCGGTGGTTAGAGGAAACAAAAAAGACCAGCACGGAAAGGGGCACCTATCGATGGATGAATCCCTTGTAACACCTTTAGTAGAAAAAACATATTAAGGGAAATGACAGAGGTGGAGCATCTAATAGAGGATGAATTCCAAAACCACCATAACAAACATAGGACTAATGCCTGATGTGGCGAAAAGAGCACTTAACAGAGAGCAAATTCTTTTCATGCAACTAGAAAGCATTTTTTCAGGAAATAACAAATGTGGAAAATGAAATGAACATAGAAAGAACACACTAAATACAAGAACCATGGTGAATCTCATAAACACAGAGAAATATATTCATTAAAGCTTCACAAAAATGTTGCAGAGCTACAAAAACCAGTGCCGAGGCCTCAAAATGTAAATTAGTCCAACCTCTATCCTCCTCAAGGTAGGTTCTATTTAGAATGTGTACTACCCTCGAGGATATTCCCATATTTAGGGTATCAATACAGTTACAAGATGTGGTATTATCCCAGAATAATTACATTAGAGAAAAAACTAACAAACTACCTTATGTGGCATATTCACCAGTATTTAGTACCAAAAACAGGCGATATGTTATGCCATGCACATTGGTCGGAATGGCAATGCAGCTTATGAAGGAAGGATTTGATCGTCTTGACAATGATGTATCGACACCTGATAGATTTAAATCCTCTTGGCATGCACTCCCATGCCATACTAACTGAAATGGTCCCGTAACCCTTTCTGCTCCTGACCTTCATGTTTACTTCACGGTCGATGACCTTCTCTGTTGGTGTGTTGAGTTGGCACAACGTTCTATGTTCTCTCTGTGTTTGGCAATTTTTTCCCTGGATGACACTTTCACTTTACAAGGGTTCAAGGTGGACCACCCCGTTTTTGACCCCACCAAGCCTTCGAGGGCTTTTCGTTCTTATGCTTCTCTCCTCCCATGGAGCAAGGTCTTCTTAACAACATGACACCTCCATGACTTCATCGCCTATAGACTAAAATTAGCAAGTGGAATTCACAAAAGCAATGATAGAGGCGCTATATCCACCCTTCTCCCATTGGAGCATTCGCTCCAACTAATCGCTTCTAGTGATGGACACCATATGTTGTGACCACGTTTGGAGGTGTGGGGCCTAGATATGCACTATCTAACACAACAATTAATTTTCAATCCAGGAAGGTAACTTGTGAAATGAAAACACTATATGTATAGGATTAAGGCCTATCCTAATCTAATATACTCTAAACTAAATTATTTTAACTTAGACATTATTCAAAATGCGTAATAAGAAGATTTCTAATCTATCAATTATCAAACTTATTCAAATGTAAATCCCTAATATTGATTAGAATACTCTCACATGTACACAATATTCAAATTCATGTCCTATTCTAATTACAGAGATGAAAATACTCTTTAAATTAACTTCAAGACAATTCTAAGACTGGAGCATAAAGTAGGGACTATCTAACATAACTCAGAAACTTGAATAAATAGAGAACTATTTGTCAACACAAAAAACAAAATAAGTTACAAAAAATGAACTAAGACACATAAAACAGAATAGGTTATAGAAAGCGAACTAAGACACATAAAACAGAGTAAGTTGTAGAAAGCAAACTTATGAAGTTGATGTATCATTTAACACTTTAAAATCTCGTATTACATTAAGGGATTTTTAAGAACTACTATTATAGAGCTTACTGATTCATCTTAAAAATGAACTATTTCTGTGATCAAAACTATTTCAAACTAACTTGTATTTTAAAACTAAAACAGAATAAATACAATTAATCTTTAAAACAGAATTGAATAATCTCAAAGATTTAAACCATAACAAAAATGAATATCATTTATATATCCTACAATTTAAAGGAAAATATAATGAATTTTATTTCATTGGGAACCAAGTTTTACAAACTTAATGTATGATTTTCAAACTCAAAATTTGAATCTACAGCAAAACAAATCAGACCTACAATACTAAGTATTTAAAATAGTACTTTTAAATCAACTTCTCCTATTACTCGAGATCAGTTCTAAACTAACAAATGCTATGAATATTATCTTATCACAGTAAATAAAGTATGGTTCCTAAAGTTAATTGATTAAGCACAATTCTTACTTCTAATGGAAACAAAAAAACAATTAGCTAATCTAACTATAAACACTTGAAGTTACAGAGGAAGGGCTTATGGTCTATGTTTCTGGATCCTTTCCAATGAGACCACAAGTCTTGATGAAATTTGCAAACTAAGAGATTTAAACTACAAGAATATAAAAGAAAAAACACTAACAATGTAAACTTGACCAGATTATAATTTACCAAATTATCTGTGCTTTATAAAAAAATCATAACTCTGTCACATTCAGAAAAAGAACCAGCAATTAGCAACGTAGCCCTTCTATTAAATGTTCATTTTATTCTGCATACATATACATCTTAGTACGTTTCTACATACACACTATTATTTATTCTCTTCTCCTACATTTTCGATCTATGGCTCTCATTATATAGCTCGAAGGATGAGATAACCACTTCCAGTTTTACAGTAACAACTCGATCTGCTAATTAAGAATACAACATGAAAATAGCTAACTTCCTCATGTTCAAGATATTCTTTGGTTTGTCGTTTAATAGAAAATCTTCATCATTATGGCACATAGTTCCTAGAGATGACTATTGCATTAATTGTACATGAGTCATCGGCGAGATTGAAGATGGATGAACTCGAGTTTGTTTGAGAAAGATGGCCACGTATGGAGAAGCTTCAAAATAACTAACCATTGTTAAATGTTAACCTGTGCTGCAGAAATCAAATCATGCTGCATAAATGTAATTAATCACAAGTACTTCAAGAAATGAGATTTAAATATTAAATCAAAGGAAATTAATGAATTATCATACCTTAATAAATTGCTGAATATTTGGGTGAATATGTGAAAATCTAGAAGGATTTGTGGGATAAAAGGATCAAATGAAGATATCAAAGGTATATATAGAGGGTGTAAAGAGGTAAAAAAAAGTGTCAATTTGGAAATCCAACATACTCGCACGCCTGAGTATTTGCATGTCCTCCTGCAAACATGTCTTTTCAAAATATCAAAAATTTTCAACACTGATTTTTAACCTTGCTGACAAAATCAAAGATATCCAATGCTTCACTATCTTGTTTCCTGGAAAATCTCTCTCCCACACCTATCTGTTTGCATGTCCCATGCAAACAAACCATATAGAGTCTTCCAAATTTCAAAACTAAGTTTTAATATTACTGACAAGGATTATGTTGCATTGACCATAATGTTCAATTTTCTACCAGCTGGATTTGATCGAACCTTCAATTTGTTTTGGAACATACTGATATGAGACAAGTACTTACAGGACTCAACTCTCCAATTCCTTACTAATTTCTGAAGGCGTTTTATACCTACAAGTTCTTTGTGATGCTTTCCCTTCAATTTCTCATTCTTTTGCAGGAAATTAAGACTATAAGCTCTCCATTGTTCATTATATGTCTCAATCTCTGCAAGCAATAGATATTGTTCTTGTTGGGTTTGTTCATACTACCTGAGCACTACTTTAAGCTTTCTAATCTTCTTATTTTTCTTCCGCAACTCATCAATTATAGAAGAAATGGCTGAAGTAGCCGAGACTTTAGGTATATGTTCATCACAGGATTCTTGTGTAGGTGAATGATCATCAAGAGAACCATAATCAAATTGTTGAGGGTTAAACCATTCAGGATCATATTCTACATGGCCATATTTTGGAATAGGAAGATCTTCATGCATGGGTTCATAACCAAAATCAAGAATGAAATCAGAAGGTTCAACATGTACAAAATCAAATTCCTAAGGTGGTGATGGGGGAAGTGGACTTGGTGTATTTTTCTCAGGAAGACCTGGCTCTGAGTCAGGAGATTCCTCAAGATAAAAAAAAATAGAAGGATGTACATTGAGGCCTAGATTAGAGGGCTTAACTAACCATTTTGTCATGCTTCTGGTGGTTTGACACTGTATTGGGGATTCTACGAGATTAGGTATTTTCAGCTGAGGCCGTTTCTTTTTGTATTTTCGTAACACAGAGGATAAAATTTCAATTAGGGGTG
This sequence comes from Pseudotsuga menziesii, assembly GCA_001517045.1. Lineage (NCBI taxonomy): Eukaryota > Viridiplantae > Streptophyta > Pinopsida > Pinales > Pinaceae > Pseudotsuga > Pseudotsuga menziesii. The sequence continues at coordinate 469,174 of LPNX010420956.1, read as the reverse complement.
GTTTTGGCTCTGGGTTAGGGATGATTGCTAATTCACGACCTTAATACTGATGACAAACATGAATGTGTGGAGAATGAAGGCTTGCAGATGAAGGAAGACCCTGAATTCTTTTCACAAAATTTACCCAACTATCCTTTCAGAGATGTAGTTCATCCTCAATGAGAATTTCTACCAACATGTGATGATAAAGATTGTTATAAGGGTTACCAGAATGCTTTTGAACCCTTCTCGACATCTTAGCTAAACTCTTGTATAAGAAATAGGGGAAATTCATTTCCAGTTCTACTTCAAAATGCAATAGTAGGAGAATATGGTAATTTAGGTTGGTAGCATACCTTCCTTTATAGGTCAAATACTTCTGCAACACATAGAGCATATTACGCCATTCAACATGCATCCAGTCTCAATGGAAACCCTTCTTCCAGTTTGCAGAATGATGTTCTTGTTTTAAAAACCTGGTACACAATGTGCGCTATATGGGTTTATTCTTAAACCAGTGCTCTCCTTGACGAGGTAGACTAGTGGCACAAGCAACTATTTTCTCTAAAACCGCCATGATAAAATCACCAATGTGCATGATTTTCCCATCAAATCCTTGGGAGAATTTTAGTGTAATGTCATCATCATGCCCCTGAAATTTATGGAAAAATTGATAGCAGATGCCTTCAAATATTTCTTTGCATGCATTGAATTCGGGAAAACCTTTTAATACAGAAATAGAATTTGGTTCATGGCGTGCAACTCCCTTTCGCCCCATAATTTTTTCAGAGTTTATAACTTGGACAGAAAACAGAAGATGAACCCGAAACTAGGGAAAATGGTAAGTATTATTGAACAGGCATTAAACAAGTTTTCAACATAGTTCTCGAGGCTTCTAATGATGTGGGTATAATGGTAATTAATAGCCTCGTATTTAACAATCATTCAAGTACATGGCGCATAAAAAATCTTATGAAAATTTTGGACTGTCAGTGCAATGATGAAATGTTGTGTAGGAAAGTATGAAGGAATAAATCAAAGGTTGCATGGATAGGAGAATGTAATCATATATTTTCAAAGTGATAATATCTTCATCTCTAGGCACTACGTGCCATAGAGATGAAGATTCATTTATAAGGTATAATGATGATTATCAAATGATGACAGACAGAGGTAAAGTAAAATTCAAAGATTATGATGACAACTAAACTTAAAATGAGAGTATAGGCTAAATCATATGACGACATGGTTTTATCAAGTACGTAGGTATAATCCATGCTAAAACTTCCTTAAATTTAATGCAAAAAATATTTCGAAGAAAGGATCGTTACCTTAGATTGATATTACCTTAAAGGACCAAGTTCTTCAAAATTACTTTGAATGTCAAGAGTTTCTGCTGCATGTTGTCATTTCTATGACAGAATGGAGTTTCTGTAGTAGAATGGAGTTTTTGTGACAAGGTGCTCCTGCTTTGCTTCCAAAGATTGTGTTGCTATAAAACTGAGAATATTTCTTCTAAGAGGCTGTCCACTATGCTGAATGTTACTAGATTTCTATAGAAAAAGAATAGATTGCTCTGTATCCAAAATGAAGGCTGCAACCACTAAGAACTATCCATGAACACAGAGTAAAGAAATGTAAGGTCTTCATCCACGTCCTTCCCTTGTGCAATTCTATCTATGTGAATAAATTTGTTGATGTTGAACATAGATAGAAATCATTGGATTACCAACCAATAAGGATAGTTTTAAACAATGCGAGATATTCCACCCTTAATTTTAATGGAAATCAAGGAACTTGGTACATCTTAACAATCATGAATAGATTTGTTGGATTTGAATGAACCATATAACTCTCTTTCCAAGAAACAGTAATGAATTTCCTTAGCAAATGAAAAGGATGCCTTCCATTAAGGCATGTAGGCTCATACCTAGAAAATGTTTTGGAGTCAATGGGTTGAAACTTGCTGAAAGGAGAGCCTTAATAAATCTCCCATCATCTAGCTGAGCACGGAACAAAAGATATTTTTTGCAGAAATGAAGTATCATCAAAAACTTTATTATGGAGCCTAGCCAACCAGTCTCCTGGTTTTGTAACTAGACCCTTGCTAGATGGTGCCAAAAAACTGGTTTTCACAGTAGATCTTTATTTTTTTTCTTTCATTATTTTTTTATTCCCTACACTACCCTATACTGCAGGAAGTAGAAGTATTATTTCAAGTGTATGAGTACTTCCAGTGTAACCACCTACGAATTAGGATTTTTAAAACATTCTTATTCACATAATGTATATGAAGAAATACCATGACATGAGGAACCAGCTTTTCATATAATTTGGTTTTCAAATTTTTTTGAAGAGTAAAAGGCTGGAATAGGAAAATGACTTATCCCATGAATTAATAGATTCTTGACTAGATTGGATTTCTTCCTTAGTATCCCTAGCTTCCAAGACAAGTTGATATTCTTCCTCTGGTACCAGGAAGACAAGAAATTCTATAATTTCAGGTTCTAGTTGTTCTTCTTTTTCTTCAGCTGCTTCCCCTGATTCTTGAGCTCCCTCATCAAATAAGAAATGAGAAATGTGTAGATCAGGATCTTAGTGCTGAGGAAACTTATAGATATGCTTCCCACCTTGGTGTTAACACTTTGTTAAGTTTTTTTTGGTCATAAGAGATACATGGGAATTTTAGCCTTGTCGAGAGGTGTCAGGAAGGTACCTTAGCATTCCCAGAAGGGGCTAATGACATATAAATGATAGCATTCAGCCACTAGAATAAGCCTTGGTGGTAAATGTCGAAAGCAACAAGATAGTATGTGGATCGGAGATGCGAGGTAAAGAAGAGAACGTCGGATGTGCTGAAGGAATTAAATGGGAATCTTGATCGAAGGTTGAGATTGATCAGATGGAAGATCAACGAAGTCAAAAAATTTTGCATGGAGAACATGCCCAGCCAAAGCCACTTTTCTAGGTTGCAAAATAGTTTAAAGGATGGAGGAATCTAACAGTCGAGAATGGGATCCAAGAAGATCCACGGTTGAAATTGATTTCGCATCCCATATTAGCAAGGATGCAGCAGTAATTTCATAATTGTAAAAAAGTGGTACGGGCTGTTTAGATCGACGATCACTACGAGAGCAGAGGGAGATCAATGGTCGTAGTTCATTTCGTAATCTTAATTGGAACATAGGGGACCAAAACCTCACTTTGTAAAGAATGGTAGGGTCCGCTTAGATCAACGGTTGTGAAGAAACTCGATCTTGATCGATGATTGAGCTGCACATGTACGAGGTAAGTAAAGATGTAGCATAAAGAACCTCACATACCTATGGTTTAGATCACAAAGAGTAATATCTATGGTGCGAGCCACCTGGGAAGGGCATGAAGGTAATGTTGTGTGAAAATCTATAAAGGGGTCCATGTGAATTTGCAAAGGTTTGTCTTTTCTAAACCTCAAAGCCACCGAATACCAACCACATACACAGCACCAACACGGACCAACTAGGAAACTATGCTACAGAACAAGGCAGGCCCCTGATACCGTCTCAGTGCTATTTAAAAAATGGATGTAATAGGAGCGGTAGAAGTGGTAGGGGTGAGAGATGATGTAGAACCTGAGGCCACATGTCGAAGGGTAGAAGAAAGTATGGTAGATGAGAATGCTAATATTTTTGACTCCATCCTGGTGGGAGAACCCATTGAAACCGCCAGAGGTGAATTGGAAATCCTTAAGGACCGAGGTGGAGATACCTGCGGTGTTTTTAAATATTTCTTCTATTTCTTCTCTGTTGGCCAAACCCCCCATTTCCCTAAGTTTGTCGAATAGTGTGAAGACAATTTCTCTGTCCCCAAAGGTGTCATTATCAATAAATCAAAGTCTAAAATCCTTTGTTCATTCCAGGATTTCGTCATCCACAAAACCCTACATATCCCAGATGAATTTTTCCATATATCCCAATACTACCAGGAAGAAAATATTATACGTTGTTTCAGAGAGTCTACAGATGAACGTAAAGGAACATTCCTGAAGGCATGTTTTAAACCCAATGCTGAACTCGTCGACCTGTCTTACCCTATTGACCTCAACCAATTCAATGAAGAAACTCAATGGTGTATATCACTGGCCAGTTAGTTTTTAGGTCTAGATACCAACACTTATGTCATAGAGTCATTGTTGAGTCTTTTGGTCATCTTGAGTACTTGTCTGGCCGAACCTAAATTGCCTGGACAATCCTGTCAGTCTTTCTGTCTTAAGTTTGATGAGTTCCTAACTGAGAACATCCATTCTCAGTTAGTGAATTTCCATGGCACTAGAGTGTTCATATTCCAATCCTTTTTGCTGAGTATGATTATAGCTTATAATGAAGAAGACCTACAAGTACCAGAACTGGAAATCACTACTGATATGGCCATGGACTACTATAAATTCATGAGACAATTGATCACCGAAATATATGACCTCTTCTTTCAAGAAAGGTTACCTAGGGTGTTTCCTGAGATGAGGCAAATGCTGTAGCTGTCAAATAGAAAGAAGATAGGGTACTGGTTCCTCATAGAATTTAGAATGACTATAAGGTTGTATGACTTTGTGCATCCACCCTACATTTTTCCAGCTTTTCTAACTGCCAGGGTTTTCTCCTTGGAATTGATCCAGCAAAGGACTCCCTTTTTTTCTAGGAAGAAAATGGTCCTTTTTTGTCCCAGAAGGAGTTCAGGAGTGCTTGGTGCACTGCCGATTAGACAACAACAATTTTGGGGATATGCAACAATCATTATCAAGGAAGATCATTTTTTATAAATTGACCAGTGATTTTGAATTGTTGTCTGATTTTAAAGCCACATGCGCCGAGGTCCCTAAGACTTCATACCTGGAAACGATGGAGCTCAAAGCACAAGCATTCAACATGGCAGTTGCGACTCTGCCTGGTCTTGACCTATGGAGGGTCATTCAGTAATATGGGTTGACCAAACTCAAAATGCATCCGTAGGAGTGGAAATGATAATACGCGGGAAGTTTTCTCTGCATTGCACGCCCATTCCAACGATCACCTCTACCAGAACTTTGCACAGTTTTCACCCGCTAGATGGAAGCATAGAATACTCTCATGCATATTTCCTCCTGCAATCCACATTTCATTATTTAGCCGTTTTATGCGAATCACGGCCGATGTGCCACCTAATATTTTGTTAGAAGATGTTCTTCAGTTGTAACAAATTTTAATTCCTGAATGTCAGTTTAGGAAGTCCAAAATGCTATAAATATACCTCCTAAAGAAGCAGAAAGGGTTGAAAACCGATGTAATTTTGTTGTGTATGGTTTCAAGAGTATTTTAATAAAGTTGCAGAGCTGAGGTCGACGTTTTACATAGGGATTCATGTGTTGTTTATATTACAGTCTATTGCTTCCTTTCTCATGTGAATGTTTTTCTAGTTTATCTCTTCGATTAAGTTTTATTTCATGTCTAAAATAAGTGTATAACAGTTTGAAATTCATACATGCTATGCTCCATCTGTTGTTTTAGATATTCACCAAAGCTTTCTTCTAAAGTTAATATAGAATTCATTTTCCAATGCTCTATGTTGATGGTCTGTTCATGTTCTTCTTTTCCACCATACAATTATAATTTGATTGTGATTGAATGGATATCTTGTCTCTATGCTAAAATCACCTGTATAAGTTCTGTTTTTTTGTGTTACACATCTTGACTCCATTGCCCAATGGTTCTGTCTTGTTTCAACCATTTTTACAAACAATTTATAGTTTCACTTGTACATATCTAGCATTGTTAATATTTGGTGAGAGATCCCTCTCGGAAGACCAGAAGGCCAGTTCTCTCTTCAAAATTGGTTCTATTGTTACCTGGTTGTAGGACTTCCACAACCTTTGGCTCAATTTCGGTGTGAACAAATTGGCATCATTTCCAGGGATGAATTGAAGATTATCCCTGCGGGAATGACAAAGAGCTGAACGATTTCAGGAAAGAGATTTTTGGGGGCAAACATAAATTTTTGAATTCACAAGAAGGTTGTATATTTGTCCTGGTGACTCCACACCGACTTCAACTAGTATCATACTAGATATCCTGGCTTCCAGAAAGATCCACACGAGAGGTAACCCTGAACTCGAAACTTTACAAAGTGTTGATAATCCAGAAACAATACTTAGAAATAGAAATAAAGAGAAAGTGGATTTTCCGTTGTTTGGCATGTAATCATCTCAATATTTGTATAGAATAATAGAACCTGAATGGGGGGTTAGAGCTGAAAGACTACTAACCAAATCTAAATCTAAATCCAACCTAAGGAAAGTTGGGGTTAGCTCTAATACACTGCAATCCTATGTGCTTGATTCTTTGTGGCTAAACCTAGAGACCCCAGCGAAATCTGAAGAGACAGACCCTATTTTTTAGAACACCCAGTTTCCTAACCCGCTATCTACTCCCAATTGACCTACCCCAATGGATGCTGCTAGATTTTCCCCATTAGCCCTAACTTTGGTTCTACAGGACCTCGCCTTGAACTACGCCCAAAGTTGCACTCTATGACAGGGAGGGAAATGCCTCAGCAAGATACCATGTGGAAAGTTTGACGACTTCATTGACCTAAAAGAGGTGTATGATGAAGATGTCAAAATGTTGTTGTTCACTCAGATTTTGTCTAGGGAAGCCAAGAAGTGGTACAAATATTTGCGACTTAGGCCTATCCGTAGTTTCGCTGGTTTTCAAACAATATTTCTAGAAAGGTGGGATGTGTTAACACCCAAAAAAGGTTCACTACCTCATCTACCCCATTACATGGCTCATTTGTCCATTTTCCTACCATATTTCCATCAAAAACCCATAAAACCATGCAAAATGCCTCCAAAAGGCCATAAAACCCTCTTTTCCTCTAAAAATATCCAAAATTCCTCCAAAAAAGCAAAAATCTCCAAAAAGGAATAAAAAATATAAAATAATGAGGAAAATGAGGAAGAAACCCTAACCCTAAAACCGCATGGTTTCCAACTATAAATAAGTGATGGAGACCCCTTATTCAACATCCACAATCACAAGTATCCTGCCTCTGCCAAAATTGCTCGTGAAATCCTAGCTCACCATTGAGCTACTTTCACCATTGAGAGCCCCTTTTGGCCCATTTCCACCATTGGAGAAAGAGAAGAAGCAGCTTGAAGCTCGGAGCCATTGACTCGGATCATCGCAAAGGGCTTCACCAACCTCCACATTGGAGGTAAGATCAATAAAATAATTCTTTACCTTTTACTTATTTGTGCTTCATACATGTTTCGATTTAATTTTTTATTTCAGTTATAGCTTTTAATTCACATAACATTGAACTGCTACTAAGGATTCCATTGTCCTTAGTAGGTACTCATTCGTACAAGCTAGGGCTAAAACCCTAGCAACAGTTTTGGCGACTCTGCTGGCTTTTTTATTTATTTTATTTTCCGTTTTGTCCTTTCGGCTGTCATTTTCGGCCGCCGTAAACCACCGTTTTTTCCCTGTTTGCCGCAACCTGACCGCACCTGTTTTCTTCGAACCCGCGGTCCGCCCGCGCCTGTCTTTCATAAACCCGCGACCCAACCACACCTGTTTTCTTTGAACCCGCGGTCCGCCCGCGCCTGTCTTTCATAAACCCACGACCCGACCGCACCTGTTTTCTTCGAACCCGCGGTCCGCCCGCGCCTGTCTTTCATAAACCTGCGACCCGGCCACACCTGTTTTCTTCAAACCCGCGGTCCGCCCGCGTCTGCCGTCCAGAAACCCGCGACTTGACCGCGACTGTTTCCTTCAAACCCGCGGTCCGACCGCGCGACTTCGCCCCAGACCCACGATCTCGATTTTGCACTTGTTTTAGCTTTTTGAACCCAACCACCTTTTCTACCTGCAGCCCTACAGCCATCTTTGTCCCCCTCTACAGAACTTTTAAAAAAAATTTAGCATTGTTTATTCAGATAATATTGCATGGTAAATTTTTTTTTTTTTTTTAATTCAGTATTATTGATATTTATGAAGTTTCCCTGGCACTTCTTTTCTGGGTTCATAACCTCACAAGCACACAATCTGTCACCTAATTCAAGTGAGACTTAAAAACTACTTAACTCAACCCACATTCTAACCCCACTTGGGGAACATAAAAGAAATTTTGTAGTTAGGTAGGATCGGGGGGATAGGATTCCAATAACACCCCTCGGTTATTTACACTTGAGACATAGTTGTTTTCCATTAGGGAACCAAAATCCCTTAGTATTTTTTGACACGGTCACAACCGGTTTATCAGAGGGCCTCTCCCTTAGGAGGGTTGAAGTCGTGAGATTGGTTTCGGAGGTTTGAGTGGAATACCGAACTCCATTCAGTAACTGAAGGGCTACCTTTCGTAGTTCTCGGGATATCCCTGTATAGGGGTATTGCGGTTAAAGGACCAAGTGGCAGATTTACCTTTCTGGACGTGTCATGAACGGGGTATCTTAGTTTCCATTCTTCTAGGATTTGACTACCCGGTGTCCCTCTCGGTAGGGGGATACCTTAGCCACTTGGCTTCCCTATTCATATTGTCTGACTTGGATTTCATCACCTTGCAAAGGATATGTCTAGTTAAGTCATAATACTTTTAGTTAGGTGTTTGCATGCTCCCTTACCTCCTTTAGGTCTAGTGAGTCCACCTTTTTTTATTTATAGGCAACTTGCTTTTTCGGTATTCTGACCATTTCTATTGATACTCCGCCTATTGTAGCACATAGTTACAGTAGGTGTTTTTGAGTTGTTGTTGGCCTGAGCACCCCATTTTTTGAGCTCTCCTTCTGCACACTCGGTTGCATTAGAGTTTTGAGCTGTTTTGTACCTACCTCAACCCACACAGATTTGACACCTTTTGTCACCATTGAGTCCCCGAGACATTCTTGGCGCCTCAGAGGCGAGCCCCCACAGCACGGTTCACTTGACACCACCCGTCATCAACACAGATCTTGAGCCTTGCCACTTGACTCCACTCGTCAGCGACATAGGACTCCGTCACCAGATACTGATGCCCCTTATTTTACCTCTGATTCTAAGCCAGAGTCTGAGAACCCCCTTTACACTTCTCCTACTAGCCCCATGGCTGGCGTGACTCCCACTCCCATCTTGGTAGGGAACGTTGGTGGCACATCCACCACGACACCTGGTACCACACCTACTTTGGGTATGCCCTCCACGGGGGCCCCCTCTACTGTTCCCCTCATAGTATCGATTCCCGCAGCGGGAATACCTATCCCCACTCCATTAGTGACTCATACCACCCATGGTGGTGCAGGTCCGTCCTATACCACCTTAGTTCCCCCACTTGGGGGCATCGGGCCCAACTTGGTCCAACCCACTACCGTGTCACATCCTTCGTCCAGTTTGCCATTCATGGCTAGCCTCAACCTGCTTGATCTAGCCAGATTAACCAACGACCCCATCAGACACAACCCTGTGTGGCCTCACATGCCCACCAAGCTCCCCTCCGACATCCCTAAGTTGGAGGGAAAGGCAGGTGAGGACCCACAGAACCATATCATGTCCTTCCATCTATGGTGTTCCTCCAACTCCATAGTAGATGACTCTATTCGCCTCCGTTTATTACAGCGCACTTTCACTGGCTCTGCTGCCAAGTGGTATATCGAACAACCCCATGGAACCCATGCCACCTTTACTTCCCTGGCCTCGACCTACCTCCAGTTCTTCCAATTACCTGTCCGCTATGACGCAAGCGTTGAAATCCTACTATCATGCAGACAGAACACGGCTACCCACATCACAGACCACATTCATGAATGGCGTCGACGCCGTAGCCTATGCAAAATCAAGTTAGATGACCGAATCTTCCTAGATTGGTTTCTTAAATCCCTCCTTCCTATCATTGCTAAGGATATTGCATCTGAAAGACCCCAGTCTGAGGAAGAGGCTATCCTTAAAGCCCAACAGTTCGATCTCATTTACGCCCAGTCGGGTTACCTTTACACCATCATACCTGACGCCCCTCGCGACAATTCCTCCCAGCACGATGCGCCGGGGGCATCCCATGCTGCCGACGGCATCATTGGACGCGTCTCTTCGCAGCCTCAGCCATTTTCCATAGCCCGTCCTACCCCTAGCCTTGACCCTTCGCGGGCCACCTCCCAGTCTGGAGCAACCAACCAATATGCTCCCATGACACATCACCACCATACCCATGGACCCTCATGTCCACCTCAGTGTTTCGGTAATATGACTCCCGCTTACGCCCCCCCGGTCGCACCTCAGCCGTACTATCACCAGCAGGATGCACCCGCTCTTGCGCCGTCACAAGCCCAACCTCATTATTACTCGCCGCAGGCAGCCCATGCAGCAAACCCACAACCCGCTCGACAGCACTATCCGTAACCCCCTTAGGTTGCTGCCCCTGCGCAGCCTCCACCTACATATCATCCACCGCAGCCTGCTCCAGCCCCTGTGCAAACTCAGAATCCACCTGCTGTCCAAGGGCAAGTTTACGCTCAACAAAACCCGTAGCAAAACCAGAACAACCAACACAACCAGGGCCAACAAAACCGTGGCAAAGGCAGAAATCGTGGGAACAACCAACCGACCAAGCAAGCTGGTCAACACCCTAATCCCCCCGCTAGTAATAATGCGGCCCCTACTAACCAAAACCCTGATCGCCCGCCCAAGCAGGCTAAAAAACCTAATTTGTGAACCAACTTCCCTTGTTCTGTTTGTGGGGTCTATGGCCACTACACACATTTTTGTCCACATATGGAGTGAGCCCGGCAACTTTTGGCTGTGGATGTACACCGCCCAGGGCAGACGGCTCCTCAAGCACCGCCCAACCCGCCACAACCTCAGCAGCCACCTTTGGTACTGCAAAACCCCTTACCAACCCAAGGCGTAGTGAACACCCAACCGTTGGCTCCTCCTCAAGCCAACGCGCCAACCCAACAACTAATCGCTTACACTGCTCCTGATCAACCCGCGCTTGACTCAGGTACCCACCACTTGTTGATGATGTCCTCCGATGAGATCAACCTCCAGACTCGACGGAACCAATATGGCTCCACCCCCGAAGCCCCTCCTACTGATACACCTACTAACGCTCATCCCACTGATCAGGCGTTATGTATACCTCCACCTCCACTCGATGGCGCTCCCAGAGTGCCCCGTTTCCCACTCCGCCGTATCAACAATAACCCCAATGCGCGGGCTGCATCAAACTACAACATTGTCGATGACTTAGCCCAATCCCCCGCAGCCATGTCTGCGTTAGAAGTCTTGAAAAACTGCCCTTCGCAGCGCAAGAATTTACTCTCAGCCATTGGGGCTATTGATCCAAATGATTCGCAGTTAATGGCATTTGATTCGGACCAATCCGAACCTCGCCTGCCTTCCACTTTGGCATTCCAAGTTTCTGTTTCCATTCAGAATTTTGTCGTCCATCGATGCATTATTGATGAAGGTGCTTCTACATGTGTCATGCGCACCTCCATCTGGCAGAAAATGGGATCCCCCCCTCTCCAGCAGTCCTCTACTGCGTTGCGCGCCTACGACGGCCGTTCAGCTCAACCACAGGGCCTATTAACTAACGTTCCCCTCCAGCTAGCTGGCAAAACCGTCCTCATAAACATCGAGGTTATCAATGCACAGCTTGATTATAACCTTTTACTCGGCCGCAGCTACATGTATGCCATGCGGGTAGTTGCTTCTACTGTTTTCCGTACCATGATGTTCCCCCATGAGGGACGCGTGGTCAAGGTTGACCAACTCACTTACCATGATCCCAATGCCCCCGCGGCACCTGAAAATGTTCTCCCCATGATTGCACAACCTGTTTCAGATGCCACCACCTCATTTGTTTCTTCTTTGGGGACGGGCGTTTACTCCGACGCACCAATGACCTCAAACACCTCAGTCGTTTCTTCTATGGAGCCCGGAGTTTATTCTGATGCACCAATGACCTCAACCTTCCCATCTATTCCACCCCCGTCACCAGCTACTGAAGTGTCCGACCTATGTACCCTGTCCCATAACACGCGAACTCCTACTAATCAACCGCCCTTGTTGCCTCAACCCCCTTTGGTACCTAGTCACATTGGTGCTACACCCATCCATACCATTCCTTTCCTCTTTCCTCCCTCAGGAGTAGTTAGCGTCCCAGTCATGGATACCCTCAGCCTTCCTGGGTTAACCTTAGGATTACCCGTTTGGTATCTTTCACCTCCCGTTCCCCCGCCGACACCAAATGTTGTCCTGCAACCGGTGCAACCCATTGCCACTACTTGTCAACCACCTCCCGGTATCGCTACCCCATCGTCCTCCACAAACCTCCCCCCTCTTCTTACCAAACCCACTGGGGGCAGAGGCCCCCAACCTTACACTGCTGTCCCACCTCCTAAGACAGTAAAAAACCCCACTGTGTTTCGTGCTCGTCCCAAATGCGTGCTGTGCGACGAATTGGGCCATGTGACTCACCTATGTCCTCACTTACCGGCTTTACAGGAATACATGAAAACACTTGACGACGACCCCACTATCCCAGTTGTCCATCTAGATTCAACCCCTATGCCTCGCGACAAATCCCTGCGCACTAACCAATCCTGTGCCTTATGCGGGGTCTACGGACATTACTCACATCACTGTCCCGATCTCCCCGAGTACAGAATAGCTCTCTTTGATATGAACAATCTGGATCTTGAGACGAAACCCCTCACCATTGAGGAAATCCATTCCTCGGTCTCTTCCCCTTTCGGAGAGGTCAATACCACTTTTTTTGAGATGAACAATCTGTATCTTGAGACGGCACCACCCACCATTGTGGAAATCCACCCCCCAGACTCTTCCTCTTCCGACGAGGTTAATACCATTTATATGATCTCTTCCACCACTACTCCTTCGTCAACCAATTTGACGACACAAAAATTCCGTACGGATGAGGAGATTCTCGAGGCTCTCACTGCCCCAGATTATCCTTGGGATGACATGCACCATAGATGAATCTTCCTCTAAAACTGCTACCCAATTGGCAGTAGAATCCAAAGACTTCCTTCCCCCCAAGGTCGACTGGTTCAAGGACCCTATTCCTGCTCCTGACGCCTTCGAAGAGGGTAACATGGCCAACATTTCACCTGTTATCCAAATTGATATCGCTGCCCCTGGAGGCACCCCCAAACTCATCGCTTTAGGAGCATCTTGCACTGCGCAGGAGATTGAGGAATACAAAACACTCTTCAAAGAATTCCCTGATGTCTTTGCCTGGTCCTATACCGAAATGCCTGGTCTTGACCCTGCCATTATAGAGAACCACATTGACACATGGCCTGATGTACCCCCCGTTCATTACAGGATGATAAACAAAGCCCGTTACAGGTCTTGTCTCAATACAACAATCCCAAGAAAGGAGGTTTTGAATCGGTCCATGAGTTTTCAAGCAGATTCATGCAGGTCTACAACTTGATACCTGCTAATATCAAACCTTCACCTGGGGTGGCTAAACTTCATTACGCCGATGCATTTGACAATGATTTTGCTTTGTTATTGAGAGAAATAAAGTCAAACACCCTCCCGACCATGGTCACTGATGCCCTAGAAGTAGAGGCCAATATGATGGCATGTGGGAAAATTAAACCGAGGGTGGAGGTTGACAGAAGGACAGGTAGAGAAGAGGCACACCCAACTACTTCTACCTCTTCATCCAGTGATATAAATTCAAGATGATGCTAAAAAATATGGAAAAATTGATGGATAGGCTAATGGTGGAGGCCAAGCCAATAAATTGGGAGCAGAATGAACCTTAAACAATGAATCCTAATTTTAGGAGGCCAGTCCCTCCCTCACCCCAACCAAATATACCAAGGGATGTGAGGAATCCAAGAAACCAAGAAGAGTAGCCAATTAGTCCTCCTGTCCTTGAAAACTATGTGGCTATTGAAGATGAGGTAGAGTCTTCCGAATATTATATCCATCATTTTGGTGATTTAGAATCTGAGATCTACTTGACTAAGGAGGAACATGATATGTTCGCTCAAGTGGATGATAAGACTCTGACAGAGGAATTGGAGAAATATCATAAAGGGTATATGAATGCTATAGATGATGCCAGGAAGATAGAGTTAAGAAGTAGGGATGTTACTATACATTGTCACATCCCCGACCCTCCGACCGGTGAAGAGGACGCAACGAACACCAATGCATACGGGTAAACCGCCACAAGAACATGGACAGACATCAATGCTGAAATTAAAACTTATCATAATGCATACACGGATACATAACCAGATGCATAATCCATCATACAAGGATGCATAATTCTTCAACATACAAATGCATACTAAGATGCATAGAACATACGAACATACACAGTTATTCAACATTCAGTGAAAGCAACACACACATTCCAGTATTCAACATGTTCATCATAATTCATGAAACAGTAGATTAAATTGCAGAGATGAAACAATCAGCAGTACTTATCTTTTTGATGAATAACTCACCCGCAACCAACTACATCGTTGTAACGTTCCACCCAACCATAGGCCAGCGTGCTCATCAATCTCTCAGCAACACTGCCACCCCCGAGCTGGGCATGATTCCTCAAGGAATAAGGGTCAATGGAGGCTTACACATAGCCTGGGTTTACAAAACAGCAACCCAACACAGTTGGGATTTACCAGGTCATCAAGGAGCCAGGAAAGGCTAAATGCCAAGCTGGTGGCCTCAACACCAACTTCTCAAGCATACCCAGTCTCTAATCCCACTCACAACAGTCCGAAGACCACCCACTGCATGCCGCAGCAAAACAATCCCTTCGCAGCCCTGTGAAGAAAGCAAAGACGACCGGTTGACAATCCCAACCAAACGGTGAACACGGCTCAAGTCCAACCACACTCCAGATTTGTTCTTGGCCCTAGCGTGGCCAAAGAAACTCAGCAGCAACCCAAAACCAGGGCACATCAACAGCCACAAACTCAAAATGAATGATGGAAACAATCCACAACAAACCAAAACCAAGGGAAGAGCAACAACCACAAATTCACAATGAAACTATGGCCACCTTACACAGTCCCAAAACAGAGGAGAAGCCAACAGCCACACGTTTACCACTGCAGCAACGTGAGAAAACACAAACTCACAACAATCCCTCATGGATATGAAAAGGTCCAATTCTCATCCTGGATAGGGGAAACACGTACGTAGACCCCCAAAACATAATCAGTGAGCACAGCTCACAACATGTAAAATGACTCCAAATAGTCTGTGCATGAGGGAAACTTGCACCAGACCCCAAATGTAACAACATATACAACCAACAAATGAAATCATAGCATGAGGATAGATAGCAGTCCGTCTTGGACAACCAAGCAGCGGAAAATACTTATCTCTCCACAGGAAAGATCATGGGCGATAGTGGCTGAATAGCTCCTAGCCTGCTACATGAGCAACAACAATGCAGAACCCACAATCAGCTTGTGAGGAAAGGATACAGCCACACCATCTGCAATCCGTAGAGGAAAAACTGCATGGGTAAAACCAGAAAGCTCCTGCGCATGAGAAATGAACAACCAAGGCAAGAAATGGCGTCCCTGCATGAGGATGACCAGACAACCATGAGGAACAAACAGACCCCCTCCATAACGCGCCGAAGGAGAGAATGAATGAAGGCTTCCTCATTCCTTTTCCCATCACGAGGTTCATTGCTGGTGGAGTGGGCACGTGGGCAAGGACTGATAGTCCTGCCACAGCCACCACTACTTAGCAATAACTACCTCAACTACTCAGTAGAGATTTTAAAGAGGTTGGATGAGACATGGAAGATGGCAAATCAAAACAAGGTGGTAACACATGGGTTCCCCCCCCATAGACCAAGGTTTGACATCCCCACACCCCCTTATCCTTTGGAATCATGCCCTTTTCATTTTAACGTTGCACTGCCATAGCTGGTTGTGGGTTTATTTTTAATTGATGTGTGTATTTACATGATGCCCAACTATAATGTGCCAAATAGCACAATATACCATCGGCAACTACCCCTATTGCTGAAACATACACAACCAAATCGATGGTGGGGATTTTGCCTTTAGCTCCTCACCATGATTAAATACATTATATACATCATGCAAATGGGGTCAAAACCGGGGTGTTACATTCCCCTCCCCCTTGCAATAACACCGTCCTTGGTGTTCCAATACACAGGAATACATATACAATTGCACATCAAAATCTCAAAATTTTGCAGATCTGTCCCACGTTCAATAATTTACTTTGAACGTTCAATACCAATCCCCTCAACTTCCATGGACTTGTTCTGCTGGTTCTCAGCTTTCAGCTTATCCCGAAGTCTAGGAACTTTGTGGCTATTGCCCTCATCATGTTCCCTCATTGGGCAGTCCCGGCGTAAATGATGTCCTCCACATTCCCAGCATTTCACTGGTTGCTTCATCTTTACCTGCTCAATTTCCTTTGAGTCTTCATGCCTGGACCGTTTCTTATCGGGTCACTTGGACGAATGTCCCATCACTGATCCACCTTCCTTTCCTTTTTCGATTGCTCCCATAATGCCTTTCACCTCCCTTTGCAAACCAATAGAGTCTTGCAAAATCTAGTGGTTCATTTCATTCTGCTTTTTCTGTATCTTGAGCATCTCCCCAAGATTTTCTTGGGTCTTGGCAATCATTTGAAGGAGACTTCCAGCTAAGTCCAACAACTTTTGATCTGCTGCCATGATCAATGTGCACCACTGGGTTTCACTCTTCTCACCTGTGGAATGCACCATTGAAATTCTGTCAGACCAAGCATAATATAGACATTAAAATCAGTCAGTTAATTACCCAATCGGCATGACAGTCCAAGCCTCATCAAGGATGCTTTCATATTTTTCATGCCTTCCCCAACAGGCACATGAGCTCATTCATGTCCATTCTTGGCTAGGGAATTAACCACTCCAGCATTCACAATTTACCTTTAGCAAAAAACACACATTGCATTTTCAGTCATACATGCATTCAACAATCTTTTGTTTTCACAATGCATAAATACATATATATATATAATTAAAAGGGGCAAGAGAGAGCAGCAAGAGTTTTTTTTTTCCTCTTTGTTTTGTTCCATCCTAGAACCCACACCACCGCTGTGGCTTTTCATGCTCTTAGCCTCTTTCACTTCACCGTGAATGCCGGACCAATCCCTCTTGGTCATGACACTTAGTGTCTTCGGTTTATTCCAAACCTCTAAACCATGGAGTCTCTCCACATGGTTTGTCTCAACTGCTAGGAACCTCATGGTCTCACTAGCACCTTTTTCATTGCCGCTCATTCCGAGCTTTCCAGGACAATCACATGTCCACATGCACCCCTAGGATGCTCTCATAGTCCTCGCTCTCAGTGATACCTATATCCAAAAATTGAATAGATTCACATGTTTAGTTTATTTTCATCGGTTTTATCTCTAGAACAAGAGCTTAAAACATCATAATCAAATCATACACACATGTACATTCATAAGCAAAATAATCCAATACTTATTTGTATTGTGTGTTTCCTCGTTCATCCACAGGATCCTGCTTCGGTTTGCAAGCCTTGGGATTGCCTATGGACTTGGATGTTAGGTCAGCACGCCGGCTGCTCCACAACATCAAATAATTAATGTCCATCCAATACACAATCATGTCGAATGGGCTTGGAACTTTACCATGACCATTTCTAGGTCTAGGATCTACTATGGATCCCTAGGCATATCATAGCCCAACATACACTTATACCAACACACACTTATATCAACAATAACCCTTACTCCGCAACCCCTCACAACAACCATTTACCTTTTACCTTTAGGGTGCAACACTCAACTACATCTATTTATCCTGCCAACACAAGCAATATAAGCAAACTCATCAGCATTATTGCTCTAAAATGGTAATCATATTTCATATCATTCACTATCAAGTATTGAGACACCAGGAGTGCGTCCACTCCCTAGGGCGTAATCAATATTGAAAACCCTTTCATGACTCAACATCAGAAAAGTGTGCACTCTTTTCCGGTGTGTGCCATGTAGGCCCTATTCATACTCAAACAATCAATCATCATGGAAATAAAATCAAAACATGTTCTGCATATGGAATTTTAATAATTTGACATGCATATTCTTAGCAAGGGTCAGAGAACACTTATCCATTTGCCGACGCAATATTCCTTCCTTAAGGAGGAATGGGGGCTCCTTCTCTGGGTTAACAGTCCCTCGGTTAGCCATCCCAACTCCTTTTTACATTTCATATCCACACATGTCTTACCAACATAATTTATACCATCTCACTCATGTTACTACCAAACATGCAGTGCAGATGAGACATTTCCAAAATGTCCAATGGCATTTCACCCGAAACCCATTTCCAAGATAAGGGAAAACCTTCCCATGAAGTTTGGATCTTGCAGGCCATCACACATGATCTTCCTGCAATGTGCACCCCTGGCACATTGATCAAATATCCAAACAGTCAATCATTATCTGATAATACAATCCAAATTGATTGTTCCATAACCAAGCAATGACATTAGTAATCAAATTCAATAGAAATTTGCAATTCTGTCTAGTACAGAAATTGATTTGCTTCTAACATAATACGAATACCCACTTACAATGCATCCTCCTAACACAATCTTATGCAAAACAATAGTGATTAGTAGTTTTCATCAATTTCTTAAATCCGAAATTCACAATTCAAATTTAACCACCCATTATGCATACCAACTATTTTCACAACCATGAGACTCTTCTCATAAGGTTTGGCTCTTTCACATGGTAGATTCTGGCATTGGTCAGGGTCTTACCTCTCATTGCCATGATTGAAACCTGAGATTCAATCATCCAACACAATCTTATGCAAGCCAATAGTGACTAGTAGTTGTCAGCAATTTCTTAAATCCGAAATTCACAATTCAAATTTAACAACCTATTATGCATACCAACTATTTTTACAACCATGAGACTCTTCTCATAAGGTTTGGCTCTTTCACATAGTAGATTTTGGCATTGGTCAGGGTCTTACCTCTCATTGCCATGTTCTAAATAATCTACCTGAAACATGAGCTTCAATCAACCAAACACTTGGTAAGTCTGGATGCATATAACCTTTCCATTGCTACAACCATCACTGAAGAATTTTCAGAATTTATAAAATTCAAATACTTCCAGCTGTTAGTCACATCAATATTACCAAAACTCATTTAATTCATGCAATCATTATCATACTAACATTTGCAAGGTATAGTCACATCATTCATGCAATTAAATGAAATGTTTAGATACTCCTTACTTCACAAGCATATCATTTGTACCTCCTTGCTCTTCCATAGAGAATTTCTGGCAGCCAATTGATCACGACTATCCTCTTTATGCACTTACTATCCTGCATTTATAACAGCCTTTGAAATAGTTCCCGAATTGTCATCAATTCATCATTTCAGCCATTAGTTATTCATAATATCACATGCACTCATATCAAGGCATTCATGCAATACATCACAACATTTTCACCCATACTGATGTATGCATACTCACAACATTTGCTCATATTTTTCACATGCATCCATTCAATGCATAACTACAAGATTTAAAATATCTTAATGCATATCCACTCAATGCTACCTTGCATTGATTCAGGGATACTATGCATTCAACATACCAGGCATGGCCTAACCATGACTACTTCATATATGATGCATTGCTGTAATCAAGATCCTCAGTACTTACTTTCCTTGGGCTACTAAGCTCAATCAATATATACAGGCATGACACCTTTCTATATTCAATTATTCACATGGTATGAGGTCTCTTACCTTTACCAATCCTTGGAATTTGTCATAATCAAACTCTTACCTACATGGGTCCTAGTTACACCCTTGACATGACCAATTTGGTTGGTCCTTGCGGGAGATTGCAAAATTTGCTCACCAACTTTTGTTATGGACTTGTTGCCTTATCCCTTCCTCCAATGGTTGCTAGTCCCATTCATAAGCATTAGCAACATATTCCGCTAGGTCCATGTTGTCGTTGGTTTTTCCCACTAATGCCAATACCAAAGCAATGATTATCATTAGTGGTTCATTATAAATGTATAATCCTCAATATCCTATGTATGCAAAGCATATCCTCGTACATTTCAGCTATAAAACTTAGGAAATGTAGTTATAATCATCAATATAGGGTTTTAAGGAAACTTCCCTTTTCAAGTCCCACATCCTTGCATGGAACTCCTCTTCCACACAACAACTGGTTATCCGTCATAGTCTTGCTACCTCTAAGCATGCAATTCTTGAATTTGTCCATATTGACAACATCATTGTTTGTCAAAACAACCACTAGTACTTTTCTGTTCCATACTCAGGTGCTGGTGAATTTCCCTTGTTCCCTACTGGATAAGCTTTCCAACGCCTATCCACATGCTTTATTCCGACCTCAGGTGTGGAAACTACACCACTTCTAAAAATGAATATTTTCACCAATCTTTTCATTTTTACACACAACTATATTTTGGTCGGGGTGCCAACTTCAGCCACCAGAAAATACACTGAAAGACAGCTGAAAATCCCACTGAAAACAGTCGAAATCTGCTAGAAAATCCCATTTGAAAAACTCAACATTTCCTTATGCAGAATCGGGTCTCATCCTGACTATCAGTCTGATGTTTCGGCAATCCAAACCACTAACTTCTCCACTATTCATCGGCGATCCGAACCTCTACCTATCGGATGGCTAGTCCTCTAAGCTTCCGACACTCCAGCAGTCTGATCTTCTAAATTTTTTCGACGTTTCGGGTTGATCCTCCTCTGGCTTTCGGCATATCGACGGACCAATCCTCTAATTTTCTCCGACGTGTTGGCGGTCCAATCCTCTAAAGTTTTTCGATGTTTTCTATACTTAGAAAAATTCAGAAATTTTTCTTCTTCTTCTTCTTCTTTCATTCGCCAAATCGGATGCTCGATCAACTGAATTTCTCTGATGTTTTGATGATCTTTGGAAGATATCTGCCGAAACTGCGGCTCCACCTTCAACTAATTTTCACTGAAACTTCTCTTCTCTTCCGCCGCTACATCAGCAAACCCATCCTTTAATGATTGGTGATTCAATCTTCTATTTTTCTCCAATGCTTGCCGCCACATCGGCTACTCAAACAGCTAACTTTTGCTGACGGTTTCCATACTTAGATGAAGTTTCAAATTTTCGTCTTTCTTCTTTCTTCTGCCAATGGCATCAGAAGTCCTTTTGGCTAACTGAGCTGACGTATCAGCTGCTCAAACAGCTAATGCCTTCTGATGATCTCAAAACTTAGAAAATTTTCCTTTTCACCGCTTCATCGGCTCCATTCTCTTCTTTCTGTCGGTGACTTAGTTCCTTTTGCAGCCGCAATGGCGGAACACGATCCCTGATCTTCTTCCGATCGGTGAACTGATTTTGACCGGCATCGACAGTATTTTCTCATCGGAAGGCTAGTTCTTTTGGCTTCCACAACGACGGGCGCACGAACAACTTTCTGCTTTTGATGGCCGACGATTTCTATACTTAGAAAAAATTTTAAACTTTTTTCATGGCGTCGGCGGTCGGAGGCCTTACCCGTCGGACGTGTAGTCGTTTAGCCATCCGCAATGGCGGAGGCTCGAAAAACTATTTTCTTTCAACTGACATCGAACACTTAGAAAATTTTCCCGCCATTTTCTTTCCAACTGTTCCCGTCGGGCATGCTTTCGTCTAATTCTTCCGCTACATCGAAAGTCTTCCCCACTAGCTCTTCCGCTTCATCGGAAGTCTTTCCCACTAAGTGTTCCGACTGTTCAACACTTAGACAATTTTTTTTGAATTTTTTTGTCATCCATTTCTGATCTCTGCTAGGCAGAAGGAAATCCGGCTTCCGTCACTGCATCTTGGTGGTCCATTCAGGCCTATGCTGCAACATGAGCTCTGATACCACTCTGTCATGTCCCCGACCCTCCGACCGGCAAAGAGGACGCGACAAACACCAATGCATATGAGCAAATATCCCCAAGAACATGGACAGACATCAATGCTGAAATTAAAACTTATCATAATGCATACAAGGATACATAACCATATGCATAATCCATCATACAAGGATGCATAATTCTTCAACATACAAATGCATACTAAGATGCATAGAACATATGAAGATACACAGTTATTCAACATTCAGCGAAAGAAACACACACATTCCAGCATTCAACATGTTCATCATAATTCATGAAACAGTAGATTAAATTACAGAGATGAAATAGTAAGCAGTACTTATCTTTTTGACGAAGAACTCGCCCGCAACCAGATATGNCATAGGCCAGCATGCTCATCAATCTCTCAGCAACACTGCCACCCCCGAGCTGGGCATGATTCCTCAAGGAATAAGGGTCAATGCAGGCTTACACATAGCCAGGGTTTACAAAATAGTAAGCCAACACAGTTGGGATTTACCAGGTCATCAAGGAGCTAGGAAAGGCTAAATGCCAAGCTGGTGGCCTCAACACCAACTTCTCAAGCATACCTAGCCTCTAATCCCACTCACAACAGTCCGAAGGCCACCCACTGCATGCCGCAGAAAAACAATCCCTTCACAGCCCTGTGAAGAAAGAAAAGACGACCGGTTGACAATGCCAACCAAACGGTGAACACGACTCAAGTCCAACCACACTCCATATTTGTTCTTGGCCCTAGCATGGCCAAAACAACTCAGGAGAAACCCAAAACCAGGGCACATCAATAGCCACAAACTCAAAGTGAATGATGGAAACAATCCACAGCAAACCAAAACAAAGGGAAGAGCAACAACCACAACTTCACAGTGAAACTATGGCCACCTTACACAGTCCCAAAATAGAGGAGAAGCCAACAGCCACGCTTTTACCACTGCAGCAATGTGAGAAAACACAAACTCACAGCAATCCCTCATGGATATGAAAAGGTCCAATTCTCAGCCTAGACAGGGAAAACACGTACGCAGACCCCCAAAACATAATCAGTGAGCACAGCTCACAACATGGAAAATGACTCCAAATAGTTTGTGCATGAGGGAAACTTGCACTAGACCCCAAATGTAACAACATATAAAACCAACAAAAGAAATCACAGCATGAGGATAGACAACAGTCCGTCCTGGACAACTAAGCAGTGGAAAAGACTTACACAGGCCACAACACAGTCCCTGAGTGTAGAAGATGGCTCTCCATAGGAAAGATCGTGGGCGATATTGACCGAACACCTCCCAGCCTTCTACGTGAGAAACAACAACGTAGAACCCACAATCAGCCCATGAGGAAAGGATACAGCCACACCGTCCGCAATCCGTAGAGGAAAAACTGCGTGGGAAAAACCAGGAAAGCTCATGCGCATGAGAAATTAACATCCAAGGCAAGAAATGGCATCCCTGCATGAGGATGAATAGACAACCGTGAGGAACAAACAGACCCCCTCCATAACGCGTCGGAGGAGAGAATGAATGAAGGCATCCTCATTCCTTTTCCCATCGCGAGGTTCATTGCTGGTGGAATGGGCACGTGGGAAAGGACTGACAGTCCTGCCACAGCCACCACTACTCAGTAATAACTACCTCAACTACTCAATAGATATTTTAAAGAGGTTGGATGAGACAAGGAAGATGGCAAATCAAAACAAGGTGGTAACACATGGGTTCCCCCCCCATAAACCAAGGTTTGACATCCCCCCACCCCCTTATCCTTTGGAATCATGCCCTTTTCATTTTAACGTTGCACTGACATAGCTGGTTGTGGGTTTATTTTTAATTGATGTTCTTATTTACATGATTCCCAACTATAATATGCCAAATAGCACGATATACCATCGGCAACTACCCCTATTGCCAAAACATACACAACCAAATCGATGGTGGGGATTTTGCCTTTAGCTCCTACCAATGATTAATTACATTATATACATCATGCAAATGGGGTCAAAACCGGGGTGTTACACACATAAACGGGGGTTAAACCCAAACCAGCCTTCTAGTAGTTAGACCGACCCAAGGAAAGGAAATGAAAAACAAAAGGAGTCGGTAGCACCTAGAGAAGTGGAAAAAGAGAATGGTAATGTGAGGGAGTTGGAGCCAATGGCACCTATTGAACTGGGTAAATCCCCTGCCATGTTTAACCTCCAAAAAGAGCTAGCTAAGATGAAGGTTTTGATTCCTTTCAATGAATTATTGAGGAATCAGGAATACAGGGACACTATAACAAAGATGATTGCAAATAAAGGAGAATCTTACCCGGATATCTTAGAACTAACTGAAGACAACCTTGCTATTATTCTGGGATCTAAGATTGACAACATGGATAGGGAAGATGAGGAAGTGCCCCCCTTTTACATGAGCTTGAATGTACATGATATGGTGTTACACAATGCTATGTTGGATTCAGGGGCCTCAGAAAATATGATGCCAAAGGGAGTGGTGGAAAGCCTAGGATTGGAGATTACAAGGCATTATAAAGACCTCTATTCCTTTGATTCTAAGAGGTTAAAATGTCTAGGATTGATCAAAGACATGGTGGTATCTTTAAATAAGTTTCCATCTAAAATTGTGGTCATGGATGTCATTGTGGCTGATATTCCTCCCAAGTTTGGTATTTTGTTGTCAAGGTCTTGGAATTCGAAGTTGAAGGGTAGCTTGAAAATGGACATGACCTATGCAACAATTCCTGTTAGAAATGAAAACAAAAGGTTATACAATGAGAAAAGATTGCCTTACGTCATGAGCAGTTAAGCTTAGCCTGACATCCATCATGTTTATGCCATCGACACAGACTTGGGGTCGTCTATTTTCTTCAATGATATATCTCCTTGCAACTCAACAATCACTGTGCCACAGAAGGGTAAAAAGGATAAATAAGAGACCACTGAACTGGAAGCTTTGGAAAGAAAGCAGAAGGATGAAGGACTGTGGAAGATGTATTTCGATGGATCGGTGGATAAAGAGGGTGCTGGCGCAGGTGTGTATATAATTCCCTCCATTAGGGATACCAAAGCTTACACTTATAATTTGGTATTTGAATGCTCTAACAATGTAGTAGAGTATGAGGCCTTGTTGTTGGGCCTGCATGTGCTAAAGGATTTAGGAGCGAAAAGGGTCCAAATTTTTGGAGATTTAGAGCTTGTAGTAAATTAGGTGAATGACAGCTATCAAACTAGACATCCAAGAATGAGAGCTTACCAGAATGAGGTATGGGATATGTTCAGAAATTTCTTCATTAAACATACAGTCCAAGTGATCCCTAGATATGAGAATACGGTGGTGGACTCTTTGGTGACTGCAGCTGAAAAATTCGAAGCCCCTACAGTGTGCAAAAGGAAATATAAAGTAGATATTGTAAATAGACCTTCCATACCAAACAACACTAGATATTGGAAAGTATTCAAAGACAATTTATAGATCAAAATATTTCTGGAGTTGTCCAGTGAGTTTGTAAATACCCACATAGATGAAGGTGGCACTGACCCTAAAAACTTCCTAGACATTGAAGAGGAAGGGGAAGAAGCCATCGGGATGGGAAAACTGAAAGACTCTTTGGGAGGTAGGGATATAGTCCAGTTGAAAAGCAATCATATTCCTAGAGGTTTGATCCCTTTAGAGTCTCTTTTTAACTAGAATGATGTAGCCAAATATTCGAAGGTCGAGCCTTCCACAGATGTCGTTGAAGATATAAATATCGATACTAAAGTTCACCCAAAAATTATAAAATTGTCCAAGGAATTACCTGCTAAAGAAAAAGAAAGGTATGTGAATCTAATGAAGAAATACACGAATGTGCTTGCATGGAGTTATGAAGATATCAAAGAGTATGACACTTCCATCATACAACATACTATCCTAATTAAACCTAGAGAAAAGTCATTCAGGCAGAAACTCAGGAGGATCAATCCAAAACTAGTACCCATTATTGAAAAGGAAGTGAAAAGGTTGTTTGATGAAAAGATAATTGTGACTCTGAGGTTTTCAAAATGGGTAGCCAATTTGGTTCCTGTTGGGAAAAAGAATGGGGATATAAGGTTATCTGTAGATTTCAGAAACTTAAATAAAGTTTCTTTGAAAGATAACTACCCGTTGCTGAAGATGGACCAGATCCTGTAGAGGGTGGTAGGCTCAGAAAGGATATCCACTATGGATGGTTTTTCTGATTACAATTAGGTGAAGGTGTTACCTGAAGATCAAGAAAAAACCGCTTTAACTACACCTTGGGGTACATTCATGTATGCAAAGATGACGTTCTGGTTAATGAATGTTGCAACAACTTTCCAATGTGCCATGGAAATTTATTTTGTAGATGAGAGAGAAAAAATTGTGGTGATATACATGGACGACATTACTGTATACTCCAGGTGGGCTAAAGATCATATCATGCATTTGGAAAGATTTTTCATTAAATGTAGGAACTATGGCATCTCATTAAACCCTAGAAAGTTGAACTTCACTCTAGAAGAAGGAAATTTGTTGGGGCACATCATTTCGAAGGAATGGATCAGGATCGATCCAGATAGGGTAAAAGGAATGTTGAGAGTATAGAAACTAAGGAGTAAGCAAGAAATACAGTCTTTCATCGGTCAAGTCAAATTCTTGAGGAGATTCATCCCTAGCTTCGTCAAAATCCTGATGGACATTACTTACATGCTAAGGAAAGATCATGAAATCAAATGGACGGTGGGAGCCAAGAAAGATTTCAAAAATATAAAACAGGCCATTTCAGAGGCTCCTATACTGACCAGTCCAGATTCTAAGAAATATTTCTTAGTGTTCTCGTATGCTTCAAAACACACTGTAGCGTCAGTGTTGTGGCAGAAAAATGACCGGGGTGAAGAACAGCCTATAGAATTCTTCAATAAAATATTGAGGGATGGAGAATTAAGATATAGTATAATGGAAAAACAAGCCTCTGCTTTGGTTAAAGCCTTGAAATATTTTAGAATCTACCTCCTCCATTCCCACATAATTGCCTATGTACCTAGCAGTGTAGTGAAAAGCATACTTACACAACCGGATCCAAAGGGAAAGAGAGCTAAATGGGTTGCAGTGCTTCTAGAATACGACATAGAAATCAAGCCCACAAAATTGATCAAAGGACAAGGGTTAGCTAAGATGATGACAGATTCCCATTGTGATTCTCTGCAGCTGAATTTTCTTACTTGTCAGTTTGATCAGGTAGAGGCAGAGGTGAAAGTGAAGCTTGATTTCTCTGCATCTCCTTGGTATGCTAACATTATTTTTGTATTGCAGAATTTACAACCTCCTACCGGGCTAAGCAAAACCAGAGCTAGATCCGTGAAACTGAAAGATGCGAAATTCTGCATCATAGAACAATATCTTTATTGGAAAGACCCCGGGGGGATACTATTGAATTTTCTTTTGGAAAATGAAGCTTAACATATAGAAAAGGAATTACATGAAGGATATTGTGGAGGACATCATTCCTCAAAGTTAATTGCAAACAAAATTTTGAAGGCAGGATTTTATTGGCCTTCGTTTTTCTCAGATGTCTATAAGGAAATGACTAAATGGCACTAGTGTCATATTTTTGAAGCCTAAAAGGAAAGTGGTGTCACTCCCCATCAACCCTATATCTATGGAATCTCCTTTCCAGCAATGGGGGTTAGATTTCATTAGAGAGATAAATCCAAACTCCTTGGGGTACCATAAGTGGGTTCTGACTGCCACTGATTACTTCACAAAGTGGATCGAGGACATACCTACGAGGGATATAGAAGAATTAATAATGGATTTCTTAGAAAATGATATTTTGGCAAGGTTCAGCTGCCCGAAGCGGATTGTGACCGATAACACATCTACGTTTAAGTCCAAGAAAATGATCATTTTTTTCCATAAATACCATATAAGATTAAATCACTCTATGGTTTATTACCCACAGGGAAATGGACTAGCAGAATTCTGTAACAAAAGTTTTGTGAGGATTATTAAGAAGCTGTTGGAGGATAACAATAAATCTTGGCACACGAAATTGAAATATTCCTTGTGGGCCGACAGAATTAGCACCAAGAGGGCCATCGGTATGTCACCGTTTCAGTTGGTATATGGAGCCGAGGTAATTTTTCTTGCCTCTCTAGCCATTCCAGTCATGAAGCTATTACGGGACCCATTGGATGAGCCTAATCCCATTCAAAGAAGGATCAACCAGATTATTGAGCTGAATGAAGTAAGGGACAAGGCTTATGATAAAGTCCAGATACACCAGGAGAAGATGAAGAATACCTTCAATAGGATAATAAAGGAAGACGCTTTCCAGGTGGATGACTTGGTGTTAAAATGGGATGCCCCTCACGAAGAAAAAGGGAAACATGGAAAATTCAACCACTTATGGGTAGGCCCATACCTTATTATGGCACACAGAGGAGACAATGCCTTTATTTTACAGTATCCAGATGGGTCATAGTATGAAGGAGGCACGGTGAATGGGAGGTTTCTAAAACGTTACCTAGAATAAAGGGACTAAGGTCTGTGTATCATAGTGTAAATATGTTTTATGTTTTAATCAGTATGGATTGTGAGTCAGAAGATTTGAAGCCCATGGAGAAGGCCCTAAGATCAGAAGAGGTAACCATTCTTTCAAATGATGTTTTCTTTCAGGAAGTAAAATAAAAGGATGTTGTCAATGGAGTAGGCTACTAGTCTATAAGTTATTTGCTACCTCACTTGGAGGATAGCATCCCTCATGGAGCCGGTTGTTAACACTCTATTAAGTGTTTTTGGATATAATAGATACATGGGAATTTTATCCTTGTCAAGAGGTGTTGGGAAGGTAGCTTAGTGTTCACAGAAGGGGCTGATAGCATATACAAGATAGCATTCAACCATTGGAATAAGCCTTGGTGGTGAATGTCGAAAGCAGCAAGATAGTATGTGGATCAGAGATGCAAGGTAAAGAAGAGAACGTCAGATGCGCTGAAGGCATTAAACGGGAATCATGATTGAAGGTTGAGATTGATCAGATGGCATATCAATGGCGTCAAAACATTTCACATGGTGAACATGCCCAGCCAAAGCCACTTTTCCAAGTTGTGAAATAGGTTAAAGGATGGAGGGATCTAACGGTCAAGAATGGGATCCAAGAATATCCACGGTTGAAATTAATTTCGCATCCTAGATTAGAAAGGATGCAGCAGCAATTTCGCATTGCGAAAAGTGGTATGGACCACTTAGATTGACAGTCACTATGAGAGTGGAGGGATATCAGGGGTTGTAGTTCATTTCACAATCTTAATTAGCATGGAGGGGACCAGAACCTCCACTTCGCAAAGAATGGTAGGGTCTGCTCAGATCAACGGTTGTGAAGAAAGCTGATCTTTATCGATGGCTGAGCTACACACATGTGAGGTAAGGAAAGATGCAAAATAAAGAACCTCACATAACTACGGTTCAGATCGCAAAGAGTAATATCGACGGTGCGATCCGCCTAGGAAGGGCACAAAGGTAATGTTGTGTGAAAAGATATAAAGGGGTCCATGTGAAGTTGCAAATGTTTGTCTTTTCTAAAACCTAGAAGCTACAAAATATCCAACCACATACAGAGCACTAGCATGGACCAACCAAGAAATTATGCTACAGAACAAGGTAGGCTCCTGATACCCTCTCAGTGCTATTTAAAAAATGGATATAATAGGATAAGTAGAAGTTGTAGGGGTGAGAAATGATGTAGAATCTAAGGCCACATGTCGAAGGGCAGAAGAAAGTCTAGTAGTTGAGAATGCTGATATTTTCGATACCATCCTGGTGGGAGAAGCCATTGAAACCACCAGAGGAAATCTAGAAATCCTTAAGGACCGAGGTGGAGACACCTATGGTGTTTTTAAATCTTTCTTCCATTTCTTTTTTGTTGGCCAAACCCCCCATTTCCATGAGTTTGTCGAATGGTGTGCAGATAATTTCTCTATCACTAAAGGTGTCATTATGAATAAATCAAAGTCTAAAATCCTTTGTTCAATCCAGTCTTCTGTCATCCGCAAAACCCTGCATATCCCAGACGAATTTGTCCATATATCCCAAGACTACTAGGAAGAAAATATTATACGTTGTTTCAGAGAGTCTACAGATGAAAGTAAAGGAACCTTCCTAAAGGCCTACTATAAACCCAATGATGAACCCATTGACCTGTCTTACCCTATTAACCTCAACCAATTCAATGAAGAAACTCAATGGTGTATATCCCTGGCCAGTCTGTTTCTAGGTCTAGATACCGATGCTTATGTCACAGAGTCATTGTTGAGTCTTTTGTTCATCTTGAGTTCTTGTCTGATCGAACCTGAATTGCCTGGACAATCCTATCAGTCTTGCTTCCTTAAGTTTGATGAGTTCCTAGCCAAGAACATCTGTTCTCAGTTAGTGAATTTCCACGGCACTAGAGTGTTCAGATTCCAGTCCTTTTTGCTAAGGATGCTTATATCTTATAATGAAGAAGACCTATAAGTACTAGAACTGGAAATCACTGCTGATATGGCCATGGACAACTGTAAATTCATGAACCAATTGATGGCCAAAATATACGACCTCTTCTTTCAAGAAAGGTTACCTAGGGTGTTTCCTGAGATGAGGCAAATGCTGCAGCTGTCAAATAGCAATAAGATAGGGGACTGGTTCCTCACAGAATTTGGAATGACCAAAAGGTTGTACAGCTTCATGAATCCACCCTAAATTCTGCCAGCTTTTCTAACTGCCAGGGTTTTCTCCCCGGAATTGATCCAGCAAAGGACTCCCTTTTTTTTAGGAAGAAAAGGGTCCTTTTTCATCCCAGAAGGAGTATCGAGAGTGCTTGGTGCACTACCGATTAGACAATAGCAAGTTTGGGGATATGCAACAACCATTGTCAGGGAAGATGATTTTTGATAAATTGACGAGTGATTTTGAATTTTTGTTTGATTTTAAAGCCACATGCGCCGAGGTACTTGAGACTTCATACATGGAAACGATGGAGCTCAAAGCACAAGCATTCAACATGGAAGTTGTGACTCTATGTGGTCTTGACCTTTGGAGAGTCATTAAGCAATATGGGTCGACCAAATTCAAAATGCATCCATAGGAGTGGCAATGATAATATGCGTGAATTTTTCTCTGTGTTGCATGCCCATTCCAACGGTCACCTCTCCCGGAACTTTACACAATTGTCACCTGCTAGATGGAAGCATAGAAGACTCTCGTGCATATTTCCTCCTGCAATCCACATTTCATTGTTTAGCCATTTTAGGAAAATTGCGGCCAATGTGCCACCTAAGAGTTTGTTAGAAGATGTTCTTCAGTTCTAACAAATTTTGATTCCCAAATGTCAGTTTAGGAAGTCCAAAATGCTATAAATATACCTCCTGAAGAAGGAGAAAGGGTTGAAAATCGATGTAATTTTGTTGTGTATGCTTTCAAAAGTATTTTAATAAATTTGCAAAGTCAAGGTCGGTGTTTTACCCAGGGATTCATGTGTTGTTTATATTACAGTCTGTTGCTTCCTTTCTCATGTGAATGTTTTTCTAGTTTATCTCTTCCATTATGTTTTTTTTCATGTCTGAAATAAGTGTATAAAAGTTTGGAATTCATACATGCTATGCTCCGTCTGTTGTTTTAGATATTCACCAAATGTTTCTTCTAAAGGTAATACAGAATTCATTTTCCAATGCTCTTTGTTGATGGTATGTTCATGTTCTTCTTTTCCACCAGACAATTATAATTTGACTATGATTGAATGGCTATCTTGCCTCTATGCTGAAATCGCCTGCATAAGTTCTGTTTATTTCTTTTACACATCTTGACTCCATCTCCCAATGGTTCTATGTCTTGTTTCAACCAATTTTACAAACAATTTATAGTTTCACTTGTACATATCTAGTATTGTTAATATTTGGTGAGAGATCCCTCTTAGAAGAGCAGAAGGCCAATTCTCTCTTCAAAAGTGGTTATGATGTTACCT
Source organism: Pseudotsuga menziesii (assembly GCA_001517045.1). Lineage (NCBI taxonomy): Eukaryota > Viridiplantae > Streptophyta > Pinopsida > Pinales > Pinaceae > Pseudotsuga > Pseudotsuga menziesii. The sequence continues at coordinate 437,247 of LPNX010420956.1, read as the reverse complement.
GAGAGAGGGCCTTCCACAACCTTTGCCTCAATTTTGGTGCTAACATTTGGAAGATGGATTCTTCTCTAGATATGGATCTAATATTGCAACAAGGATTGACAAAACCCTTTGTAGTAATAATCCCTTCTCCACTCAACAAATTTTTGAACATATTTAAACTTGTACTAGTTCAAATGTCCTGCTTCACAGGTGGGTTAGTAACATGGTTCTTACAACACCCAATTGTAGAGTTCAATTTTTAAAACTATTTGTAGAAAACTCATCCATGCATGAAATCAAATGCATATAGTGCAGAAATGTAAAATTAACTCAGAAGCAAAGAAACTGAAATTAAATGTTGTGAGTGTAAAACTAGCTCAATATCTATGCAATCAAAAATTAAAATGAAAGTAATCCAATTCTATACTATAAAACCATAAACATCCCTACTTGAAGGAAATCTTGCATACTATTAAAACGAAAAATACACTTACATAAAAAGCAACTGCAGGAAAAGAATTTTTTTTGAAAACATATATGCTTGAAACTAACTATGTGAGAGTAAACTATCTACATTTGCAGAAAGAGAAACACACTCTAAATAAATGAAACAAACTTGTGCAGAAAAGGACAAACAAGGTTTTGGGGTAACCCAATATAGTGGATGCGCAGGTTCTTAACCCTCGCCTTACTATTCTCCCCTCCCCTTTATTGTGTAATATAAAAGCAACTTATCTAGACTCTAATCCCTTTATCACCTCCCCGACAATGACGCCAAAAATGTCGGGCCTAAATATGCACTATTTAACACAACACTTAATTGTCAACCCGGGAAGGTAACTTGTGAGATGAAAACAATGTATATGCAGGATTAAGGCCTATCCTAATCTAATCTACTCTAAACTAAATTATTCTAACTTAAATATTATTCAAAATACATAATAAGAAGATTTCTAATCTATCAATTATCAAACTTATTCAAATGTAAAGCCCTAATATTAATTAGAATACTCTCACATCTACAAAATATTCAAATTCATGTCCTATTCTAATTACAGAGCTGAAAATAAATTTTAAATTAACTTCAATACAATTCTAAGGCTGAAGCATAAACTAGGGACTATCTAACATAACTCAGAAACTTGAATAAACAGAAAACTATTTGTCAACACAGAAAACATAATAAGTTACAGAAAGTGAACTAAGACACAAAAAATAGAGTAAGTTGCAGAAAGAAACTTATGAAGTTGATGTATCATTTAACACTATAAAATCTCTTATTACATTAATGGATTTTTAAGAACTACTATTATAGAGCTTACTGATTCATCTTAAAAATGAACCGTTTCTGTGATCAAAACTATTGCAAACTAACTTGTATTTTAAAACTAAAATAATGATAGATATAATTTGCAGAATAAATACAATTAATCTTTAATAACATAATTGAATAATCTTAAAGCTTTAAACCATAACAAAAATGAATGTCATTTATATATCCTACAATTTAAAGGAAAATATAATGAAGTTTATTTCACTCAAAACCAAGTTCTACAAACTTAATGTATGATTTTCCACTCAGAATTTGAATCTATAGAAAAACAAATCAGACCTACAATACTAAGTATTTAAAACAGTACTTTTAAATCAACTTCTCTGATTACCTGAGCTCAGTTCTAAACTAAAAAATCCTATGAATGTTATCTCATCACAGTAAATAAATACTGATTCCTAAAGTTAGTTTATTAAGCACAATTCTTACTTGTAATGGAAACAAAAGAACAACTAGGTAATCTAACTATAAACACTTAAAATTATAGAGGAAGGGCCTATGGTCTATGTTGGTGGACCCTTGCTAACGAGACCACAAGTACTTATGAAATTTGTAGACTAAGAGATTTAAGCTACATGCATATAAAATAAAAAAACTAACAATGTAAACTGGACCAGATTATAATTTACCAAATTATCTGTGCTTTATAAAAGCATCATAACTCTGTCACATTCAGAAAAAGAACCAACAATTATAAACAAAAGACTTCTATAAATCATTCATTGTATTTTGCATACATATACATCTTAGTCCCTGTCTACATACACACTATTCTCTACTCTCTTCTCTTACCTTTTCGATCTATGGCTCTCTTTATATAGCTCGAAGGATGAGATAACCACTTCCAGTTTTAAAGTAAGAACTTGATCTGCTAATTAAGAATACAATGCGAAAATAGATAACTTCCTCATGTTCAAGATATTCTTTGGTTTTTTGCTTAATAGCAAATCTTCATCTCTATGGCATGAAGTGCCTAGAGATGAAGATTGCATTAATTGTACATGAGTCATCAGCGAGGTTGAATATGGATAAACTCGAGTTTGTTTGAGCAATCTAGCCACATGTGGAGAAGCTCTAACATAACTAACTGCTGCTGAATGATAACTTGTGCTGGAAAAATCAAAGCATGCTACAGAAATGTAATTAGTCAAAAATCCTTCAAGAAATGACATTTAAACATTAAATCAATGGAAATTAATGAATTATCATACCTTAATAACTTTCTGAATATTTGGGTGAATATGTGAAAATGTAGAAGGATTTGTGGGATAAAAGGATCAAATGAAAATATCAAAGGTATGTATAGAGGGTGTAAAGAGGTATAAAAGAGTGTCAATTAGGTGAGCCAACAGGAGCCTTTGGTAGGACAACCCTCTGGTTGGAGATCCCAGGGGGTGCTCTCATGGGGGTGTTATGTTTTGCTAGGACATCATGGTCCTCACCAGTCTCAGAATGTCATTCTAATGTGATGAACATCCTTCTATCATCCTTATTGGTGCTAGGTAATTATTCTAATGCAATGAAAATCTCTGCCCCGATGGCTAGAACCGATGCCATTGCATGGTATGGAAATCATTTGAGTTCTTTGTTGTACCCAACAGTTGGTAGAACAAAATGAATTGTAGGAACCTAAAACAAATAGGTCAATGTGAGCCTAGTAGCAAGGTCCTCGGGCTGCCACCGGATCAACACTATTCCACCCTTTTTATCATTCAATATTTGCTCAATTTGTTTCTCTGGCAAAGCCCAGGTGGTAGCGTTATAATGAGTTGGATGAAGGATCTTGGTAAAGGTCCATAAACCCCTCACATGTGTCATCGTTGAGTGTTATGATGACACATGAATGATCATGTGGGACTTTTATTGGACTTCTTACGTGGATACATTGACTCCGCCACCCATAAGGCTCTTACCTCTTCCATTTGCCAAAAATAATTCCAACCTCATTCATAATATCCCTATGGAGATCTCATCGGGGGTGGATTTGACATTTATCGCTTCGCTGATCTATCAGTTGGCATGGATTTTAGATCCTTGTTTCCTTGGAATATGGCCTACATGATCACCCGCGTCCTTTGTCAACTAATCATTTTGATGCCCATCTTTATTATGATTGTCGAGTAGTGAACCACGAGGACCTCAAGACCTATTTTTTCACCGTCGATGCCACTTGTCCCATCTTGACTAGGTGGAACCTACCACACTTTGCACTTTACTTGCCGACTAACCTCCGTGCATGTCCCTATCATGACATAGATCAAATTCGTTGGTTAATCACTTTGTTGAATCTATGCAATTGAAAGCGATGTGATGTACTAGGTTTCACAATGTCACATCCCCTCCCATCTACTAGAGAGAGAATGCGATCATTGTGTTATCTAATCCGAGCAATTTAAATCCCATGAACATACTGTTAGAATAATCAACCCATAGTTTACCACCTTAGACATTAATTTAATTATTTTTGTCTTATTTGCCTAGTTCATGTGTCCCACCTTATGCAAGTTGTCATTTACCTATCCATAGTGGTCAAAATTGACTTATTTGACTCATGTAGCACTTGGGAAACCTCAAGGAATCAATTCTGCTTTATTCCTAGCCTCCTAGGTGCCCTTCTGCTTTTTCTGCTTTATTTCCTGCTTTTTCAGTGTTTTAAGGCAATTGGGAAAGTTTGACTAGGTGAGGTGAACTAGTTTTTTGTCCTCTTCATCCTCCACTCTTTTATCCTTGGAAAAGCATGTATGAGTTTTCATTCCATCACTCTTTAGCTTGCCTAAGCCACTTTTCTAATTCGTGAGCTCCATGACAGATTTGGGATCAACTTCTTACACCTATGGGGGATTTGCTTAATTTTAGTAAGCTTGCTTTATGCTAGATTCGAATTGCTCCTCATGCATTCGAATCCCTGATGTATTTTATTTATTCAACAACCTATTATGTTATAGGGTTGGCTATTGTACACTGAGTTAATACAGTTTAGTGTTCAGCTCCAATTTCAGTCTCTTTTGTGAGTGATTTTGCATGATTAATTGTTAATTGTTGTGAGTAAAATTAATCTATCACTGGGTTCAATTTCCACATGGTATCAGAGCCATTGTAGATTGATTTCCCTCCTTCAAAATTGTTTTGTAGGTTTGACATCAGTGACTGGGAGCCTTCTACTGACAGTCGGGACAGATTTTCTAAGCTATGGATCAATCACAGAAAACTATCTTGACTCCCTTCAATTTATTTGAATGGAAATAAGAGATGGAGATACTGTTGAGAGTGAAAGGCCTTTATAGGGTGACTATGGCAACAGAAGCAGAGCCCAATGCAGCTGCAGAGAAGATAAAATGGCACAACAGGAGGGATGAGGCCTATGGTCTCCTGTGTCTGAGTATTTCCAGAGACCTCCTTTTCCATCTTGATGGATTGAAATCACCGAATGAAGTATGGGATAATATTTATGATCTTTTTGGAAAGACAGAAGAGATGAGGGGACATCAAATAAAAAATGAGCTGATTTCTCTGAGTCCAAATAGCTTTGAATCCCTACAGCTATATTTCTCCAAGTTCAAAGCACTTGTTTTGCAGCTCAAACAGTGTGGGATCGAAAAGAAGGATGATTATCTCATCCTAGCCATTCTCTCGAAGCTAGGCCCTGACTATTCAGTGTTTTTTTCGACCTTCTATGCCAAAAAACTAACAGCTCGAACCTGGAAGATGCCTAGTCTTGCAGATTTCATGGAATCTCTCACACAAGAATAGGGCAAGCTGGTGATGATGGGAACCATCAAACCATCCAAAGATCAATATTTGATTGCTGGAGATTCAAAGGTGGATTCAAAAAGAAAAAAGAAATCTAGAAAGCCACCAGAGCAAAAGAGAGACAAGAAACAGTCTCCAGAGGAGCCACAAGGTTCCAAGAAGAACTACCAGAAGAAGAAAAACAAAGGTGAAATGAACAAGTGCACATACTACAATAAGGGAAATCACACTGAAAGCTCTTGTATGAAGAAGCAAATAGACATGCTGACCCAACTACTAGAGAAGAATGGCATCTCCCTTCCAGAAAGATCAAAGAAGAGAGAAGGAGGATCAATTTCAGATGACAGAGAGAGAGAGTTCATGCATTGGTTGCTGGCACATCAAGCTCACCCATTTTTATCATTGATTTTGGAGCTTCAAGAGACATGGTTTTGACCAAGGAGGCATTCTCCTCACTTGACATGTCGAAAGGACCACCTATAGTACTGGGAGATTACTCTCTCACTGAAAGTTTGGGCAAAGGGAGGATTGATCTTGATGATGGTCAGTTCAGCAATGTCTTGTATGTGCCTGGTCTTGCCTCCAACCTCTTATCAGTGTACCAGATGAATCACACTGGGTCTCCTAAGAAATTCATATTCTCCCCTGATGAAGTTGAGATCACAGATATCTCAAGTGGTAGAGTCATTGCAAAAGGAGTTGCAAATCATGCTCAAAAGGTATACATGTTCTCACACTTTCTACCCTACTCAAACCCCTCTACTCTTCTGATTCATGCTAATGAAGCCAACAAGCTTTGGCATGAAATATTTGGCCACCTAAACTACAAGTATCTTTCTGATCTTAGTGAAAAATAGATGGTCATAGGGTTTCCCGAGATAAAATTTTCCAAAGGAGTCTGCCAAGGTTGTATCCTAGGAAAACACCCAGAGCACAAATTTGAGAGAGCTAGTCATGAGAGAACCTCTGCACCCCTCGAGCTGATCCACAGTGATGTTGCTGGCCCATTTCCTCATATGTCCATGAGTCAGGCCAAATATGCATTGAATTTTATTGATGACTTTTCCAGGTATTGCTTGGTTTACTTCCTGAAACACAAGTCTGAAGTTTTTGGCCTCTTCAAAGTCTTTAAGGCTTTGGTTGAAAACCAGTCTGGGAGGAAACTCAAGGTCCTCAGATATGAAAATGGTGGTGAGTATGTCAAGTTTGATTTTATTAATTATTGTGCAGATGCAGGTATTCAGATGCAACATTCTATCCCTTACACACCACAGCAAAATGGTGTTGCTGAGAGGAAGAACATATCACTGAAGGAGATGGCAACATGCATGATGGAGGCCAAAAATTTGCCACCAAAGTACTGGGCTGAAGATATCATCTATGCAGCCTATATTCAGAATAGGTTGCCTCATAAACATCTTTATGGTATGAATCCCTTCGAAGCATGGAGTGGGCACAAGCCATATGTGACCCATTTCAGAATTTTTGGCTCAAAGGCTTGGGCTAGAATTCCAACAGAGAAGAGGAAGGCTTTGCAGCCCCAAAGCCAAGAGTGTCCTTTTTTTGGATACTATGAAGATTCAAAAGGGTAAAATATGATAAATTTGAGCATGAACAAAGCCTTCATTGAAATGTGTGTTCAGTTTGAAGAAGAACCCCTTGCAGCAGTGGAAGTTGGAGAAGCCTCTTCTCCACCTGAACCTCAGGAAGTAAGTAAAGAGTTTGTTGAACATGATGATTCTAATTTGTCTAATGGATATGAGTTTATTGCAGACCCTAACATCCCTACAAGTCCAAAATGGGAAGCCAAGACACTACATGTAGCAGGAGAGCTAGCTGGGGATCCCAATGACCCAAGGAGGACTAGATCTCAATTTGAGAGTGGTTTGTGCATGAAGGATCCTATGTTTGCTGAAAAATGATATTTGATGGTGTATTATGATCCTAAAACATATGAAGAAGCAGCAGGAGATCCAATATGGAAAACAACCATGAAGGAGGAGTTCATCTCGCTTCAGAAGAGCAACACATGGGAGCTAGTGGATCTTCCCCCAGGGAGAAAGTTAGACCAGTGTAAGTGGGTCTATAAGACCAAATTTGCTGCTGATGGTTCACCACTGAAGTAAAAGGCCATATTGGTAGCCAAATTCTACTCACAATTTCATGGCATAGATTACAATGAGACCTTTTCCCCAGTGGCAAACATGGATTCCATTGGGCTAGCCTTAGCCATTGCAGCCTCAAGGCAATGGGAGGTACATCACATGGATGTAAAATGTGCCTTCCTGAATGGAGATCTCACTGAAGAGATATATATGTAGAATCCTCAAGGTTTTTCTACTAACCCTTCTCTTGTGTGCAGGTTGAGAAAGTCATTGTATGGGCTAAAGCAAGCCCCCAGGGCTTAGTATGCCAAGATCGATAGCTTCTTGCTATCACTGAATTTTGTTCGGTGCAAATCAGATCTAAATGTCTATTTGAAGTTAGTTAATGGTTCATTAATGATCATTGTGTTATATGTTGATGACCTCCTCATTACAGGAAGCTCAAAGGATGAGATTGCTTCCTTAAAGGGTGCTATGAACCAAGCCTTCTCCATGACAGATTTGGGGCTCTTAAGTCAATTTTTGGGGCTTGAGATTGCTCAAACCAAAGCTGGAATCAAGGTGCACCCATCCAAATATGCCTTGGAATTTCTGAACAAATTCATAATGAAGGATTGCAAAGCAAGCAAAACTCCTTTCCTTTCAGGAGTGAAGCTGGAAGAAGTTGATTCTTCACCTATGGTAAACAATACACTGTATAGGAAATTGATTGGATGTTTATTGTATTTGACACATACTAGACCTGATATTTCTTATGTAGTAAGTGTGGCTTCTAGATACATGGATCAGCCTCATGAGATCCATTGGAAAGTAGCCAAAAGGATCCTTAACTTTGTTCAGGGAACAAGGACACATGGGATCTTCTACAAAGCAAAATCTGATCTTGATTTGATTGTATTTACTGACAGTGATTGGGAAGGTGATAGCACAGATAGAAAGTCCACATCAGGATATGTGTTCATTCTTGTTGAAGGGCCAATCAGCTGGTCAAGCAAGAAACAGAGTGCCATTGCACTCTCATCTACAGAAGCAGAGTACAAAGGAGTTGTTAATGCAGCATCTCAATGTTTATGGCTGCAGGGATTACTTGGAGAGTGTGCCTTCGAATCAGAGTACTCAAATACCATCTACTGTGATAACCATGGTACCATTCAAATCTGCAAATATCCAGTTCAGAAGTAGAGAACCAAACACATTGAGATCCATATGCACTACATCAGAGAGCTTCTACATGATGGCACCATTCACCTATTCTTCTGTTCATATTCAGAACAAGTAGCTGATATCTTCACCAAAGAATTTTGTGAGAGGACCTTCAGCAATCTCAAATCACTGCTGGGGATTTCTGATCATGCTGTGAAGCATGAGTGAAGACAAGATTTCCAAATTTTGTTTTACAGTCCATGTTTAAGGGAGGATTTTCCCAAGTTGGTTTTGCCTCTTTCCTTGGTTGTATGGACATGCAGTATATAAAAGGGTGACTAAGCCTTGTTTCTAGGCCCTATAATTTTCTGATATATTATTCATAAGTCAGGCTTAAGGGGGGGTGTTAGAATAATCAACCTATAGTTTACCACCTTAGACATTAATTTAATTATTTTTGTCTTATTTTCCTAGTTCATGTGTCCCACCTTATGCAAGTTGTCATTTACCTATCCATAGTGGTCAAAATTGCCTTATTTGAATCATGTAGTGCTTGGTAAACCTCAAGGAATCAATTCTGCTTTATTCCTAGCCTCCTAGGTGCCCTTTTGTTTTTTCTGCTTTATTGCCTGTTTTTTCAGTGTATTAAGGCAATTGGGAAAGTTTGACTAGGTGAGGTGAACTAGTTTTTTGTCCTCTTCATCCTCCACTCTTTTCTCCTTGGAAAAGCATGTATGATTCTTCATTCCATCACTCTTTAGCTTGCCTAAGCCATTTTGCTAATTCGTGAGCTCCATGACAGATTTGGGATCAGCTTTTTACACCTATGGGGGATTTGCTTAATTTTAGTAAGCCTGCTTTATGCTAGATTCGAATTGCTCCTCATGCATTCGAATACCTGATGTATTTTATTTATTCAGAAACCTATTATGTTACAGGTTTGGCTACTATACACTGAGTTAATACAGTTTAGTGTTTAGCTCCAATTTCAGTCTCTTTTGTGAGTTATTTTGCATGATCAATTGTTAATTGTTGTGAGTAAAATTAATCTATCACCGGGTTCAATTTCCACACATACACATGATAAAAATGAAATGAACTTAAACATACACATATGTGTAAATTATTAACATACATCAGAAGAAAAATTCATCCATTCAACACATTAGACATGTTCATCATATTTCATTAAACAAATACAAATAAAAAGATTAACATAGAAAAGAATACTTATCTTGGAAGAATCTTGTCCCACAACCAGCTATGTCACTACAATGTTCCACCCAACCATAGGATGGTGTGCTCATCAATCTCTCAGCATCACTGCCACCCCCGAGCTGGGCATAATTCCCATAAGGATTAAGGGAACACTGGGAGACTCAGACATAGCCAATGATACAACAAGAACTCAGCCAAGCCAACATAGTTGGGTTTATCAGGCTGCAAAGGACCTGGAAAGGATGACTACTAAGCTAGTGAGCTCAACCATAGAGCTATAGACACCTACACTAGATCTAGCCAGGCTTATAAAACATATACACACCCAACACAAGGAAGCGTCCCCTTCTCTGCTACACAGTCCCTCAGGATATGCCTTCCCATCTAGTGCTATTCAGGGTGTGCAAAGAAGAAAACCACCACCCCCCTAGATATTTCATTGAGGTTCCTTCTCACACTAGGTTTATCAAGCTAGTACAGATCCCATTTCCACTCCCAAACCAGTTTAGATCAAAGAAAAACATGCACACACAGCAAAATGCAAAATTTTGGGTTGAGGACAAACAATTTCGGCAACAAAATGATTTACCAAGATGGGTAAAAACAACCCTTTAGCAGAAATTCAAATTCTAGAGTCATTTATGGCCCTAACGTGGCCAAAATGAACTCAACAACACCCAAAATTCATGGGTCTCTTCTCCCACTCGTTGGCATTATCAAAAACAATTTCCTAGATTAGAAAACATTGGAGCTGATTGCCACAAACGTGAATGGATACACACATGAAACTCTAGATGCTTGAGAGAGCTCACGTCAATGAGAGAATGGTGGTGGAAAACATGAAAATGTGAAAGCATGGTAGAATGGTAATACATTTTTGGGTTCTTACTTGCCCAAGGAGTCACAACATGTTTTTCAAAAATGGCTGCTTTTCCTAATTCGAATTTTTGTCCATACTCTTCCCATTCCCATGTAATAACTACCTCAACCACTTCAAACAGAATTAAGTGATTGGGGAAAATGACAAGAAATTGGTAGTTGACAGTTTTGAGGGGTTTTCCCTTTGACATTTTTCTTTTCCCCATTGGCCCAAAGGTTTGAATACACCCCCCCCACATTATCATTAGGAAATGATGCCACCATCTCATTATTTTTTGCATTGACATAGATGGTTGTGGGTTTTTAATTAAATTGCATATTGACATGATGCCCAAAATTATAATGTGTCAGCTAGCACAAAATACCATTGAAAACGATTTTTAATCACCAAAACATAAAATGCTAAATTAATGGTGGGGATTTTGCCTCTAGCTCCACGCCATTATTAATTACAATATATACATCATATACATTTAATGCAAATGGGTTCAAAACCGGGGTGTTACACACATTGATTCCTGCCCTTATCTGCCGCATACCTTCCTTCCATGAAGACCTCCAGGGCCGTTGATTTGCCTCCTATCATATCACCACCATTCGATCATGCAGGGCCTTTCTCCATGTCGCGGCCACCCTCTTCCTTAACTGTCATGCAAGTTGGAGTAGCGAAAAAATTCTTAGCCATGGATCTGGTCCTCCTATGATCATGATCATTGGGAAAATAGGATGAATAGTGGATTTCACGTGCTCTTGTAGCTATATTCTCTGTGTGCCTCTTCCTCCACAAAATAATCAACCTCCACTACTACACACTTCCTGTCCCTATGGTGACACTTCTCGAAATTGTTAGACCTGGAAAATTTGTGGTTATACGCCCTCCCGACAACCCATTATCACTGATGCATATCCAACATTTAGCATGAGTGCTAACACTTTCCTCTCTATAAAGGACCGGAAATACCCTGCTTACAAATCATTATAAAGTGCATTGGCATAAATACAACAATAAAAAGGAATAATATGAAAGTGTGTAAACTATAAAAACGAGTCAAGGTAGATTGACCAATGCTAACACTTCCACATAATAACTCTACCAAAGGAGATCATATAACAGGAATAGCCTCAAGAACACCCGTCACAATTGTCACTGCCCAATAACCAATTGTATCCCAGGGAAAAGAATAACTAGTTACATCGAAAGATACAGGATGGAAAAAAAACTTTGTTTTTGCATAGGATGGTTTTTAGGAGGATAGCGCACTAGGAGGAAGTGGATGTGCTAGTAGAAGAGTCAGTATCATGGTTAGGGAATCATGCCGCAATGGCCGTAGATCCGCAATAGAGTCAAATCAGCAATAAATTTGGTATTTAAACTAGTTAGCTAGTGATGCTCTTGGATGAGACATGTATTAATGGCGGATCCAACCATTGGATTGGTAGGATCGACAGTGGATTCGGGTGATTAATGCATTATTTTTTCGTAATGATTAAAATGGATTGTAATGATTTTGTCATAATGATCGGGTGATGGACTCAAGTCTATAATAAGAGGCTGGGCACGGTCAGAATTCACCATTGTGAAAGCGTGAGTTGACGATATAATTGCAGAACTGTTGCAGTGAGTTGTGTTGCAATGAGTATTTAAGTTGTTGAGAAGTGTAAGGTTGAGGTTCATGTTTAGAACTGGAGGGAACTGGTGCAGAATTTCAAGTGAGCCAATTACAATAGAAATGTCAAGCAAGAGGGACTCACCAGTTATCAGGGTTCCCATCGAAGAAGAGGTTGCAAGCATGCCGGTGGGATCATCATCAGTTCCGAAGAAGAAGAGGGGGGTGCAGCAGGACAAATCCCTGGTGCAGAAGAAGCAGAAAACTAGAACTTCCTTGTGGGTGTAGGAGGAGGCGCTTGCACAGACGAATCCATCGAATTCCGGGGATGAGGAATATAGGACCCAAAAATGGTATCTGGTGCGGATATCCTTGGATATGTGCCTCCCTATCAACCTGATGCAAAGCGAAGGAATATTACAAAGAATCAGAATTACCTAGTCAGGATGTTGGTGATACCGCAGGGCATGGTATCTACAATGGACATCGTACCCTCGATCATGAGGATGAAATATGAGGATCATGATATGCGTGTGTCGACGGATATTATTCTAGAACCATATGTATCCACAACATAGGTAGGAGGCGGCCCAGTAGCACACGTTCCACACGATTGGGCACTTGGTTTGGAGATATCAGGACTGTTCGGCCTTATCAACATGCCATGCTTTGGGTGGTTGATAGAGAAAAATACATGCGTAAAGGAACTCTTGGCGTGCTTCCATGGTGGGATATTTTTGCTGGACTGGTCGATCACAGTCACTATCGCACTCATTTTAGACATCATAGGGCTTCCCAAGGAGGGGCTCGACCCATCACAACATTTTAAGGGCAACGACAATAACAAGAAGTTGGATACAAAGCTGAAGAAAAGATATAACTTGCATCGTGATGGGAAGGCATACCGTGTTGAAAGCATAAATGATCAAGTTGTTCGCATCATAGCAAGAATTATGGATAATAAGACAGTTAGAAAGAACCGACCCAACCAGTGTAATTTGGGGGTCATCGCATGTGCGGAGCAGTGTGTATAAGGGGTGCAGATGAACTGGTTGTTTTTCTTAATGAACTAGTTGATGGACGATGGGATAGAATTCCAGGCGGGGCAGTGATCATTCACCTACAGCTAGCTACTCATTTTGATTGCACTCGTGGCTTGGATGGAGCTGGAGGATTATTAGGGGATGGACATGGAGGCTGCAAAGGTTTGTAAGGGAGCACAATACTAGAACCTCTAGTATGTGAAGGAATCAGAGAGACTTAGGGACCGTGCAATTCAGTTCTAGATATATTGGGAGGCACTACGGGCTGCAATAATGAAGGTTTCGCAACTTACAGAGGAAGTAGTTTTTAAATACCAATGCGTTGTTTGATTTTCAATTGGGACACATGCCAGTCATGTGTAGGCATGGTGAAAACTAGATAAAAAGTGGCTTCCCACAATATATAAGGTTTTTGACGCGGAGCTGGAAGCTATTATTGTTGATTGGACCATGGAGTGGTGTGAACCTGTCATCATTGAGGAATTGTCAATGGGTCCACCAGCTGATGCATCAGTGGATCCTATTCCCAACACACCGAGTGACCATGACTCTGTTGGGTGTTATAATGTTTAGATTAGTCCACCTATTCTTTAATTATCAACCATGGTTGGTAATATTAGAGTTGACATAGAATATATGCGAAGGTGGAGGGTTTCGTGTAAATATTTTAACAAACAAAAGATCGAAAGATCTTTCAAAATTAAAAACCGAGACAAACTCCTAAAAATGGAATTATTAAAGTAATTAAATTGAGACAGAATCATAAACTAAACAATTGATAATAAATTTTAAACTGAAATACAATCAACAATTGACCATTTGAATGGGAAACTAGGGTACAAGGAAGACTTAACTTATAAGCAACTAGAAAACTTAATAAAAGAAGCAAGTAGAAAACTTAATAAAAGAAACATCTTTAAGTTATGTCTTACAAGTTCTTTCAACAATAACACAACAAAAAAGAGACAACCTAGAAACATACTAAAGAAAACACATATACCACTCAATCTCACATGCAAATGAATAAATAAATCTAAAAAGCATAAATACAAAACAATACAATGGTAAAACAAAATTAGAAATAGTGTTCAAGAAACAAAAACAACTTAACACACATTCAAAACTAAAAGAAATAAGGAAAATAACAAAACTTTAATAAATAACCTAAAACAATTAGCTTTTAACTTTAATGTTAAATAAAACTAACATCTAAATATGACAGTCAAAGCATAATTCGGACATTAACAAAACATAACTAAAAACAATGTTAAAATACATAAAAAAACACTAAAAATCGAACTAAGGGCTGAATGACAGATTGAACTGTGGGTCTGAAAGGGGTGGCTGAATAACAGCTTGAACAGGCTGTCCGAATGATAGGCTCCACAGTTAAAATGGTAAAAACTAAACTAAATGAACTAATATTGAGCTGAAGTCGTGAATATGTAATTCTAATGCATAAATCAATAAACAAACCTACTTACTAAGGAAATCTAATAGTAAAATAAACTTAAGAAAATTCATAGACATAAGCATAAATAAACCATAAACCATTCCATATTAATAAACTAAAATGTAAATTCCATAGACTGATTATTAAAATAGATATGAAATATACATAATTAAATCTACTTAACTTGATAAACAACAATCTATTTTATCTAACTTGCAAATAAACTGAAAAATAAACTAGAAATGAAATGACTAAAAGGCTAGATTGGAAACAAACTATGCGTGTAGTTAACTATCTAATTCAGAAATCAAATTACATTACAGAAATAAAAGAGACTGTGAATTAAACTAGATACAACAGGAAAAATGAAAGAAATAAACAAGAAAAGAAACCTCTAGTTGATGAGGGGCCCACTCAGCAATCAGGGTTGATTCCTGGCTAAGTTCTACTCAAACACAATCTTCAACAACAATGCATGCAGCTCTTTATTCAGGTGGTGGAACAGAAATACAATGTTCAAAAGTAAATCATATCAAGAAATTTTCTCCTAACTCTACTGACTAATTGATTTTTCTAGCTAACTCCAGCTCTCTCACAGAGGCTGATATATATAATAATTTATAGGGATGAGCAAGTTGACCTTTTAGTGGTCGACTGCTCTCTAAATTTGGTCGATATTAAAGGCACATAACAGATCATAGGTCAAATCGCAGGCATCTCCCTTCTTCATCATGAACAGTCTTCAGATGTGGTGCAGAAGCTTATCTTCATCATGAATGATCTACAAAGGTGGCGCACAGGTTCCTTCCTGAGCACAGTAGCTGACTGATGGTGAACATAGGAGAGCATAGTATCGAGTCTTCCAGAACGTGGGTTGAATGCATCAATCTGGCGCGTGAATGGTTGATGTGTTGGTGAGAAAAGGAGAATGAAAGATGGCAAACATCTAGAACACAGCTTCATCACCCAGATGCATGGATAATAGTTCGTTTACAGTTGTTTCATGTTTTAAATGCCCGTAATTAATTCTCAGCAGCGCGCAGTTTGATGGGCGATCTGGACGGATAGTTGAATTGAAGGTTTGGCCATGAGATGGATATGTTAGGCATCAATCTAGGTTGAATGGAGTGTCGATCTACTGGTGCGCTTTAGGACTGCGGTCTACAACAACATGTATCAAAATATGGCAAACCACCAGTGAGTTTCATGCAATGGAATGGATGATGAGCTGGACATCGAGCTGGACATGCTCTACGAAAGGCATGTTGAATGCATTCTGTTTATTAACTTAGCTCAAAAGGATTATAAAATATGCAAACAATAATATAAATCAATTAATATATCAAATGCACTTTAATAATGTTATTTTTAATTAATAAAACCATAAAAAATCATAAATAAAAAGATTTCATATAAACCTCAAATACACTCATACCTGAGGCTGAATAATGATTTGTGTGTCATAAAATGTACAAAAGATAATAAAACGTGTGTTTAAATGAATAATTTAACTACCAAAAATGATAACAAATCTAGGAACAACATTCCCCCAAACTGGAGAAATGCCAGGTCCCACTGAGCAAAATGAAAGAAAAACAATTTAGGAAGAAAGTGAACTAGCAGTTGCCTTCAAGTTGGAAGATAAAGAAGGTAATTTAAACTTCACTCTTTTAACCTGTAAAAAATAACATATCTTTAATGTCACACATTGTATGAAAGTTAAAAATGACTTTATTGGATTTTCAACATTCTTAATTTAACAGTTCTTAGGTTCAAAATGATTTTATCATTTATAAAGTTTCTAAAATTAATTCAACCATGTCCAAAGCATAACTTTGGGTAGGTTGAATATATAACACAAAACTTAAATTGCATTTTAAATAACAGAAAGATTGATCATTTTCATGCATGATTGGGTAAGAGAATAAAATTATTCACAGTGAAATGGAAGTAAAAACTATTTGTCCAAAAAAAAAATTTTAGTTAGCAAATTTAATCATAAGTACTATAATATCACCATTTTTCTCAGATAGCTATTTGATATTGCATTTTCCTTGATTCAATTCTTCATATGGTAATACCATATTGAATTTTGCTGTAAAATATGCTTCAAGCTATAACCAACTTCCACTGTTTACATTCCTGAAAATACTTATCATTTGCTAGAAAAATAAAAATAATATAATTTTTTACAAATCAAATCCATCTTCCCCCAAACCAAAGAGATGGCGTGTCCTCAAGCCATACAGAGAGAAGAAATTATTTTTCCAGAAAAAAATTGAAAGAATGCTAGCATGCTATTAATTTTTTAAGAAACTAACTAGTAAATGGAAATGGTTCAGAAATGTATATTCATGAAAAATAAAATAGTGCTTAGAAAGACTGCAAATAAGAATAATATAATCAAAAGAATACCATAGGAAAAACTAGCCATCCATGCCTCATTGTAAATATATCTTGTGACCATCAAGTATTTTAAGTGTACCCTAGAGTGTGTGATATTTACAGCTATGGGTCCAATTTTTAAGATAATGGCATCTTATATATATGTGGAATGAGACGGTCGGGGAAAAGTCAAATTAGAGCCATTCTCAAATTAAATTATAAACAATTGGCCATGACATAATTTTTTGAATAATTTTTCATATATTATCATTATTTTACGAACTATGTGCATAGTGGTGTATTAACTAGATCTCATTTACTAGATATTGCCTCGCTGCCAACAAGCCTGTTCAGTACCCCAATGGGTTTATCTTGGTACCATGTAAGCATAGCCCCGCTTCCAGCAAGCCTGTTCAGTACCCTGACTGGTTTACTTTCATTTATCAAGCTTTCTATTGTAATATTTTTACTTAGCATTGACCCACTGCCAGCATGCGTGTTCAGTACCTCGGTAGGTTTTCCTTGTATAATGATACTAGATATATGGAATTTGATTGGTACTAGAGTGTGTTAAATCCTGCTAAACACATAATTCAATTATTTTCAAAATAAAATTATAAGTAATTTCATAATGGCCAAACTCATAAAACATTTCAAAAGAGAATAACTGAAAGTTGTTCTTTAACCTAACAGTCCTTCTTCTTTATAAAGTAAAGTAATGTTCCCCACAGACAAAAATTCCACTTACTATCGAGTTATCACCAAAATACTCAAGAGACAAGTTTTGATAACAAGTATAGGATGAACTAGTAATCCATAGGTGAAAAATAAGGATTTGAAAAGAATATGATAGTGAAAATGGGTATTATCAAGCTACTGTTTAAAAGAATAAATCAGAAATATACATCTTTGAATCAAAATACCAAAAACTATATGAATCATAATAGAATTGGTTAAGTATGATATACAAAGGATTGATATAAAAAAAATTATCCGTATAAGCTGCAAATTTGAAAGTACCATAAAAAGATTAAAATACTTGATGAGTATTTAGCATACTTTCCTTGTCCAAGTAATATTCCGTTAGCTGCTCATAGAGATAATATACTTGTAATCAAACTGCAAACCACTTGTTAGATGATTCAATTTATTCATAAATACATAAAAGAAAAAGAGTCTTGTGTAGACAACCTATTAGAAGTGACTCTTATTTATTCAAAGCAACAAGCACATATTTGCATATATACAAGTGATAATAACCGAAAATATTTTTCAAGGATCAGGAGGAGGAGGGATAGCTTCCCCTTCAACTAATTCTATTTCATTTTGCTGCAAAACATTTTGTATAAAATTCTGTTTAGATGTCGGTTGGTGATAGAGCCTAAGTCTATGTCCATTTACTACAAAGAAAATTTCTGAGCCATCAATTGTTTTAATTTTTATTGATCCATTGTCAAAAGCTATAACTATTTCGTATGGACCCATCCAATAGGTAGTTTATTTCCCTTTAAAATTTTTAAACCGTGAATTGAATAGTAGTGTCCAATCTCTAGTATTAAACTACTTTTTCTTAATAAATTTATCATGCCATGTTTTTCATTGATTATGTATTAACATCGTTCTTTGAAGTGCATCTCGTCTAATTTCGTCTAACTCATTAATCTGTAATATTCATTATTTCTATGCTTCATCCAAATTCACACCTAATTGTCCTGCCATACGAAAAGTTTTAACTTGGAATTCAATAGGTAAAAGGACTTGTTTTCCATACACTAACTCATAGGGGGTATGTCTAGTAGTGTTTCTCCATGTTATCCTATAGGCCCATAAATCCTCGGGGAGTCTATCTGCCCAATCCTTATGAGGTAAGTGAATGGTATTAGTTAAAATGGATTCTAATACTTTATTAGGTGATTCTACCTAACCATTAGCTTGAGGGTGGTATGGTGAATATTTGCAATGTCGGATGCCATATTTCGTAGTAAGTTCTTTCATTAATTTAGAAGTAAACTGAGCACCTTGATCTGTGATAATTTCACTAGGTACACCAAACCGGGTGAATATTTCTTCATATAGAAATTCTACCACCGATATATTTGTGGCTCTAAATAAAGCTTTAGCTTCTACCTACTTGGTGACATAATCCGTACAAACTAAGATATATTTCTTTTTACGAGACATGGGAGAAATTGGTCCTACAAAATCAAGAGACCATTTCTAAAAAGGTTCAATCATAAATTGGGGTTGTAAAGGAATTTGATCAGATGACGTAGGTCTACCCATTCTTTGGAAACTATCGCATCTTTTCACATATTTGGAATCATCCTTAAAAATGCTTGGCCAATAATAACCAGAATGTAATACTTTATATGTCGTCCTCCTATCAGAAAAATTTCCTCCACATGGTCCATCATGGCATGCATGGAGGATGTCTGTCATTTCATCCTCCCATACACATCGTCGAATAATAAGATCTGGACCAGTGCAGAAGATATTATTATCAACCCAATAATAATTAGAAATCTGAACTATAACACGACACTTCTCATGTGGAGACAAATGGTTTGGTATTTTCCCAGTTGCTAAATAATTGACAATATCTGTGAAACAAGGGGTTTGAATAGATACAATAAGTAGATGTTCATGAGGAAAAGTGTCGTCAACTGGTTTAGTACCATATTCTTGTTGAATATAGGAAAGGAAATATGCTACGAGATTTTCTTTACCAGGTCGGTCAATGACGATAATTTTAAATTATTGCAGTAAAAGAATCCACCGGGTCACTCTACCATTGGTAATTGGTTTATTCATTAGAAATATAATAACGGAGTGATCGGTATGCACAAAAAATTCATAACCTATGATATAATGACAAAATTTATTACTAGAGTAAACTACTACCAAAAATTCTTTTTCCAGTAACAGTATAATTTAATTCAGTAGGGGTCAATTTTTTGCCAATAAAATAAATGGCATAAGGTGCTTGTCCTTCTTTTTGGCCAACGAATCCTCCTATGGTCGTATCAGAGGCATTGATAGATATGTGAAAAGTGAGGGACCAGTCAGGACCCCTAAGTATTGGTGCCACCAATAGTTTGGCTTTTAGGATTTCAAACGCATTTTGACAAGATTCTTGTTGGGCACCCGATATGCAAGTTAATTACAGCTAACATACGGAGTGTTCAATATTTATTGTCAAATTAGGGAATTCTTTTATTTCAAGGATAACATGCACTATATATGGTTAAAAACTGAGTTGCTGTAAGTAAATAATCCTATTCTCTGCTCAGCTACGCTCATCCCAAGGATCCACTTAATCTAGTTTACTTTCTAAAGGATACAGTCACAATTACCTTTTACGGTTCTTGATTTAGAATTGAAAGATTCCAGAAATCACATCTATATTAATTTTGCAGAAAATAAAATCCTGTTTACCAAACTATCTAATGATTCACCCAACTATCTTGATCTAATTATTCTAGAAATCCAGAAGACATGAGTTGAGTTTAGCTATTCTAGAAATTCAAAGTACAGGAATGAAATTATGCAACTATAAAAGAAAAGGAGAAAACTGGAAGAATTTATAGAAACAACAATTGAAAGAACTAGGGATGAACAAGGCTATTACAACTACCACACAGTTGCATAAGGAACAATTACCTATAGAGTATATCGTCACACCATACCACTGCATCTTTCGAAGAGATGCAATTAATAACACATTGTAAATCAACAACTATTTGCAGCTTACTATGAGGAAAGGAAATTATCACAACATCGCATGACAGAATAATTATAATTCCTAATTTAACTCAGCAATCCCTGTGGGAAGGTGGGCCCAACCTTCACACAGAGATGTTGGAAGTAACGCATGTTATAACACTGAGATTTGAAGTAACTCCTTGTATTAAAAAAGGCAGATAAATCACGCAACCTCAGTCACAGCTAATACAATAATTTGGTTAAGGGTTCAACCCCTGGCTTAGAATAGCTCGCCATATTTATACCATTTCTATCATAACGTCCTATCCCTATTATTGGGTAGCCATGAAGATATCTAATCTTCAGGATGCCTTAATTACAATAACTGTTATAGCTATGGCAGGATGAGAGTAGAAAATATAGGGAAGCTGTTAATTGACCCAGAAATAATGATCCTAATTGATTGAGTAGGTATCCCACAGATCACAGCTAATTTTGAGCAGTGACACACCGTCGCCTCCAAATCTGTCGCAATATATTGCAGCTACCCTTGTATAGCTCGCATGGAATAATACACTATGGCTGTGTTCTTCGGGCAATAGTGGGATGGATGGCGATCATATTTAGCAATGAATGTCTATCCTTCCCTTAGCATGCTTGGCCCACTACACTTGCATTCTCTATATCTCCAAATAACTTTATAAACCATCATATGTTAGCATATCTTAAGATATAGAGCCTTGATTACCACAATCCTAAGCATTAATAAAATAAGACAATGATTAACCATACCTTTGTGACTTGAGGGGAAGAGTGAGGGAAAGACATCTGTTTAGCATGCACAATAGGGTAGGATGAGGCCAAAAGAGGTGGATAAGGATGGTCAAAAAGGGGCCATTTCTGGGCTCAACAATTGTGTCCACTGGAATTCTAAGTCCTTTGTAAGTAACTTAAACATTGGTGCAGCTATTTTAGTGAAATTTTCAATAAAGCGGCGGTAATAGTCTGCATGACCAAGGAAGCTTCTTACCTCTTTCTGAGTTTTGGGACAGGGCAGGCCAACAATTACTTCAATCTTTGCAAGTTCTACCTTAATTTCTTGGGAAGAAACATGGTTTCCTAAAACTATACCTTCTATTAGTAACATTTTACATTTCTCGTGACTAAGAGATAAATTCGTTTCTTGACATCAGATCAAGACCTTCTCAATATTGTCAAGGGATTCTTGAAAATTATTACCATAGGCCGTAAATTCATCCATGTATACCTCCACATAGTCATGTATAAGATCAAAAAATATTCTGAAGACTGCTCACTGGAAAGTGGCAGGTTCATTACATAAGCCAAATGGAAAAACTCGATAGGCATAAGTTCCCCAAGGGAATGTAAAAGTGGTTTTGTCTTGATCTTATAGTGCTATTAAAATCTGGTTGTAACCACTATACCCATCAAGAAAGGAAAAATACTATTTACCTAACAGAGTATCTAATACTTGATCGATAAAGAGTAAAGGAAAGTAGTCTTTAAGTGTATCTTTGTTTATCTCTCTAAAATCAACACAAATACACCATTTCCCTGTAACTTTATTTGGAACTACTACTAAAGGAGATACCCATTTACTGTTGGAAATAGAATAGATGAAACCAATAGTGAGGAGTTTTTGTAATTATTATTTTACTATATAAGTTTAGAGCAGGATCCATCCTCCTCTATGGCTACCTTACAGGTGATATGCTTGGATCCATATAAATATGGCGAATACAGGTATCAGGGTGTATACCATTCATATCGGTATATTCTTATGCAAATGCTCCAGGTTGTTTCTCAAGAACTTTAAGCAGTTGTTCTTGTTGGTTTTCACTTAATCCAGGGTTTATATGTAATAATGTTTCAAGGCCAACCTCACAAGGGATGGTATATGGTCATTTATGGTGTTCAATTGTGAAGACACAAGGTGTTTTTGTAAACATAGAAAGAGCCATACTATCTTGAAACTCATCTCCAAAAATATGATCAAATTGAGCAAAGGATTGAGGAAATAAGTATAGGTTGTCGAAGAAACAAACTGGTTTAATACATTCTCAGTGGTCTGTTCCTGAAGTGCTAAAGAAAAATCACTAGGAAGGGATACATCCTCAAAGTCTTCATCCCCAAAAGACAAATTTAACCACCATGAGTTTTCAATTATTGGTTGTGCTGGGGGGTATAAAATAAGTCTTTGTGTGGACAACCCATTGGAAATAGTCATCTCTCCATCCCTACACCTTGTAAAAGAATTTGTGGTAGCTAACCATGGTCTTCCCAAGATAATAGGATGTCCTTTAGAAGGATCCTTTAATTCTACGACCATAAAGTCAATAAGGTATTCCTATGAAGCTACTGATACAACAATGACATCCAGGACTCCAATGGGTTTTACCGTAGTGTGATCTGCTAGTTCTAGGATGGAAGGAGTAGGTCAAAGGAATTGTCCTAACTGTAAAACGTCTAAAACTATGGTGGTCATCACGTTAATAGAAGACCCTAAATCAATTAATGTATTATCTATGGCAGTGGTGTTTATAATTACAGTCACTATTGGGGCTCCTCGATTTGTATATTTTGTAATCTAGGACTTACCTATCATACATTCAGACATTTCTCCTATAACATGAATTGTAAAAGAGTCCTTTTGCTTCTTTCTTGGTGTTTAATACATAGATCCTTTATTACCTTACTATAGATGGGTATATCTTTGATAGCTTGTAATAGAGGGATTTTAATGCAGATGTTTTTTAATTCATTCAAAGTGTTATGCTCTGGATGAACTATAGGTCTTTCTATTACTAATATTTCTGGAAATGGAGGAATTCTTTCCTCCTGAATAGTTTCTTATGGAGGATGGGTGTGTACTAGAACCTTTGAAGTATTCACATCCTCCAAAATAGCATCATTCATGGGTTCATTTGAATCTTCTTCTCCCTCATTTGGTTCCTAAATGATGACTGATGACTTGGGTTTATTACTCACAACTCTTCCCGATCGTAATTGAATTTCATGTACAGGTACAATCAAAATAAGGTGTGAGGGAAGAGTTTGCAACTCAATGTTGTTAAGAGCTTGAGTTGGTTTATTGTTAGGGTTAGG
Organism: Pseudotsuga menziesii; assembly: GCA_001517045.1. Taxonomy (NCBI): domain Eukaryota; kingdom Viridiplantae; phylum Streptophyta; class Pinopsida; order Pinales; family Pinaceae; genus Pseudotsuga; species Pseudotsuga menziesii. The sequence goes on along the minus strand of LPNX010420956.1, from coordinate 413,524 downwards.
TATCAGCTGTGCAGGTAATAATGTTGGTCGAGGAGGATTTGCATTTTGAAAGTGATTAGGTTGTTGTGTGATAAAAGGAACTGGAGGTACAAATCCAGGCGGCATTTGCTAGAAATATGTTTGATTCTAAGGATAAGGATGATTAGGTGCAGTGATAGGTTGTGGCTGAAGATATGGTTGTCCTCTCCATCCTTGTGACCAATATTGCTATTGTGGAATTTGAGGAGGAGGTTACTGAGGTGGTCAATTCTGCCAGCTAGAATTGTTCCATTGTTGAGGTGGTTGATATGGAGGATAATAGAGTTGAGGTCGTGGTGGAAAGTTTGGATATGCTGGTTGGTCTCTAGGTTTCCAAGGAGGCCTCCTAGATGTTTCATCTACATCTCCACTCTTATATATGTCTTGCAATCGAGGAAAGGATGGGCAATTATCTGTTGGATGCTCTTCTGTACAGATGTGACATACAGAGATGTTGTTTAATGGACATTCCCTTTGGGGATGTTTTGTTCTACATCTTGGACAAAATATACTAATAGCTATTTGTTCTTCATCCTACCTCTTCTTGGCTTGTAAAGCATCTAGTTGAGAACCCATTGCTCCTATGATATCAGTCTTAAAATTATCCAACAGGTTTCCTATTTCTACTCTTGTAATTCCTCCTGAACTAGGAACATTTCTTCTTATATTTCTACTAAAAGGCTCTCGAAATTTTTTTCGTAACTTCCACCCTACTACTAGAATAATTTTTACACATATCACTGATCTGTGCAAAAGTTTTATGAGAAATATCGCCATCGGCCATGATATTAAGACTTTCTAACAAGTCCTCGGAGATCCCCTTAAGGAAAAGTGTACGTACATCATCTTCTTAGAGGTCATTATATTTATACTTATGTAATGTATAAATGAACCTCTCGAGATAGTCCTCCAGGATCTCATCTTCATGTTGTTGTATCTTGAATATATCATGTCAAGAGTCCTCAAGTTTGTAGTATTCTTGATATTTTCACAAGAATGAGGTTTTCATATCATTCCAAGTCCTGATAGTATATTGTACTAATCCCATGAAACATCTCAAGGAAGAATCCTTGAGTGTAGTGGGAAAAAGTTTTAGTTTGTGAGCGTCTTATAGATAATTGTAACTCCTACAAAGTGTTGGAGACATTTACCATCATACTCACTCTTTCGGTCAAATTGGCCTAGTTAAACCACTATCCTAAGTTTAATTGACATCAGTGGAGCATTAATTACCATCATCCTAGTCACTCCCACACCTACCTACAGTCAAGGAGGCTAACTGGAGCACTCTAGGGGTGATCTGTGTGACATTAATGCACCTAATTGCTAACCGATGGTTACATTCAGTTCAACCAGTCAGTTACAGTCAGTTAAGGCGCCTCCATTCATTAAATATATTATTTAATGATTATTTATTATTATTTAATGAACTGGAGTCAACAAGGCACCTCCACCAACTTCTGATGGTCAGTTGAGCTTCAGTTAACCTCATCAGGGTTCATTGGAGTCATGCAGTACTAGCACTTGATGGTTGGTTTGCTATGACATGTGTTTGATCTCCTTCAGTTGAGATTAAGTCATTTATTGCACTCTGACTTCAGTTAGGGTTTGGTGAGTCAATTAGGGTTTTGGTCAAGTGGTTAACTGAGTGAGATTGCATGGCAAAGAGTCAGTTAAGCTAGACTCACTCACTGAATTCAAATTGTCCCTTAGGTATTCGAATTCTTCATGGAGTTAAGCTATTGCTGTGCATGGAAATTGTAACCCTTTATTGTTTATTAAATATACAGAGAGGAAACCAATTATGGTTCCAGTTATTTCCAATTCATGAGTATTTGTTAATAATTCTTTGATGATTTTGATTCCTAGTTCCTAGATCATGTGCAAGAATTAATATGGTATCAGAGCTTATGGTGGGACGAAGAACAATATCTCAAGAACAAGATTTTTGACAGATTTCTCCATGAAAAGTGAGTAATAGTTCAAAATTCTAGCACTGCACCAGAAGCCAAGGCTTACCACTCAATATCCCAAGTAAAGAACTTGTTGATCAAGCTTGCTTGATTGACTATGCTGGGTGTGATGAAAGCCTAGAATGTGCAAGATGTCCGACCTTATTTTTCCCTTTATGTTTTGATTTTCAGGTTTCTACAGGTGAAGCATTCGCTACAGCATATCCAGATGTCCTCCTCAGTACCTCTGTTGACTCCATACAATTTCCACACATGGAAAAGCAAAATGGAGATTCAGCTGTATTCCAAAGGACTCTTTAGAATCACCATGGACACTGAAGTTGAGCCTGGATCCGCCATAGAAAAATCAAGATTCTTGAACAAGAAGGATGAAGCCTTCAGTTTCTTATGCCTCTCTATTTTCGATGACCTTCTCTTCCATCTTACGGATCTGAAGACACCGAAACAAATATGGCACAAATTGGAATCTCTGTATGGAAAGCATGATGACATGAGATTTTATCAACTTGAAAATGAACTCATGTCTCTCCAACCTTCCAATTTCGGGACTCTGAATGATTTCTTTACAAAGTTCAAGCATACAGTTTTTCTCTTGAAGCAATGCAAAGTGGAGAAGGAATATGATCAGCTCATCCTAGCCATCCTCTCCAAAATCGGGGCCGATTATTCAGTTTTTGTTTCTACATTCTGTGCGGGGAAGCTCACAACTCCCGGATGGAAGATGCCTACACTCAATGCCTTCGTTGAGTCACTAACTAATGAACATGACAAGCTTGTCCAGATGGGGATCATCCGATCTTCCCGTGATCAAGCCCTCCATGTCTCGGGGCCCAAAGATACGAAGGGTAAAGGAAAGCAGTAGAAAATTAGAAAACTAAATTTGATACTCCAAAGCCTATATTTGAAAATCAGCAGCATGATGAATCTTCTGGATCAAGGAAGAACAAAGGAAAAGGGCACAATGGGAAAGAAAGAGTCAGGTGTTCTTACTACAGGAAGGGTTTTCACCCTAAACATTCCTGCATGAAGAAAAATCTTGATGAAGCAACCTCTCTCCTTGAGAGGAATCAGATCAATCTTCCGGAGATATTTCGGAGGAGAGATCACCAAGATCGGGAACCACAGCATGAAAAAGGTCATGCCCTCATGGCAAGCACTTTGAAGTAAAAATCATTGCTGATTGACAGTGGAGCTTCGAATCACATGATGGCTGAAAAGGACTCCTTTTCATCCTTGGAGACCAGCAAATCCATTCCCATCCACTTGGGAGATGATTCCACCATCATTTTCGAAGGACAAGGTACTGTAGATCTAGAAAATGGTTTTTTTTCTAAAGTTTTGTATGTACCATCTCTAGCAGAAAATATCCTTAGTGTCTATCAAATTACACATACAAGAATGCCTAAGAGAGTCTCTTTCACCCCAAATGATGTTGATATAACAAAAATTGCATCCGGTAAACTCATTGCAAAAGGCCATGCAAATCATCATGCAAAAGCCTATGAGTTTTCTCACTTTGTTACGGATGCAAAGCCCACTGCTCTGCTAACTCATGGAAATGAAGTTAGTAGGCTGTGGCATGAGAGGTTTGGCCCTCTTAATTTCAAATATTTGCAGCAATTACAGAAAAAATCCATGGTTGAAGGCCTCCCGGTCATCAAGGCAACCACGAGAGTCTGCAAGGGCTGTGTGATTGGAAAACACCCTGAGCACAAGTTCGATCAGGGGAAGGCAAACCGAGCTACAAGCATATTGGGGCTGATACATTCTGATATCAGTGGTCCAATGCATGTCACCTCCATGAATGGATCAAGGTACCTCCTTACCTTTATTGATGATTTTTCAAGATATACATGGGTTTTCTTTCTCAAAAAGAAATCAAAGGTATGTGAAAAATTTTCTGAATTGAAGGCCTTGATAAAAAATGCCTCTGGGCTTAAGATCAAGATATTGAGATCTGATAATGGAGGGGAGTATGTCAGTAATTAGTTTCTGTACAGTTTCTCCCAAATTGATATTCAGGTCCAACATTCAATTCCCTACACTCCCCAGCAGAACGGAGTAGCGGAAAGGAAGAACCGGTCTCTCAAAGAGATGACCACCTGTATGTTGGAGTCAAAGAAGATTGCTGCAAATTTGTGGGATGAATCCATGCATGCTGCAGAATACATTTAGAACAGGGTGCCACATTCATGAGTGAAAGGAAAGACTCATTTTGAAGCATACTTTGGACACAAGCCAGATGTGTCGAACCTACGGGTGTTTGGGTCCACTGCATGGGCCCAGATTCTGCTTGATAAAAGAAGGGCTTTGCAACCGCAGAGCATAGAATGTTTGTTTATTGGATATCCTAATGAATCTAAAGGATTCAAGCTTCTAGATATCAAGACCAAATATATCATCATTGAGATAAGTGTCAATTTCGATGAGCCTCTTCAGGAGGTGGAACTAGTGGAGGAGAAAACTGCTGAAAGTCCTTCCTATTCCACTGAATATTTGGATGATGAAATTGGGGGTGATGACCCTGGTTTGGATCCTATGATTTCTTATATCAGTGTGCAAAAAACATCATATAATGAATCAGAACCTGAAGTGCAAAATCATCTTCCTACATTGGCCCGACAGACACTCTCCTCCGCAGGAGACAACATTGGAAATCCGGATGATCCAAGGAGAACTCGGTCTGATTTCCAAAGAGCAGGTATTGCACTCTCTTGTTATGATAATTTTCTGTCCAAAACTTGATATTTGATGATTATTTCAGATCCAAAATCCTACTACCATGCTCGGAAGGATCCAAGATGGCAAGTTGCCATGGATGAAGAGATGACTTCTCTTCAGAAAAACACTACTTGGGAGCTAGTTCCTCTTCCTCCGGGAAGGAAATTGGTTCAATGCAAGTGGGTGTTTCAGAAAAAGGTTAATGCTGATGGAAGAAAATGAAAATATAAGGCAAGGCTGGTAGCAAAAGGTTTCTCTCATGTCCAAGGAGTGGACTACCATGAGACCTTTGCACCGGTGGCAAAACTGGACTCCATCCACCTTGTTTTGGCTATTTCCGCATCCAAGCACTGGGAGGTGCATCACATGGATGTTAAGTCAGAATTTCTACATGGAGATCTTCATGAGGAGATATACATGAATCAGCCTAAGGGCTACATCACTGATCCATCTTTGGTTTGCAAGCTAAAGAAGTCACCATACGGGTTAAAACAGGCCCCAAGAGAGTGGTATTCCAAGATGGATGCCTTCCTTCTCTCGCAAAACTTTTAGAGATGTAGATCAGATCCAAATGTGTATTTATAGAAGAATGATGGTAATATAATTATCATTGTTTTATATTTTGATGACTTACTGATCACAGGTAGCACAATTGCCTCCATTTCAGCCATCAAAACTGCTCTCCACAATGCCTTTGAAATGAGTGATTTGGGGCTTCTAAAACAATTTTTGGGGCTCGAAATCGAGCAACATTCTGATGGGATTATGGTCAATAAGTAAAAATACATTTAATACCTATTAGTAAAGTTTAACATGGTTGAATGTAGTCCTGCACCATTCCCTTTCCTTTCAGGGATCAGCCTTGAAGAAGGAAAAAGCACACCTCCCATGGACTGCACTATCTATCGATAGCTGATCGGTAGCTTGTTGTACTTGACACATTCTAGGCCTGATATTTGTTATGCCATGAATGATGTATCAAGATACATGCAGAAGCCTCATGATCTTCATTGGAAGGCAGCCAAGAGGATCCTCCAGTACATTCAGGGAACCAGGACCTACGACATTCACTATGCTGCAGACTCCGAGCTAGAGCTGGTTGGATACACAGGTTCCGATTGGGCGGGTGATTCTATTGATCGGAAGTCAACTTCTGGATATGTATTCATGTTTGGTGGTGGCCCTATTTTTTGGTTAAGCAAAAATCAGGATGCCATAGCACTATCTTCAGCAAAGGCCGAGTATCAAGGAGCGGTGAATGCTTGCATCCAAGCAATTTGGTGGCAAGGCATTCTTTCAGAGTTTGATCTTGGTAGTACTTTGTCCACTGTCCTATTTTGTGACAACCAGAGTGCTATTAAGATATCCATGGATCCATTTACTAGGAAAAGGACCAAACATGTAGAGATTCACATGCACTACATCAGGGAGCTAGTGCATGGCAAGACCATCATTCTACAATTCTGCCCGACTGATGAGCAGATTGCAGACATCTTCACCAAGAGATTTTCAGAAAAGAAGTTCACTTACCTCCATTCACTATTGGGGGTGAGTTCATCAAAGTGATCCAGACTAATTTCAGTGTTCAGCTTGAGGGGGGGTTTTTTTCCCACTGGGTTTTCCCTCTTTTCCTCACTTAGTTTGTTTTGAGCATTGTTTCAGTTGCTTTATTGTATAGGGTGACCTATGGCCTTTGTTTCCAGGGACCTAGAATTTTATGCATCTATGTTTTCTAAATCTTCCTCAGTATAGCTTAAGGGGGGGTGTTGGAGACATTTACCATCATACTCACTCTTTCGGTCAAATTGGCCTAGTTAAACCACTATTCTAAGTTTAATTGACATCAGTGGAGCATTAATTACCATCATCCCAGTCACTCCCACGCCTACCTACAGTCAAGGAGGATAACTTAGCCTTCTCCTACAGTCAAGGAGGCTAAATGGAGCACTCCAGGGGTGATCTGTGTGACATTAATGCACCTAATTGCTAACTGGTGGTTACATTCAGTTCAACCAGTCAGTTACATTCAGTTAAGGCACCTCCATTCATTAAATATATTATTTAATGATTATTTATTATTATTTAATGAACTGGAGTCAACAAGGTGCCTCCACCAACTTCTGATGGTCAGTTCAGCTTCAGTTAACCTCATCAGGGTTCATTGGAGTCATGCAGTACTAGCATTTGATGGTTGGTTTGCTATGATATGTGTTTGATCTCCTTCAGTTGAGATTAAGTCATTTATTGCACTCTGAATTCAGTTAGGGTTTGGTGAGTCAATTAGGGTTTTGGTCAAGTGGTTAACTGAGTGAGATTGCATGGCAAAGAGTCAGTTAAGCTATACTCACTCATTGAATTCGAATTGTCCCTTAGGTATTTGAATTCTTCATGGAGTTAAGCTATTGCTATGCATGGAAATTGTAACCCTTTATTGTTTATTAAATATACAGAGAGGAAACCAATTATGGTTCCAGTTATTTCCAATTCATGAGTATTTGTTAATAATTCTTTGATGATTTTTATTCCTAGTTCCTAGATCATGTGCAAGAATTAATACAAAGGATATTGAACTCGAATAGGAATGTGTCTGGGTCCTCATTGCTTTTTCCATAGAAAGTAGGTAAGGAGGAAGGAGGGATGTTTTTCATAGTTACATCCTGCATTGTATATAAGATAGGGAACCCACAGTTAGCCTAAGTTCAATTTTCCCCTTCTCCTTCTTCATTTCTAACTTCATCATGATATTCATTGTCTCCCCATCTCTTCTTATAAGCTGGATTCTTAATGTAAATATATTTAGGAGGATCCTTTTGAGGTGATAATGGGGCATCCCAACGTTTGTTTTTGAGAGAGATCCCTTTAATCAACCGTGTTTTTATTGAATCCTAGAGGGATAGTAGGTTCTACTATAGAAGTTTCAATTTGTGATATAATTGGATCTACAGATGTTCCAAAGAGAGCTTTTACTTGAATAGGATCAACAAAGTCAACAAAATTCGGATCTCCTACTAGTGAAAAAGTTGTGTTAATTGGATTTGAAACTAGTGGAGGGCTAGGGGTTTCTAATGGCTGATCCTCTTGAACTTCCTCGAGAATGGGGTCCTTAGGACCTTTTGCCAAGGTTCCTTCTCCTTCTATGGCTTCTGTAGTAAGATATTCTAAGAGAGACTCCTTAGGTTTCAGGGTAGAACTACTTCCTATAGGTGTCTTTCGATACCTTTCTTGTGAGTTAGTAGTTGGGAAATTATGTCCCCTATGGTAGTTGGTTGAGACTTCAATAAATTTTCTGGTCTTGACAAATCTACCCTGAGGATCTCTAATTCTGCTCATGAAAGAATTTTAAGCTAAATAAAACCTATGCTACTACTGTTCATGGATTTGGGGGCGCCTGTTATAACAGATGCCAAAGTTCTTACCTCTCGTCTTACCTCTCCCCCGCTACCAACCTATTACTAAATTTTATAAATAATTCTACTCTACCTTACAGAACAACTCCTCTGCAACAACGCCAAAAGTGTTGGGTGTTATAATGTCTAGATTAATCCACCTATTCTTTAATTGTCAACTGGGGTTGGTAAGATTCGAACTTTTAAATAAACTGAACAATAAAATGGAAATGAAATGACTAAAAGAAATATTGGAAACAAACTATACCCGTAGTTAACTATCTAATTCAGAAATCAAATTGCATTACATAAATAAAGGAGACTATGAATTAAACTAGCTACAACAGGGAAAATGAAAGAAATAAACAAGAAAAAAAACCTCTGGTTGATGAGGGGCCCTCTCAGTATTCAAGGGTGATTCCTCACTAAATTCTACTCAAACACAATCTTCAACAGCAATGCATGCAGCTCTGTAATGAGATGGTGGAACAAAAATACAATGTTCAAGAGTAAATCACAGCAAGAATGCTTCTCCTAACTCTGCTAACTAACTGATTTTTCTAGCTAACTCTAGCTCTCTAACAGAGGCTGATATATATAATAATTTACAGGGATGAGAAATTCGATCCTTTATTGGTTGACTACTCTCTAAAATTAGTCGATCTTAAAGGCACATAAAATATTGCAGGCCAAATCACAGGCATCTCCCTTCTTCATTGTGAACAGTCTTCATATGTGGCGCACGAGCTTATTTTCAACATGAACAATCTACAGAGGTAGCGCATAGGTTCCTTCCTGAGCATAGCAGGTGACTGATGGCGTATAGAGAACAACATAGTGGAGAATCTTCTAGAGCTTGGGTTGAATGCATTAATCTAGTGCGTGGATGGTTGATGTGGTGGCAAGCAAAGGAGAATGCAAGCTAGAAAACATCTAGAACACAGCTTCATCACCCAAACACGTGGATAACAGTTCATTTGCAGTTGTTTCACATTTTAAATGCCCAAAATTAATTCTCAGCAGCACGCAGTCTGATGGGCAATCTGGATGGAGAGTTGAACGGAAGGCTGGGACATGAGCTACATACGATGGGCATCGATCTAGGGTGAATAGAGTGTCTATCTATTGGTGCGCTTCAAGACTGCGGTGTACAGCAACACATCTCAACATCTAGAAAACAACCAGCGCGTTTCATGCAACAGACTAGATGACGAGCTGGACATGCTGTGCAAAAGGCAGGATGAATGCATTCTGTTTATTAATTTATCCCAAAATTATTATAAAATCTGCAAACAATAATATAAATCAGTTAATATATCAAATGCACTTTAATAATGTTATTTTTAATTAATAAAACCATAAAAAATGATAAATAAAAATATTTCATTTAAACCTTAAATACATGCATACCTGAGGCTGAATAATGATCTCTGTGTCATAAAATATACAAAAGATAATAAAATATATGTTTAAATGAATAATTTCACTGCCAAAAGTGATAACAAATCTAGGATCAACAGACTTCGATGAAGTGTCATTGTGGACCCCCACTGATTCACAAGCAGAGCAACTATTTGAGGAAATCCACACGAAGAAGAGATAGGACCAGGGTGCGACCAATAGCACAACATCGGTGACTGAGGAGAAATTGAGTTGTATCATTATGACAATTACAATAGTGACTGATGCAATGGGACAAAAGATGAATAAAAAAGCAATAAACAAATTTGGTGAGGTAAAAACTCACCTTGATCCATTAATTGATGTAGTTTTGCATAAGGTATCGGAGGTAATCACTCTGCAAAAATTTGGCTTGATCAGCACTGGGACACATATTAGGAATGTGAAAATTGCACCGGATGCAATCGAGGCCAGTAGTGAGGACCTCAATGCCTCAGCTCAACAATTGTAGGATATTTCACTAGACATCAATGCGCTATTGACGCATACATTGGTGTAGTTGCATAGGGTTTCCAATCAAAAGTTGGCAGATAGGGAGCGGATAATTGGTGACCACCTTTTGAGGTCATAGGAGAAATAGGCTGAAGCGAGAAAGGAGATTGAAGCACTCAACAAGGAGAAATATCAACTGGTAGTGAAGAAATCGCAACTCTGGGACCACATGGTTTGTTTAGAACATGAAGTTTCTGCTATGTGTCAACGGATACCTGAGATCACAGAGGACATGGACACAGAGGTGAAAGCACAGTGGCTTAGGGCCATAATTTCCTAGTTACAATGCAACAATGCAGATCTACAACATCTATTAAATATACGCACACCACCGGAGAAAGATGCGGAAAGGAAAAGAACCATTAAGGACTTCACAACGTAGCTGGATGAAATGGAGTTAGAAGCAAAGAGAGTCACCGACGTGACCACACAATTTTGGGGAAGTGTAGTCCAGGATGCATAGTTGGAGCAACTAACCACATAGTTATAGGATATCAAGGGACAATTGGCCACACTGAGGACATCGCTCAAAGAAATGCCCCCATTTATGTAGGTCACAAAGGCGACATAACTAAAGCACTTGCAGCAATGAGTTGCAAAGGCCAGGGAGAGTTAATAGAGGTGTACAACATAGTTAGATGAATTCCAAGACATGGGTGTGCAGCTCTCTATGAAGGTAGTTTTAGTGCTGCAGGAAGTTTAGGATGGTAGGAGGGATGCCACTATAAAGATATCCGAGCATCCGTTGGAGTGAGAAGTGACAGAAAACCACAATATTAGAGAGAAGATCGAAGAATAGGTCAAGGAAATCACCCAACAGCATAAATACTTCAAGGTGAAGATCAACAGATACACCATTTCCATCTAACGTGGCCTGAGGGAGAGCCATAAGATTTTGTTGGGGGCCTATTAGTAGGAAATTTTGGGGTAAGTTAGCTGCACAACATTGCGAATACTGCACAAAGTCAAATATTTTTTGCAAGGTGGAAGATGGGGCGCAAGGAGGATTTATTATATTTTATGTATCTTGGTCATATGTTGTAGATTTGGACCGCATTATGTGGATTGTGGTAATCATTTTATAGATTTTGTTTGACATAGTTAGGAAGTTGACTTAAAGTGGACCATCAATGTAAAGGAACAAGCCTATAATTAGATTTAGGGTTGCAAGTGTTAGGTCTTCTTCCTTCTTTTCTTGGCTTCTTCTGGTCTTTTTGATATCTTTGGATCTGCAGTTAATCTCAAGAAAAACCTTGCATAAGAGACAAATTGAATAATTGTTTTGTGAACCTATGTTTTGCTACAAAGATTAATATGATGTGACGGAGATTCAGAATAAACATTCTATCTTTTTTCCATATTCCTATTTTCTTGTTCTTTGTGATCTGAATGTGAATGTGATACGTATCGGTCAATGATGTGATGCTTCTTTTTCATGAATGATGGTATTTTGGTAGATCTGTTTATGCTTCAATGTATCTGCTATGATCTGAGTACATTAATCAGATCCACTGAATGACAATATGAATATGATTTTATTGACGTATAAACCGAATGTTTAGATATGTTAAGTAATGTTTCACTGAGGTAACAATTAGATGCACGGTCTTCCTTCTTACTGCAGAAAATTGGTTCTGATAGCTCTCCCACGAACATCTCAGGTGAGACTTCATTTTCTCCACAACTGTTGCCGGACAGGGTAAAACCTGTCTGGGCCGGTGCTCAGGGAGATTGTTGCGTTTTGGGTGTCGACAAAGAGTGAACCCTTGTCGACGGGTTTTGTGTCAATATTAATAAAAAAGAATAATGATTAAATAAAAATGAAAAGAAAGTGAGGAAATAGACTAGAAGCGAAGAAAAACAATGTATGTCAAAATTGAATTAGCCCGGGTATGGGGGAAGAAAAAAATGAATCTTATTTTTTCATGTATGCTCCACTTGGCCCGGATACGGGGGATATCGCTCAATTGGTAGGGATCTACTCTTTCTATTGGTTAGTTGCGAGTATGGGTTGGATGTTTGATCATCTAGGCTCTAATGATAATATATTTTACCCAAACCAATGTCTTACGTTTTCTCAGTAATGGGGAATAGGACCTGATAGGACCTGAACATGCCACTGAAAAACTCCACAAATACAAAGATAGGTTGTCAAGAACGTAGAGAAGGTAGAGTGGGTATTTCTTTCGATATAGTATGGATCGTACATGGGAGATAGTTAGATTTGGTGGTTCTCCTAGGGTTACCTCATCAGGTATCCCTAGGGAAGAGGATCAAGTTGTCCCTTATGAACAACTTGATGTACTATATCCCTTCAACCCTTGGATAAAAATGTTGTAAAACAAAAATCCATTCCATTGACCGACCCCATTGTCTCTATCCCACAGGAACTACGAGACTACCCCAAGGATGCCGAAGACATCTAGTGGTCACAAACTGACCATATACCCACCCCGATTCAAGGAGTGGAATGCATTAGTTGTCTCCTTTGATTTGAAAGGAAGGTTTGGACAAGGGAAATCATTCTTAGGAAAAAAGAGTCAGCCAACAAAAGTGGAGAGCTCCCCATTCTTAGTTCTCTTGTAGCTATATAGTCCAGAACTACAAGGATCCCTAAAATGGAATATCAACTCAACACCTTTTGGGAAGAGTTTCTCTTTGGAGAGCACAGTATGATGAAAGTCATGAGCTATGTTCGGGGGGGGAGGAGAGTTATTGTTTATCGTTAGCCGCTATTGTAGAATCAATCAGGGAGGCCTTAGAGATGGTGGTTTATCTTGTGGTGGATGTCAACGGTTCAATTCCTCTTATCTCAAGCCCATGATCCGAGACATTACATATGACAGCACACAATTATTTAGATCCGAGATTTTTATTTATGATTTATCATTCATGGGCTTTGATAATATCCTTCCATTTAGCAGCACCTTAGGATGGAATATCCTTGAATGGTGATGTTCAAACAAAGAAGGGAGTACAGTGGATAACTAGGCACCCAGAGACAAGGAAGGGTATGGAAGCAATGAAATTATTCAGGGAGTTGAAAATGAGCATAGATCCAGAGATTCCCGAATACGTTAACCTTTTTAATTGTTGTTGAATCCATAGGCAGGAAAGAGACAACTTAGCAAACTGAAACATCTTAGTATCTAGAGGAATAGAAAGAAAAAGTGATTCCCATAGTAGCGAGGAGTGAAATAAGAGAATCCCAAACCATGAAAACGGGATTGTGGGAGGGTACAATATATGTTTTATGCTGCTAGATGAAGCAGTTGAATCCTACATCCATATGGTGAGACTCCAGTAGCCAAAAACATCATTGGTTTACGCTCTAACCCAAGTAGCATGGGGCACATGGAATCTCATGTCAATCAGCAAGGACCACCTTGCAAGGATAAATACTCTTGGGTGATGGATAGAGAAGTAGTACCATGAGGGAAAGGTTAAAAGAACCCCCATTTGGGAGTGAAATAGAACATGAAACCATAAGATCCCAAGCAATGGGAGGAAAACTATATTCTGATCGCATGTCTATTGACTTATAGGTGGTGACTTGGTTAAGGGAATCTACTAGAGTTTAATCAAGAGAGATTCTTCATGGGTCAATTGTCACTACTTATGGACCTAAACCTAGGTGATCTATCCATGACTAGGATGAGTATTGGATGAAACTAAGTCGAGGTCTGAATTGAATGATATTGAAAAATCAGTGGATGAGTTGTGGTTATGGGTGAAATGGCACTTGAACCTAGAGCTAGATGGTTCTCCCCAAAATGTGTTGAGGAACAATATTTTTCTATACCATCTAGCGATAAAGCACTATTTCAGTACAAGATGTGCGAGTGATACCAAATCAAGTCAAAATATGAATACTATATTTCCCCAATAAAAGGGGTAAGGGTTAGCTTATTGATTGTTTCTTACTATCAACCTCTTGGAAAAGCATGAAAATGATTGAATGGTATGATCCCTCCATCACCAAACCTAAAATGAAAAGGGTGTTCCCGTAGTTCTTGGTTTGTGAATATGCATTGTTAGGTGCTCCATTTTTCACATCTAGGCTAAAATTCAACATGTCCCCGAGAGATAGCCATCCATACACTGATAAGGGATGTATGGATTATCGATAAGAGACGATCCATGGTGGATAACCATTGGCCCCCGTAGACCTCCCATATCCAAAAATGAATAGAAATTTGGTTTTTCATTTGATCTCACGTGAATCGCCCCATCTATCTTCCTGAAGATAAGTTGAGTTCCAAACCATGGTTCAAACAAATAGGAAGAGTATGCCATGCTAACGTTCCTTTTATTCTCCAAATATTTGGGTTAGGCACTAATGAGAACATTGAACTATCCATGTGACTAAGATCCTTCACAACCTAGGCACAACGATGCAATTATCAGGGGCACGCTTTACCACTGAGCTAATTGCCCATCTATAGGCCTCCCAGGGATGGAGGCCTACCCCTGCACCTGTATGGTTTTCCATTACACCAAAACTTGCATATGTTGGTGACCATTTGAAACCCAGCACAAGGCCCTATCACTAGGAGTGGCGGTTATTCCACTTGTTTTATATTCCCAGAGGTGCGACGGTTATACCATGTGGAGGTTGCACCGATACTCCAACACCCCACCTCTGACATAGCTTGGGGGAATTGAACCTGATACCTCTGCTATGATACCATGAATGGATCAAGGTACCTCCTTACTTTTATTGATGATTTTTCAAGGTATACATGGGTTTTCTTTCTCAAAAAGAAATCAGAAGTATGTGAAAAAGTTTCTGAATTGAAGACCTTGATCGAAAATGCCTCTGGGATTAAGATCAAGATCTTGAGATCTGATAATGGAGGGGAGTATGTCAGTAATGAGTTATTACACATATTCTCCCAAAGTGGTATTCAGGTCCAGCATTCAATTCCCTACACTCCCCAGTAGAACGGAGTAG
The DNA here is from genome assembly GCA_001517045.1 of Pseudotsuga menziesii. Taxonomy (NCBI): domain Eukaryota; kingdom Viridiplantae; phylum Streptophyta; class Pinopsida; order Pinales; family Pinaceae; genus Pseudotsuga; species Pseudotsuga menziesii. The sequence goes on along the minus strand of LPNX010420956.1, from coordinate 398,519 downwards.
CATAAAGAAAGAACTGGTCTCTCAAGGAGATGACCACCTGTATGTTGGAGTCAAAGAATCTTGCTGCAAATTTGTGGGCTAAATCCATGCATGCTGTAGCATACATTTAGAACAGGGTACCAAACTCATCTGTGAAAGGAAAGACTCATTTTGAAGCATACTTCGGACACAAGCTGGATGTGTCGAACCTACGGGTGTTTGGGTCTACTGCATGGGCCCAGGTTCCACTTGATAAAAGAAGGGCTTTGCAATCGCAAAGCATAGAATGTCTGTTTATTGGGTATCCTGATCCATCTAAAGGATTCAAGCTACTGGATATCAAGACCAAATAGATCATTATTGAGAGAAGTGTTAAGTTCGATGAGCCTCTTCAGGAGATGGAACTAGTGAAGGAGAAAATTGTTGAATTTCCTTCCTATTCTACTGAATATTTGAATGATGAAATTGGTGGAGGTGCCCATGTTGACTCCAAATCATTAAATAATAATAAATAATCATTAAATAATAATAAATAATAATTAAATAATATATTTAATCAGAGGAGGCACCTTAACTGACCGATTGAGCTGATTGTAACCATCAATTAGCAATTAGGTGCATTAATATCACTCAGATCACCCTCGGAGTTCTCTAGTTAGCCTCCTTGACTGTAGGTAGGTGTGGGTGTGACTGGATGATGTCAATTAATGCTCCAATGATGTCAATTAATTTTAATTATACTTAGGATAGTGGTTTAACTAGGCCAAATTGACCAAAAAGAGTGTGTATGGTGCTAAATGTCTCCAACACCCCCCCTTAAGCTATACTCAGGAGGAGTTAGAAAAGAAAAAAACATAAAAATGCTAGGGTCCCAGAAACTAAGGCCATAGGTCACCTTGTACAATTCTGAAACTAAAACAATGCTCAAAACAAAATAAGTGGGGGAAAGAGGGAAAGCCCAGTGGGAAAACCCCCCGCTCAAGCTGAACACTGAAAGTAGTCTGAATCACCCTGATGAACTCACCCCCAACAGTGAACGGAGGTCAGTGAACTTCTTTTCTGAAAATATATTGGTGAATATGTCTGCAATCTTCTCATTAGTTGGGCAGTATTGCAGATTGATGGTCATGTCATGCACTAGCTTTTTGATGTAGTGCATGTGAATCTCTACATGCTTCGTCCTCTACCTAGTAACTGGATCCGTGGATATCTTAATAGCACTCTGGTTGTCACAAAAGAGGATAGTGGAAAAATTACTACCAATATCAAACTCTAAAATAATTCCTTGCAACCAAACTACTTGGATGTAAGCATTCACCGCTCTGGATCTGATCTACATCTCTGAAAGTTTTGCAAGAGAAGAAAGGCATCCATCTTGGAATACCACTCTCTTGGGGCTTGTTTTAACCCGTATAGTGACTTATTTAGCTTGCAAACCAAAGATGGATCAGTGATGTAGCCCTTAGGATACTTCATGTATATCTCCTCATGAAGATCTCCATGCAGAAAGGCTGACTTAACATCCATGTGATGCACCTCCCAGTGCTTGGATGCTGAAATTGCCAAAACAAGGCGGATGGAGTCCATTTTTGTAACCGGTGCAAAGGTCTCATGGTAGTCCAATCCTTGGAACTGAGAGAAACCTTTTGCTACCAGCATTTCCTTATATTTGTATGTGCTTCCATTAGTAGAAACCTTTGTCAAAAACACCCACTTGCATTGAACCAATTTCCTTCCCAGAGGAAGAGAAACTAGCTCCCAAGTAGTGTTTTTCTGAAGAGAATTCATCTCTTCATCCATGGAAACTTTCCATCTCGAATCATTCCGAGAATGGTAGTAGGATTTTGGATCTGAAATAATAATCAAATAACAAGTTTCAGACAGAAAATTATCAGAACAAGAGAGCGCAATACCTGCTCTTTGGAAATCAGACCAGGTTCTCCTTGGATCATCCAGGTTTCCAATGTTGTCTCCTGCGGAGGAGAGTGTCTGTTGGGCCCATGTAGGAAGATGATTTTGCACTTCAGATTCTGATTCAGCATCTGATGATTGCTGCACACTGATATCATAAATTAGAGGATCCAAATAAGGGTCATCAGCCCCACTTTTATCATCCAAATATTCAGTAGAATAGGATGGAAATTCAGCAATTTTCTCCTTCACTAGTTCCATCTCCTAAAGGGGCTCATCGAACTTGACACTTATCTCAATGGTGATCTATTTGATCTTGATATCCAGCAGCTTGAATCCTTTAGATTCATCAGGATACCCAATAAATAGGCATTCTATGCTTTGTGGTTGCAAAGCCCTTCTTTTATCAAGTGGAATTCGGGCCCATGCAGTGGACCCAAACACCCGTAGGTTCGACACAACTGGCTTGTGTCCAAAGTATGCTTCGAAAGGATTCTTTCCTTTCATGGATGAGTGTGGCACCCTATTCTAAATGTATGCTGCAGCATGAATGGCTTCAGCCCACAAATTAGCAACAAGCTTCTTTGACTCCAACATACAGGTGTCATCTCCTTGAGCATGAGAGGAAATTTGAGGTCTAAAATGGGCCTCCTAAGGAAAATAATAAAATAATAGTTGAAATAATAAAATAATAGTTATTAATTTTGGAGGAGGAATGAAAAAAACTAATTTTTGTGTTCGTATTTTTGACATATCTCCCTATGTTTTTACTCAAATTATGAGCAGGAGATCTCATTCAATGCAAAATTCAATTTCACATCCAATGAGTACCCACACTACATACTTTTGACAGACCCCGCTACCCCAAAAACAATAAATACCTAAAAAAATGTGATGATGATGTCATCAGGTTTTTTCAGGTATTTCTTGCTTTTGGAGTAGCAGGGTCTGTCAAAAGTATGCAGTGTGGTTACTTGTTGGATTCGGAATTAAATTCCACATCCAACGAGCTCTCCCACTTGAAATTTGAGTAAAAACACAGGGAAATACGTCGAAAATACGAACAAAAAATGTAGTTTTCTTTTATGACAAATATGTCAATTCAACCATTATGGTTGACTCATTTTATTGAAATTCTATTGGTTCTTGAATTCCAACTCATAAAATTTATTTTTGGCGCATTTTCTTATAAGGCCCATTTTAGACCCCAAATTTCCTCTAATGAGACCGGTTCTTCCTTTCTGCTACTTCGTTCTGCTGGGGAGTGTAGGGAATTGAATGCTGGACTTGAATACCACTTTGGGAGAATATGTACAGAAACTCATTACTGACATACTCCCCTCCATTATCATATCTCAAGATCTTGATCTTAAGCCTGTAGGCATTTTTTATCAAGGCCTTCAATTCAGAAATTTTTTCACATACTTCTGATTTCTTTTTTAGAAAGAAAAACCATGTATACCTTGAAAAATCATCAATAAAAGTAAGGAGGTACCTTGATCCATTCATGGATGTGATAGGCATCGGACTGCTGATATCAGAATGTATCAGCCCCAATATGCTTGTAGCTCAGTTTGCCTTCACCCGATCGAACTTGTACTCACGGTGTTTTCCAATCACATAGCCCTTGCAAATTCTTGTGGTTGCCTTGATGAACGAATGGCCTTCAACCATGGATTTTTTCTATAATTTATGCAAATATTTGAAATTAATATGGCCAAACCTCTCACACCACATCCTACTAACCTCATTTCGATGAGTTACTAGAGTAGTGGGCTTTGCATCCGCAACAAAGTGAGAGAACTCATAGGCTTTTGCATGATGATTTGCAAGGCCTTTTGCAATGAGTTTCCCAGATGCAATTTATGTTATCTCAAGATCATTTAGGATGAAATATACTCTCTTAGGCATTCTTGTATGTGTCATCTGATAGACACTAAGGAGATTTTCTGCTAGAAATGGTACATACAAAGCATTAGAGAAAAAACCATTTTCAAGATCTACAATACCTTGTCCTTCAAAAATGATGGTGGAGTCATCGCCCATGTGGATGGGAATGGATTTTCTAGTCTCCAAGGATGAAAAGGAGTCTTTTTTAGCCATCATGTGATTTAAAGCTTGAGACTCAATCAGTAGTGCTTTGGACATCGAAGTGCTTGCCATGAGGGCATGACCTTTCTCGTGTTGTGGTTACTGATCTTTGTGATCTCTCCTCCGAAAGCTCTCCTGAAGATTGATGTGATTCCTATCAAGGAGAGAGGTTGCTTCATCAAGATTTTTCTTTATGCAGGCATGTTCAGCATGAAAACCCTTCCCGCACTAAGAACACTTGACTTTTTCTTTCCCATTGTGCCCTTTTCCTTTGTTCTTCCTTGAGCGGGAAGATTCATCATGCTGCTGGTTTTCAACTCTAGGATTGGGAGCACCAAATTTTCTTTTCTGATTTTTCTGCTGCTTTCCTTTACCCTTCAGATGTTTGGGCCTTGATACATGGAGGGCTTGATCACAGGAAGATCAGATGATCCCCATCTGGACAAGCTTGTCATGTTCATTTGTTAGGGACTCAATGAAGGCATTGAGTGTAGGCATCTTCCATCCAGGGGTTGTGAGCTTCCCTGCACAGAATGTAGAAACAAAAACTAAATAATCAACCCTGAGTTTGGAGAGTATGGCAAGGATGATCTGATCATCCTCCTTCTCCACGTTGCATTGCTTCAAGAGTAAAATAGTATGCTTGAACTTTGTAAGGAAATCATTCAATGTCTCGAAATTGGAAGGTTGGAGAGACATGAGTTCATTTTCGAGCTGGTAAACCCTCAAGTCATCATGATTTCCATATAGAGATTCAAATTTGTCCCATATTTCTTTCGGTGTCTTCAAATCCATAAGATGGAAGAGAAGGTATTGGGAAATAGAGAGGCACAAGAAACCGAAGGCTTCATCCTTCTTGTTCAAGAATCTTGATTTTTATATGGTAGATCCAGGCTCAACTTCAATGTCCATGGTGACTCTAAAAAGTCCTTTGGAGTGCAGTTGAATCTCCATATCACTTTTCCATGAGTGGAAATTGTATGGAGTCAAGAGATCTACTCAGGAGGCCATCTGGATGTGCTGGAGCGAATGCTTCACCTGTAGAAACCTGAAAATCAAAACAGAAAGGGAAAAATAAGGTCGAACAGCCTGTACATTCTAGGATTTCATCACACCCAACATAGTCAATCAAGCAAGCTTGATCAACAATTTATTTGCTTGGGGTATTGAGTGGTAATCCTTGGCTTCTAGTGCAGTGCTAGATTTTTGAGCTATTGCTCACTTTTCATGGATAAATCTGTCAAAAAGCTTGCTTTTGAGAGATAGATATTCGTCCCATCGTAAGCTATGATACCATGTAAGGTTTTCCATTACACCAAAACCTGTAGATTTTGGTGAACATTTGAAACCCAACATAAGGCCCTATCACTAGGAGTGGCGGTTAGTCCACTTGTTTTATATTCCCAGAGGTGCGGCGGTTATACCATGTGGAGGTTGTACCGATAATCCAATAGCACCAACACCAATATATTGGAATATCCAATATAGAAAATGAGATAATATCCCATTTTACATGCCTCTCAGAGATGGAGAACTCAATATATCCAAATTGGCAAAAAACCTTACTCTTTTTTTTCCTCCCCATGTCCATGCTTGGGTGGAAACATGGGGATGAAAATGGGAAATGGGATCCTATAAACTTGTTCTGAACTTGGATGATAATCTCATGGTATCACTTCAATGTAAAAAACTGAAAGAATACTTTCATATACAAGCTTGAATCATATGTTCTTCCTTTTGGATGCAGTGTCAAATGACCCAAGATGCCCAAAAAGCATTAGCTCTCCCTGAAAAGGAGGTGATCCAACCGCACCTTCTAGTATGGCTTCCTTGTTAAAACTTCACTCATGTCACTAGCCCAACCTTTGGAATCCCCCTCCTTGTATTTAAGGTAATGAATTGTGGCATGTACAACTCCCATAGTGTGATTGGAGGTATGTACAAGGCCCGATAATGGATTCAGTGTCATATGACTAACCGATGATTACTAATGATTCTAGATTCATGCAACCAAGTTATAGCCTACAATATGAACTAAGGCTAGTTTTTTGAGGTTATATTTCCCTCACGGGGTCATGACCCTTTTTCCTAGCCATTGAAGCATGCATGTCACTAGGGAATAAGGGGCATGATGACTTGACATGATACTCACCTTCCTCCAGCTTGTCACCGACAGTCTATTGAGGGTTCTGAACTCAATGTTGGAAACTAAACATGAGGTTGCACTCATTGCAGGACTTACCCAACACCTTATGGCACAAGATGACAAATTCCATGCACCACCTGTTTCCATGTTCTCGAAGGAACTCCTCTCTTTTGGGAGGATTCAGGGCATGTCAATCCTTGGTAAGGTTCTTCACTTTGCATCAAATTGAACCACATGCTCCACCGCTTATGCAGACCCCCATCAATTAATTTGAGTTTCATTATTGAAAACGTACTCTTGAGGAGGGATACTTAAAGTGTTAACTACAACACTATGCAGGTCGATTCACACATCACTTAGTATTCATTGTTTACGTCTAGATTACTAGGGTATCTAATCCAATTTTCTTCCCTATATTTTGTCTCTCAATTTCAATGTTGGACCAGTAGAGTGCTTTCACTGTTGGTGTTCTTTTCAATCTCAATGCATTCCACCACTCCACCGAAAATTCCCTCTGCCCCTACCGTACTCCATATTGATAGTTTCCACAGCCTATCCAGGTTTGAGCCCTGGTATTTGATGATGAACTTGAAAAGACACCTATATATTCTTTACACCCAATCATTCTGGATAATGTTTGCATCCTATGTCTTACTAGGAATGTTGGATAAAAGTTAGTTGATGCTTATTCCTCAGATACCGTCATTTCTTCTTCTCTGAGAACATAAGTTCACGACCCGCGGGCCTTCTGCCTTCATGTGGCATTGCTCCATCAATATTTCTCCCATTGCAGAAAATTCCCACTACTGCTTCTGGTAGGAGTCAGGTTCATGTCTTAGTTCGAGTGTGGCTGATCATCCTCTCAGCCCAGCCACTGATCGTCACCTTGGTAAGCCACTTCCTCACCAAATAACTAATAAGACGTGAGCCCCTCCTTGGGAGGATTCCTCCTTTTGTTCCTCAACCTATGGGGTATTAGCAGTCATTTCCAGCTATTGTTCCCCTCTCAAGGGAATATTCTTATGTGTTACTCACCCATCCACCACTTGAAACACCAGTTCCCGTCCGACTTGCATGTGCTAAGCATGCCACCAGCGTTCATCTTGATCTAGGGTCAAGCTCTCCATGAGATTCATAGTTGCATTAATTATAGATCCCTTGTGGAAAAATTTAACTAAGAATCATATTTAGGCATAACTTGTCTCCATTCGCTTCATATAAGATCATCATGTAGTTCACTTCCATTATAGCCATCCCTACCCTCTCATGTCAACCCCACAAGCCTAGTATGATGAGAGAGATATAAAAGATATGAAAGGGCTCACGTACATTCAAAATTATTTTTTGGTATCACATAACTTGTCTCCATTAACTTCATATCAGCTCATCCCAGAGTTTCTAGTATAGCGATCCCTACCCTCCTCTCATGTAAACCTACGAGCTATTAATATATGTTCTCAAATTGATATCTATAAATAGAGATGGATCATGTGTATCTAATTTTTTGTCCATACACCATAGTAGACTCACTCATTACTAACTATAGGGGGCCATTTCAACTCAGTGGTAGAGTAACTCCATGGTAAGGTGTAAGTCATCGCTTCAAATTCGGTAAAGGGATCATTTTTCCTATGAATAAAAAAGGTCCAGGTATCCATTTCTCATTGTCTAAAATATTCTCAAGAGGAAAACCCTTTTTCAAGGCACAAAAATATCTATCATGGTATGTTTCAGGAAAAACATTTGTTATGACGGAGTCTCACACCTACTATGGGGGAAGACCACTATATTTTTATCAATAATAGTCTTCCTCATCCTACTACTATAGGATCAATAATAGTCTACTCCATATTCATCAATTTTTGACATATAAAAGGTATTATTGATACCTGGGAATTTGAGATTCCCAGTATTCAAAAGAAGTGGAATAAACAAAGGAGAAGTAATTGAACCTGACCCATTGGGTTATCAGTATATTAGCTACTCTGATATTGAAATTTGATGGAGATTTGGAAAGTGGACCTTTCCTATTTGAAATTAATCGATCTTATTGAGTGAAGTCCCTATTCGGTTGTTGATTGAATGTTTTGTTGGATCGATTTTTAAGATATATTCTCCCTTGACAGAAAGAGATGTAGATCTTGAAGTAAGTATGTTCTGATCTGAATTACAGACAACCTATTTTCTCTCTCTATTTAGACAAAAGTGATTGATACACAAATCAAATACATGATTCTGTCAGGATGTAATAAAAATTCTCATATGAATGTACTAGACATTTTACTTTGGTGATTACACTGGTAGAAAATGGATCGAAATTAAGATGTGAAAAGAGAAAACAAAGGGAAATAAAGAAAGAAGGTTTTCACTTTTGGATCACAATGGTTAAATATATAACTTCTTGTTACTAGATTCATTTCCTTTATATCTATGAAATATGAAAACACCTACTCGTTCTTAGTCGTAGAGTCATTTGTATCGAACCATGATGTAGTAGTAAGAATACTCATAGAGATGGATGAGAGAGAATAGGAATACTCCTTTTCATTCTGCTGCATTGCAGAAGGTTCAAGACGAGAATGGATCAAAAATATTGAATGGAATAGATAATGTGAATAGAATATGGTCAAAGGGGGGACCACACTTCCTTCCCCTTAAATTGTTCCATCAGTTTTATTCAATAGGTGATTTGAGGATCAGATAGAAACTCTGAAAAACCAGGACCGAGCTATCATGCATTTACCTATATTGGATCGTTTCAATCAGGTTTGAAAATATTTGTTCCAACAATGAATCTTCATAACCCATTTTTTTTAAAAGGATGATGGATGAAAAATTGTCTCTAATTCATCGTATACCTTTTGATCATATAGGGTGCTTGAAAATGGTGGTAGAAATAGTGAAATAGAAGGACCGTTGTGACTGTAGCCCTTGGAAAGTCTTGTAAATAAGAAAAAATTTATTCAATAATATGGATGACTGGATACGTAGATACCATTCATTTTTGTGGGTTCGTCTAGTCTATTGCTCTTTCCTTTTGTATATTTTTCGTTAGGTAGATGGTTCACGGATACAACCTTTGTGACTTCATGGTATACTCATGGAGTGGCTAGTTCCTATCTGGAAGGTTGTAATTTCCTAACTTCCACAGTTTCTACTCCTGCTAATAGTTTATCACATTCTCTACTGATTTTATGGGTTCCCAAAGCACAAGGTGATTTTACTCGTTGGTTTCAATTAGGTGGTATATGGACCTTCGTTTCTCTTCATGGTGCTTTCGGTATAATAGGTTTCATGTTACATCAATTTGAACTTACTCGATATGTACAATTGCAACCTTATAATGCAATTGCGTTCTATGGTCCAATTTCTTTCTTTGTTTCTATATTTTTTTATCTATCCATTGTGCTAGTCCGGTTGTTTTTTTGCACCTAGTTTTGGTGTAGCGGTTATTTTCTGATTTATCCTCTTCTTTCAAGGTTTTCATAATTGGACCTTGAATCCATTTCATATGATGGGAGTTGTCGGAGTATTGGGTGCTTCTATTCTATGTACTATTCATGGTGCTACTGTGGGAAATACTTTATTTGAAGACAGTGATGGTGAAAAGACGTTATGTTCTTTTAACTGGACTCAAGCTAAAGAGACTTATTCCATGGTCACTTTTAAATGCTTCTAGTCCCATAATTTTTGGATTGCTTTTTCCAATAAATGTTGGTTTCATTTCTTCATGTTATTTTTTCCACTGACCATTTTATGGACGATTTCCATTGGAGTAGTTGGTATAGCTCTAAACTTATGTTACTATGATTTTGTTTCCCAAAATATCCATGCAACTGCATATCTTGAATTTGAGACTTTCTACACAAAAAATATTCTCCTTAACGGAGGTATTTGTGCTTGGATGGTGGCTCAAGATAATCCTAATGAAAAAATTATATTCCCTGAGGAGGTACTACCCCGTGCAAACTCTCTTTAATGGAACTATAGCTTTAGCTAGTCGTTATCAAGAAACCACTAATTTTGCTTGGTGGGCCAGTAATGTCTGACTTTTCAATTTGTCTGGTAAATTTCTTGGGGCTCATGTGGCTCATGCTAGATTATTTGTATTTTGGGCTGGAGCAATTAGCCTCTCTGAAGTGGCTCATTTTGTACCAGAAAATCCTATGTATGAACAAGGATTGATTTTACTTCCCCATCTAGCTACTCTAGGATGGGGAGTCGATCCTGGTGGGGAAATAATGGACACTTTTCCATATTTTGTATATGGGGTACTTCACTTAATTTATTCTTTGGTTTTAGTTTTTGGTGGTATTTATCATGCACTCATAGGACCCAAAAATTTAGAAGAATATTTTCCATTCTTTGGCTCTGTATGGAAAGATAGAAACAAAATTACCACAATTTTCGGTGTTCACCTAATATTGCTAGGTGTTGGTGCTTTTCTTCGAGTGATTAAGGATTTGTATTTTGGAGGTGCATATGATACTTGGGCTCTCAGCATTAAAGATGTAAGAAAAATGATGAACCCAAATCTTAACGCAAGTACTATATTTGGTTATTTACTGAAATCTCCTTTCAGAGGAGAAGGATAGATCGTTAGCATGGAAAATCTAGAATATGTAATTGGAGGACATGTATGGTTAGGTTGCATTTGTATCTTCGATAGTATCTGGAATATATTAAGCAAACCTTTTGCATTGGGATCATCATGCATTTGTATGGTATGGAGAAGCTTATTTGTCCTATAGTTTAGAGGCTCTATCTATCTTTGGTTTTATTTCCTGTTGTTTTGTTTGGTTCAACAATACATCATATCCTAGTGAAATCTATGGGCTCATCGGCCTTGAATGCTCTCAACCTCAAGAGTTTAATTTTCTAGTTTGAGACCAACATCTTGGAGCTAGTGTGGGGTATTCCCAATGACTTACTAGTTTAGGTAAATACCTTATTCATTCTTCGATTGGAGAAATTAGATTTTGGGGTGAAATGATGCATTTTTGGGATCTCTATTTTCCCTTGTTGGAACCACCAAGGGGACCTAATGGGTTGGACCTAAGTAAGTTGAGAAAGACATACATCCTTGGTAGGAATGATGTTCGACAGAATATATGACTCATGCTCCTTATGTTTTTCAAATTATGTGGGTGGCATAGAAACTGAAATCAATCTGGTGAATTATGTCTCTTCCCGAAGTTGGCTATCTACCTCCCATTTTGTTCTATGGTTTTTCTTCTTCGTAGGCCATTTGTGGAATTTGGGAAGGGATTGTGCAACTACAAGAGGATTTGAGAAAGGAATTGACCATGACTTTGAACTTCCCTTTAAATACATCCTCTTAACTGAAACAAGAGATCGAACCATATGGAAGAGAAATCGATTCAATTTCATTACATCAATATCCCATATCAACGAGATAGGAGTCTTTGAAAATACTTTCTTTCCAACTGGATCCTTATAGCTCGGCTAGATATAGCTGATATATTCTCTTTTTGTATTGGACCACACTAATAAATGTGATTTTTGAAAAACCAAAAGGAGAGAGGGCTTCAAACCCTTAATGGTTTTTTTACTATATCAGTTTGCAAGACTAGAGCCATCAACCACTCGACCATCTTCCCCCGGGACAACTTCTATTCTACCTAATATCTAACTATAAGCATAAGTTCAGGCCGATACCAACCATACATGTTGTATATGATAATTTTTTAATGATCATATGGAATAGAAAAAATAAATGAATTTTTGTCTCCTCTCACACTCAAATATAAAATTGAAAATGTTTGGCTCAATCAGGTTATCATTAAATCCTTTCCATAATGCATTTGATGAGAATTGAAAATTGAGGATAGGATGGTATAGTCTATTCAATATCTTGAAATCTTGTAATATCATAACCATGAATATTTATTTCCAATCACTTGTGTTTGCATTAATTGTTATTTCATTTTTACCAGTGTTTCGTGTACCTGTTGCACTTGCCTCTCCCGATGGCTGGTCAAGTATAAAAAATGTTGTATTTTTGGGTGTATCATTATGGATCGGATTATTCCTTTTTTTAGGTATCCTTAATTATTTCATATGTCAGATCTTATCTAGATATTTTAGGCTTGAACTTCCCCCCTCCACCCGTTCTGGAGGGATTTATAGCTCTTCTGAAGGGCCTTTTCCTTCAAGCCCAAGGAGGGATTTTATGTAAGTGAATTAATAATTGGTTCATTAATAAATGGTATCTATTTACGAATGGATTGAACATATATGTATTTTCCATATTATGTTACAATTTTATGATATATATATATATATATATATATATTCAGAACGAATAAAATGCAGGTATGGTTGAATGGTAAGATTTCTCCTTGCCAATGATAATATGCGGGTTCAATCCCCGCTACCTGCATGTCGCATGAAATATGAAAATGAATAGTTCATGTATTGATCATACATTTGTTGCTAGGAATTTTGCACCTTTTGCAAACAGAAGGTGTTCCTCTGGTCTGAATGGTTCAGATCTAGAACAAATAGTTCACAACAAGGTTGGAAGACTTCTCCTAGAAACTACAGACACCTGGAATACAATCTTTAATGGAATGATGTGACTCTTCACTTATGGTGAAAGATCTCCAATAAAATACCTGCATAAACACATCAAACACAAAATATCAAAAGTACCAAAACATCATAGTATAGATCTATATCGGTGACTAAGGAATCCAATAATAAACATGCAAGATTGTACATTACAAGTATATGGGAAAGGAAGCAACTTTGCATTGATAAATAATGAAATATTTTACGACTTGTTCATTAGTGTTGATGCACTCCTCTACAAAACCGATGTCTTATTGCCAATAGCTCCAACTTGCTCCTCTATGCTCACTCTAATGGATCACACCAAAATGTCAAAATGGTAGCATGACTTTTCTCTCTCCTCAACCATGGGGCATGAGACTTTTTTTATAGGCCTCAAATGGATAGAGATGGTTGATATTTTTAAGGGTGAGGTGGATGGGAGATCCCCAAAGGATGGATCTCGAGGTCAACTAACCCAGGTGAATAGGGATAAGGCCTGCCATAAAGATTTTGATCTAGAAGCTTCGTGAAGATTCTTTTTTTCACTTTTTACCAAGGGCACCGCTTCTGCTCCTTGATGACAGAGTTGTGCTAGGGAAGAACCACTCTTCAAACAAATAATAAAGGTTGTTCCACCACCTTCTTTCAACATAACTCAGGCGGTGTTGAAGAAGTTACCATTCTTAGGGTTAAGGGTAGAAGTGGTGTTGGGTTTTTATATGCAAGCTTGACATTTGGAGCAATGTTTTCACTTCAAGATTTGGGAATGAGGACAAAAATGGATGTTTAGGATCTTATCACATGTTCATGATGAGATTTGGGTGTAACAGAATGCCCCCCAAAGCATGAGGCTAGAGGGATATGATAGGTGAGAACTTTGATAGAGCAAGTTATCACTTCGAGGAAAGAATCATCTTGATTGGAGATCAACATCAACCAAGCATACAGAATACATCAATACTTTTGATTCATGAGAAAATGTGCCTTCACCATGGCCGTAGACCAATACAAAGCAGATCGATGGGAGAGATTAACAAACATGGCTACTAGAATACAACATAGATCCATGTGATAGAGGACTCAAAATTGGACATAGCTACTAGACATACAACGTAGATATATGTCATATAGACACAAATTTGAGCATAGCCATGACCATACAAATGTGGATCCATTCTGATACTTCAGACAATATACTCCATCACAACCTGGGGAGAAAGCTATGAGTGATTTATAACAAATACCCATGGTATTTGCTATAGCTGATTTTACCACACATAGTGAATCACACTTGTATGGCCTTCCCCCGCCCCTCTATAGACTCTTTGGACCCCATGGACCATTTTTGTTCCTTTGATGTTTCCTAGATCATCCCTAAAAACATGAAAAAATTTCCATACGTGACTTTTATTCCCTTTCTCGTGTATATACATGGGTTTGATCCCTAAAACCATGTACATCGGGATGTGTGCAAAAGGCCAAATTCTTTTGGAGTTTTCCTTGATGTGGATATGACCCACTTGTCTCCTGGCCTTCCATATTCCTTGAGATCACTCGGATTCGAACCTTCATTACCCCATTGAAGAGCTATATAAGGAAACCTTTGGATACATTGAAGGCATGAGGAATTGAGAGCAAGAGAACTATAGTCCATTGTTGTCGAAACTTGTGCTTGAGTCTGCATCCCCTTTGTCCCTTGGAGCACTTTTGTGTTCTTCCCAAGCTTACCTTTTTCTTGTGAGCTTTCTATCAAGAGATAGAGGATTGAAGTGGTGGAGGCCCAAGTGGGGGAATTGGTTTCTCCAATTCGCAGAAGTGCTGACATAGGTTGTATTCATTGTAATCTCTGATTTTATATCATTAGAAATATCTTTTCCCGTCCAATAATGTGTGTTTGAATGAAAATTTTATCCATGGATGATTTCAAATTATTATATGTTATTTATTATATATTCTAGAGTAGAGCTAACACAATTATATATAGTATGCTTGTCTTGTTTATTAAATTTTGAGGAAGCAATTCATTAATTCAAGCTGAAGTTGGAAAGATCAATGGGGATCTACACCAACCGTCCAGGAATAAGGTACAAATCGAGATCCTTTAGTGTTAGTTGTTTGGTTTCTCTTGCATATAGGAAAGGATTGATTTCTGGAGTTAAGCTGTCTATTGTGGTACCCCAAGCCATAGGAATTTCTCTCCGTAACATAATTGGCAACTCTGCTAGGGATGTTCCTTGTTTTTCTTTGGGGTTGGCGGCACAATGGGCTTGATATTATTGACTTGCTCTTGGTTTCTCCTTTTTTCTGTGTCGCATTCTATAGTATGTTTATCCATTGACACTCCCATTTATGGGTTTGACCCTTGGCCTGATTTTTACCACTGCCTTCTCTGTATACACAGGTTTTTGGCCAAAAGTTGCGTACATACACATATTTTTGGCCAAAAGTTGCGTACATACACAGATTTTTGGCCAAACGTCACGTACATACGTAGTTGTTCTTTAAACAGTCACGTATATCCTCCCTTTTGTTTGAGTTTGATGTTGTGGGAAGTTGTTGGGTGGGTTGTGAGTGTGGTTGGGTCCTCCTTGGGTTTGATGTTGTCTGTTGGATGCTCCTTTTGTGACCAGAGACCGCTTTTTCATTGATTTTTCTTTGAAAGTAGTTTTAGTCATTTATGCTTTTTGTTTTTCCATTAGTGCATTACTCTTTTTTGTCTCAGTGTCTTGTTGGGCTTGTGTTTTATACTTGTTGTAGAGACTGAGAGTTTTAGATGACTTTTATTGCATTTTTCATTCTTTTATATTGAAAAATGCAAAGTAGTTACACTCTTAGTTGCATCTTAGATATGGATTTGAAGAGGTACTTGCATTGGAGTGCTTGGATGAGAGTTGTGTTTAGGCTTTCATATAGGAAGGATTGCATTGGCATTTGGAAAGGAATATATATTTATGCATCTCATGTAGTGGCATACCCTATTTTTCATTTGACAAAGATTGCACTTAGCATTGTTTGTTATGGTGTGCATATTTACTTCATTGCTGAGTCATAATTTCATTAGTTGCACGATCATTTCCATTTGAGTAATTACGGTGAAATAAAATCAACACTTAATTAAAATGGATTACACTATTTTCTTTGATAGGGTACACCAACAAGATTAGGTTTTAGGGTCTTGGAATAGTTCATCGTGAGTAAATTATCCAAGACCACTAAACAACAACATGTGTATCTGTCCAGGTGAGAGTGTGAAAATTCCTTGGTATAATTAGAGTTTCTCAGGATCCTCCTCTTATAAGGGAGTTAAGCACGAGGCAGTGTGAGTAGTTATTGATTGGGATGACCCCTAGTCATAACCGAGTAGCATTGGAGATATTTACAGGATTGCATTAGTATCTGGGGGCTCTTTTGAGAGTTTTAGGATTTTCCACCCTACCCATACGGTCAATACCACCTGCAATTGTCCGCTTGAGCATTGATTATATTGAGGTGACCTTAGTTTCCTTACCTAGGATATCTAGGGGATACTTTTTAGGGGTTATTCTATGGGTGTCCCAGCCAGGTAGAGGTCGGACAACATAGTCGCTTTATGCGTTGAAGCTGAGGGCCACTATAATTGGTTATGTACCTCCACTTGTAGTGTATGGGAGTTTCGACCCTCTCCTAGGTTAGACATACCTGCTGCATTCGGGACCTCACATATCCTCCCCTTGGTTTGGTTGTATTTTGGTTGTAGAGTTTCTTAGGAGTGTGCTCTTTGTGCGCTAGTTGGACTTTGAGATCGTGATTACTTGAGTATATTTATGCTCTCTTGAGTTCGGATCCTTTTATTTTTTGGATAGGAGTGTGCTCTTTGTGCTCTCTTTATTTTCTTAGGACTTCAGATCATTTATTATGGGATAGGAATCTAGAGTCATTTTCGAGTGCCTTGAGACTTGTAGTGATCAGTGGTAGGTTCTCTCTCCATTAATAGTTATTTGGGAATACATCAATGTCCCTTGATCGATGGATTCTCTCAAGTGTTCGGTGTCAACACATTTATTCACACTTGTTAGTTTGCACTCTAGTACCTTGATTCCCATTTTCATTATCGGTGGGTGATCTCGTGTCTGTTAATAGTATACATCAATGACCGGTAACCAGATGATGGACTACTATGTTCGACCTCGAAACCTCTATTCACATAGTAGGGCATGTACTCATAGCAGTTTGTGTAGAAGACCTTCCATATTGGTGGCATCTCTTATATGCTACATCCTTGATCGTGCTAGTGTTCATGAGATTTCATCTCTCGTGACTTGATTCCAGTGTATGTCAGACATTTCCAGCCATTATGGAGATCTTGATCCATTGTATATCTTTAGCCATTATGGAGATCATGAT
Source organism: Pseudotsuga menziesii (assembly GCA_001517045.1). Lineage (NCBI taxonomy): Eukaryota > Viridiplantae > Streptophyta > Pinopsida > Pinales > Pinaceae > Pseudotsuga > Pseudotsuga menziesii. The sequence goes on along the minus strand of LPNX010420956.1, from coordinate 381,433 downwards.
CCTTTGTATATATTCATCATGGATATTCTGATCTATGTATATTGTATGTGGAAATGACCACTTATGTCATATATTGTATCATGCCTATTCATGGCCATTGTACTCTTATCTATCCAGGACTGCTATATGTACTTGCAGTTATATGCAGAGTTGTATCATTTTGATATGCTGATTGGGTGGCTGGTCTTCCACTGGGATCTTCATCACTCCACTCCTGGTATGGACTTATAATGTATTTCGGCCATCGTATGACCCCTCTGACCTCACACATTAGGGGGCATCTGTTATAGTTGATTTTACCACACATGGTGAATCACACTTGTATGGACTTCCCCTGTCCCTCTGCAGACTCTTTGGACCCCGTGGACCATTTTTGTGCCTTTGATGTTTCCTAGATCATCCCTAAAAACATGCAAAAATTGCCATATGCGACTTTTATTCCCTTTCTCGTGTATATACGCGGGTTTGACCCCTAAAACTGCATACATCGGGATGTGTGCAAAAGGCCAAATTATTTTGGAGTTTTCCTTGATGTGGATCTGACTCACTTGTCTCCTGGCCATCCATATGCCTTGAGATCACTTGGATTCAACCCTTCATTACCCCATTGAAGAGCTATATAAGGAACCCTTTGGATACATTGAAGGCATGAGGAATTGAGAGCAAGAGAACTATAGTCCATTGTTGTCGGAACTTGTGCTTGAGTATGCATCCCCTTTGTCCCTTGGAGCACTTTTGTGTTCTTTCCAAGATTACCTTTTTCTTGTGAGCTTGCTATTGAGATATGGAGGATTGAAGTGGTGGAGGCCGAAGTGGGGGACTCGGTTTCTTCGATTCATAGACGTGCCGACAGAGGTTGTATTCATTGTAATCTATGATTTTATATCAATAGAAATATCTTTTCCTATCCAATAATGTGTGTTTGAATGAATATTTTCCATGGATGATTTCAAATGCTTGTATGTTATTGATTATATATGTTAGAGTAGAGCTAACACAATTATATATAGTATGCTTGTCTTGTTTATTTAATGTTGAGGAAGCAATTCATCAATTCAAGCTGAAGTTGGAAAGCTCAACAGGGATCTACGCCAACTGTCTAGGAATAAGGTATGAATCGAGATCCTTTAGTGTTATTTGTTTTCTTTCTCTTGCATATAGTAAATGATTGATTTCTAGAGTTAAGCTGTCTGTTGTGGTACCCCAAGCCATAGGAATTTCTCTCTGTAATAGTATTTGTCTCATCTTCCATAAAGTATTATTATATCCGTGTGATTACAATGATCTGAATTCGAACATGGTAGAAACCACTTGATTACCAGTCAATGATGTGAACCATTAATAAGTGCGAGGGAGATCACCAATGATGTCAATGATTCCCAAGGTACCCTAGTACAATATACTAAGTGTGAATAGATGATTTGATGTCGAACAATCAGTTGAATCTCTTGATCAAAGGTCAATGATGTGAACCTATGTCAAGAGAAAGAGAATCTAGAATTGAGGCATACAGATCTCAAGGTAGTAAATTTGTTTCTAAGACTATTTCCTGGATGATGAGTTGATGTCAATAGGAATAGTCTCATCGAAGGAGGGCCATGATGAATCCAACATCGATGACATGAAACTTGGAACAAATTTCTGTAATGTTGCAGATAATGTAACCATAGTACTGACTCAAAATTACTGACACGAAGGTTGTTTTAACTGCAAAGGTAAAATTCTTACTCCCTTTGAACATCAGGTGGAATGAAAATATACTTCGTTGCATGAATGAACCAGACAGACACACAATATGACAATGGACAATGCATTCTTTTGAAAAACTCAAAGGAGTGACATGAATCATGAAAGTGGATTGACTTGTAAGTCAGCTGAGTACCCAATTGGCTAAATGATATGTAGAGAAGTGCCATGTTCAAAGGTGATAGCCAAATGCCATTTATTTGCAAAATGAATTGATTACCTTCCCTTAATTTCCCCACCATGATTCATGAGTTCCTCTTTTATTTTTTATGAGTCCAAAGACGGTAACAAACACTCATTTAGCTCATCTAAAGACAAGTCCATTCTCATATATTTCATGAACTTGAGAAAGTAGGGGTTCATTCCCTGAATGAGTCTCTCAGCATTTATATTAACAAGTCCAATGAAAGAAAACTCGGCATCATTCATGATAAGAGATTCTGAATGAAGATGGAAGAAAAATCCAAAGGGTTCGTTTTCGTATGATTTAGTCTCTAGGGCCCAAAAAGCTATAAAATAATAACCAAGAGAAATATTCTAGTCATGACTGGATGGAGTGTTCCTTTTTTGTAAATAGTATGTCCTAACCGAAAAAGAGATAACCTACGATCAGAGAGAGGACTCTTGAAATACTTTTACAAGTATGAAGTAGACAAGTACTTGACAATATTTTCATATTTAGGGAGTCCTAAAAGAGTTTAAAGGATACTCCAATAGGTTTCTTTTTCGCGACGAGAAGTTTTTATGAGCCCGAAAAGAATCGGAAAAAGTATCAGAACTTTGATACTAAGTTTTAAGAGCATGATCAAAGTGTCGAAAAAAACGCTCGAAAACAAACTCCTCCATAGACACTATTGCTTATCTTTTCATCCCTGTAAGACTTAAAAAATTCCATTAGTCTCCTAAACATTTGAATAAATGACTTTATAAACTATATTAAAGGTGTTTTTCGTATCACAATGATTTTAAAATATTAATAATAATGTGAAAAACCCCTAAAAATATATTTAAAAGCTAAATGAATAGTAAAAACCAAGTTATTTTACTATTTACCAATTTGTGAGAGGATTTGGGAGACTTTGGAGCCAGATCTTCAGCTAGAGACTACAAGAGCATCCACCATCCGTTACAAGTACCGTCAGAGCCAAGTAGATGTTGGAGCCCTACTCTTTCATTTTATTATTTCCATTTTTGTTATGGCTTGGGTTTTAGGGGTATTTGAGCAAGCCCTAAATAAAAATTGTGGGCACTACTCCTACCCCTTACGGGACAAGAAGTGCCCAATAAGAACTGCCTATGTTCAGCTTCACTCAGGTGGTGCCACCGCTCCGTGTAAATAGAGGACATGAGGTGCTGGCCATGAGGTTGAAAAGCTAAATGGGAAAGCCAAAATAAAATCCCATTGATGATTTTGATGATTGAATGTGGTTTTAACTAGCCTATTTGTTGTTTTTGGCAAGTTTTATTCGGTAAAAAATGGTTATATGGAAAGAATGGCAACATGACAATGATGATGCCCTAGCTAAGGGAAATGCGGGGTGCATTGATGCTTTGAGAGGTTGTGGCCTCTTGAATTTTTTCCGCACTCTGAGTATGATATCCCATGAGTGTTTAGTAGAGCATATTCTATGCATGTGGAACCCTGAGCAGCAATAATTTGAGGTGGGACCTCATGTACTGAGCATAGAGCCAGAGGACATATACTTTCTTACAGGATTATCTAGGCGGGGTGCTCATGTTTCATTGACTGGTTCCCAAGGAGGGGATGCGACCACTTAGTAGCTGATAAACTGTCATTGTGTGCCTGATACTAGGATGTCGGCGAAGAAGATCCCCATAAAGGAAGTTGTGGATGATTCACTTCGCACTGTTATTTTTCTTATGCAGAGGCTGGTAGGAAACTAAGGTCCTTACCAGGAATCCAGAGTGAATTTACTATATTCCATAGAAGCTATGGCACCCACTATTTTCAATTGAGTATAGGCACTACTTCCGGTTTTCAAGGACCAGCTGACTAAATTTTGGTAAGGGGAATTGAAACAGTTTAGCTATGGATCCATTTTAGCTTGTTTCTTTTTTGATCGGGTTCCCCTCATGAGGCTGCAAGTGATATTTATAGAGATGAGGGCTAGAGACCCCCGTATGTTGAGGTGGGTAGAGCTTATGGTTAGTAGGGGAGGTGGCGGAGTCAAAGTGAAATACGATGTTGGATTTTTTTGCTGGTTGAATGACCAAATCCTCATGATTGAGGATTACGCATATGCGAGTATTGATTTCAGGGGTGACCCTAATATACCACTTCCTCTTGGTGTGCAGTGGGGGGACATTAGTAATAAAAAAGACTCTAAAATGTTGATTGTGTTTTTTGTATTTTCATGTTTTATGTTCTTTATGAATAGTAACAAGACCTAAATTTTTTCATGCAGATGTTGTTGTGGCACGACCTAGGGGATAATCCCTAATGGATAGGTGAGTAGGAGCTCAGTTTGTTCACTGAGGTGATGACCAGCTGGGAGAGTTAGAGAAGAACCTGGAGAGTTTAACCCTATATATACCAGATGCATCTATTGATGACCTTTTGATTAGGTACCAGAGGCACACTACGAGAGTGTCAGGCCATTTCATTTGACTGCTACGTAGAGTGCCACAGGCTATCATCTGTTATCATGATCATTACTAGATGGTGTCCTGCATGATGTATTACTAAAATATGAGATAGATTTAGGATCTTGTATGATGTTTGTTACATCAAAATATCATACTCTTGATCCATGTGTCAACCCTTTTCCTAATCCCCAAGTTTCCCTCTTCTATAGTTGATTTAGATTGAGGTTTTTCCTACCTTTTTTCCCTTGCTAAGAAGGTCAGTGCTCTTGTCCTTCATGATAGGAGCTCTAAAGGTTCTTTTTCCCTTCATTGAAGGTGTGTCGATGTTGTTTTTAGGGAAAAAAATGGAGCTTCGAGGCCCTTTTCAAAGGTGGATGTCTATCCCTATCATTTAGGTGAAGTGGAATTTGGTTCCTAAACTTAGGTAATATCGCTTAGATCCCTCCTCCTAATCCTCAACCTACTCTATCTCTTTAGACTTATAAATTAAACCCTCTCTCCATTATGAAGGGAGGAAGGACTATGGTACTCTTATGCTGGTGGAATTTCTAGGTGATCCCTATCATGCTTTGGAGGCTTTGGATTGGATTTTTGGATGGCAGATTATAGCGTCAAGGCTAGGTTGTAATGTTCTTTCCCATGTAATTCTATGTATCTCCTTGATTACATTAATACAAATCTTTTTCGATAAATGTTGTTGTGTTAAAAATGTTCAGAGCTTTCTTCTTTAACTGTTAGCTTAGATCAATTATATGTTTGGATATGCATATGTTGTTTGTTTGTTCCCAATTTCTTAACAGGGTTTTGTAGCTAAAGATCTGAAGATTCTGGAGCTTGGATCAACAAAGAGAAAAGAGGATTTGTGTATTGTAGGTAAGTGATCTATCTGTGATCTTGCATTTCTGTTTGATCTAGGAAAGTAGACTGTATTCTGTATTTGATTTGTTCTAGATCCACTTAGACTAGGGAGATATGGCTTGGTTCCGATTGAGTATATTTATCCAATAACAATGTTGTATTNNNATATATATATATATATATATATATAGATACAGAATTTGTTATCTATATATATATATAGATACGTCTTAAATGGAAAATGTATTTACATGAGTTTTATGTGTTATTTATTGTTTATTTACAACATGTTTGATTTTCAAGTTATGAGTGAGCAATATACCAGTCTAGGATATAGTTTGATAATGAATCAACAATTGCATTGTTTTCCCTAGGGATATGCCCGTAAGTAATAACCTCAAATGAAATTTCTAGTAGAAAAACTCTCTGGAAGAGAAAGAGAAGTACAGGGTTTATGATTGTATAGACATCGTTCAAATGACAAACCAATAACTGCAAGTCCATGAATACTACCAATTCACGAATCTCTTGAGATGCAGCTTCAGTCAGTAGACCTATTACTACCTGATACTCGGTGATGTTGTTGGTAGTTGGACCAATACAAACCGCTCCTGAACTTACTTGATAATGTGTAGGGGAATAAAAAACCCAAGCAGCTGAAGCAAGGTTCAATGTATGACAACAAGCACCATCAAAGAAGCCATAAAAGGCCATCCAATATGCATAACTAAAACATGGTATAAATAGTCTGAACACTAAACTCAAAACCATATTGAAAATACTAAAACACAATGAAAGTAAAAAATGTACATATATACAAGGTACCATACACAAGTGTCCTAAGCATAGTACCTCTTCAAGGAAAACCGATTGGGAGGTTGCCCGAAGGAGATTCTGTCATAATATATGAGCTCATAGGCCCCTTTCTCTAAAACCTTGGAAATGATAAAAGGATCGCACCACATTGATTCGAACTTTCCTTTTCCTAGTTTATCATGTTTTTGATCATAGGTCATAACTAGGTCACCTTCATTAAAAACACGAGGTTGGACAGATTTGTCATACTGCACCTTGATGCATTTCTTATGTGACTCATTAACTAAGGCAACAACTTGTCTAGTTTTGTCAAGATTGTTTAGGTAAGGAAATATTTCTTCCTCGGTGGAAGTATTTGGGAGAATTTCAATGGCAAGTTTCAAAGACGGAATATATAAATGAAAAGGTAGGATAGCTTCTAGTCCGTAAACTAGCTGGAAGGGTGTAAAACTAGTCGTTGTTTTTACTGAAGTCCTATAAGCCCAAAGAGAAGAAAACAGAGTCTAGTGCTAGTTGGATTTATGATCTCCAACCATCCAAAGTAGCATAGTTTTTAAGAATTTGTTAATGGCCTTGACCTGACCATTAGCCTGTGGATAATAGGGAGTTGATTTTTCATGGCGAAAACCTAGCTTAGCACTTAACTCGGCTATCATCTGATTCCAGAAATGTGATCCGTGATTAGTGACTATAGACTGTGGAACTCCAAACCTAGCTATTACATGATTGAATAGGAAGAGGGAGGTAGTATTAGCATCCTCTACATATGTAGGCATAGCCTTAACCCATTTAGTAAAATAATCCATGGCTACGATGATGTAACCATGCCCCCCAATTGAGGTAGGCTTACAATGCATAAAATCTATACCCCATTTGGAAAAGGGGACAATGGAAATGACAGGGTGTAAAGGAGTAGGGTGGGTGCACCTTTTCGAATACAAATTTTGGTAGGGTGGGAATTTCTTAACAGCCTCGTGACAATATTTGAATATTGAGGCCTAGAAAAGCCATCGCGAAGGATTTTCTGGGTTGTAGCCATCCCAAAAAGATGACTGCCACATGCTCCAGAGTGGCAATCATTGAGAACCTGTTCAGCCTCTTCACGGGTGAGGCATCATCGAAGAATGGAATATATACCATGCCTATACAATGTATCATTTAGGATAAGGTAGTATTTCGCATGGTAATCGATGTGGGGATGATCATCACGAGATATACTGGACCGAAATCTCTATGTCTAGAGATAAATGATTAAATATCCATACCATGATTCAGTCGTTCTTATCAAGAACATAAATTCATCTAGGAATGAATCATTGGGCTCATAATCCATCAAAGAACAAGGAAAGTAACACATCAGCTTTGCAAATACCAATGATTTCTTCGAAGTAGCTTTGGAAAACTCAAGGTCGAACTCCTACATGATAACAATCCAGTGGGAATATTCCCCCCCTAGTACCTAACGAGTTAGGATGTAGTGCATAGGGTTTTGTTCTACAAGTATGGTGGTGGTGCGAAGAAAGATGTAATGACAAATGTTTTAGACAGCAATGACCGTAGCTAATTCTAAATTCTCCACATGTGAGTATCAAGTTTTAGAATCAAGAAGGTTCTTACTGGCGTAGTATATCACGTGTTCTTGGTTGTTCTGATCCTCCTGGGATATAACCATTCCAATGGTAGTAGTAGAGGCAACAACATATAAGAGAAAATCCTTTGAATAATCCACGAGGTATATCATGGGTATGATGAGTCAGAGCATGCTTAAGATTATCAAAGGATCGCTGGGCCTGGTCATCCCAGAAGAATGGACTATCCTTCTTGATGAGACTTATATAACCGTGCATTTTCTCAGCAAAGTTTCAAACAAAATGGAGATGAAATTTTTCCTTCCCTTGCAAAATTTGGAGCTCAAGGATCTTGGTTGGTGTAGGTAGGGAGAGTATAGCAGCAATATTTAGTGTATCAATCCAGATGCCATCCTTAGAAACCACGAATCCTAAGAGAAGTCCTGTCTCAACGAAGAAAACACATTTGTGTGGATTCAGCGGTATTTTGTAATGACAACATCTTAGGAAAATGTCTCTATGATGTTGAGGATGGTGTTCTTGTTGTTGTGAATGTGTACGGAGATCATCGAGGTACAGGTCGATGATGTTTTTAATGTCGTGAAATGAATAGGACATGGAATGCTGGAATGTGGCTCTAGCGTTCTTGAGGCCAAAGGGTAACTTCCTATAGGAGAAGGTTCCCCACGGGAATATAAATTTTTTCTTGTATTGATCAGTGAGAAATACCTCAATCTGATTATAGCCAAAAAAATCCATACTTCTGATACGGTTGTCGATAATCTGATCATTGTGCGGAGTCAGAAAATTGTCCTCAGGACAAGATTTATTCAAGTCGTGAAAATCGATGTAGACTCTAATTGTTCCCTACTTTTTGTTCACAGGAACGATGTCAGATACCCATTCCATCAGGGGTATAGGATAAATGAATCCTGCCTTCAGAATTTTTTTGACTTTAGCTTTGATAGCGACAGCCTTCCGGGGATGGACTTGATGCAATTTCTTCCTGACCAGTTTGGTTGTGGGATGGGTTTTGATTTTGCGAAACACAATAGATGGGTCTATCCCAGGAATTTCTTCATAAGACAAGGCAAAAACATCTCGAAATTCCTTGAAAAGTGATCTATATTTTTAGTTTCTTCCATTAAAAAGTTCTTCCCTGTGTGAACGTGTTCAATAGTTCTAGGCTTGACCAATATGTCGATCAGAGTTGTTTTAGTAATGTTGCATAGATTTCCTTTAGATTCAGAATCTTGCAACAACACAGGTGTTTGTATAATTTTGACAATATCAGTAACCAAGAGAGATACAAAATCATTATTTGCCGAAATGGTGTTGGGGAGGAATGAGGATTTGTGATGATGATCCTCCCAAACTGAGTCATTCGTACTCATGATCTCCATTATGGATTCGTCTGACAGAAAAATCTAGGAGAGATATTCCAGAGTAGGAAGAGAGGGTTATGTTGCCACCTTTCACACACCTGGGTCATGTGGCAAAAATATTCAAGCCACTTGGTGTGTCCTTGGAGGAAAGTCTCGAGTCAAGGCTATCACCTTATTCTTGACTGCTCTGTTTAGGCTCAACTCCTAATGAAGCCAAGGGGGGTAGACACTATTAAGTTACTAAGGCTAATTACTTGGTATGGTGATGTTAAACTTAATTAATTACTTAGGAGTTTGAAATTTAACCATAAGCAACCATAGATGACAAGATACAAAATGAGCGCATGAAAGCACAATGCTGAGACATAATATATATATATATATAGCAAGAAAATAGCCTTAAAATGGAGTCAAAAGATAATCAATGTACTTGCATGTGCTTGGAGTGAAATTTTTGCAATTACCTCTTGGTATGTTTTAAGTTAATGTGAAATATGTGTTGATTAAAATTAGGTGAAGTGGGGGGGGGAGGGGGACTCCAGATATACCCAAGAGTACTTGGAGTATGTCCAAAACTAAACCATCATGACTACCCACAAGGAATATGTGCTCTGAATGGATTCTCTAGGGCTATTGTTCATAACGCACCCATTAGGGTGTGACAGATATCGGTGCCCCGAGGACACTTTTCCAGAGTTCCTGCTTCCTTTGGGTATTTTGCCACCGTAATGGTTTGATCTAGATGTTGGATTTTCACCTAATGGTTTGTCAATTTGGGAGAGTGAATCCTAATTATTCTAGTCACTCAAGTGCTTTTGATACAACTTGACTGATTAGATGAACCGCAGCTAAGTGCAGAGCATACACACCGGAATCTTGTCAATTTTAGTAAATTTTGAGATGGGTGTTCTTGTTAAAAAGAAAACCCTCCAGGAACCTCTTTCAATCCAAGTGGATCTCAATCAAGGAATCAAGGAGGGGTTAAATTTATAATATTTGATGAAAAAATTGATGAAAAGGAAAACACAGATACACAATTCGGTTTTCTAATTAGTCCTACTATGCATCTCTTTCCCCTTTCGGGTCAATCGGGAAGTCATGGGGTAAGTATTAAGATTAATTCAAAATATCAAATATGGAATATGGAAATGATAATAAATCAAAGTATACTACCCTGCAGATTAGAACTACACTAGATTTAAAAGAGATAAACAAAAAGTAAAAAATTAACACCGACGCAAATCCCCCCAGGCGGATGGTGAATAGGCTCGAAAGAGCCTATTCGAAAGGACCTTTTATTTTTATTAACAGTGATTTAAAATATCAGAAAATTGAAATTGATGCACTGTGTTCCTTGTTATGTGGGATCCAAAGGCTTACAACAATCTTGAATTAAAACACAGCGGTGGGGGAAGCTTCCGGGAAGCTTTGGTTCGTCCAAGAGTCAGAAATTTGGCAGAGTCTCCTTCTCTTTTATGTTAGACCTGCTAAAAAATAGTGATAAATTAAAATCAAATGTTCCCAAACACACTTTAAAATTGTTTTGGGTCACCACACTAATTACCAAAAAAAAACTAAGTAAAAATTGTTAAACAGGGGTAATCTAATTTCCGCAAAAAGGAACCAAAGAAAGAAAGATTTCCTTGGGATCTTGGCTTTCTGTTTGGGTAGCCAATGAGATGTGCACTTTTATTGCATAATTTAAATCTTTGAAGAACAAAAAAGGAAACTACCTTATGAGCAAGCTTTAGATCTATGCTTTAGCTACTTGCAAAAAGGGAATTTCCTACACCTAGATCTATCTTTATGAACTGATATTATTTATGAAGTTATATATCTAAGTAGAAAAACTCTTATAAAATATATCTAACAATATATATTCAATTCTAAAAACTAGATCTGATCATAAGAGGAAGAGACAGGTAATCGGAAGATTGATTTTAATAGAAAGGAGGAAGAGAAGGGGAAATGCCCATTGTTGGATGGATCTGCAATGGAAGCTTGTTAGTGGAATACAGAGGGGAAATGCCTTCACAAAGTTTTTGGATGTACAGTGGAGTCAAACTAGATCCATAGCTCGTCCAATCCTTGCTACCTGAAAGCTAAACACACAATCCTGCACGAAACCTCATGAGATTTGGATATATAAATATATAAAAGAGACAAGAATTACATGCAAATAAACTTATTAAACATGTATAATCTAGATCCTCAAACATATATGCTATGAGATATAGAAAAAAAAAGTAACCTTACTTGCCCAACTATACTCCTATTGATTCAGCTGAATTGTTCAATCCAGACAGGGTTCAGATGCAGAAATTGAGAGAAAATCCGGCAACATCAATAGTCGTAAGACAATGCTTAATCCACACACATGAGAGCATTACACCATTTGGCCTCCAAAGATTCTTTATTCCAACAATCAAAAGATTACAACAGTATTACAATAGCAAGCCCTTCAATCCAACTCTAACTAGCTTGGAATAGGTAGCCTGTGCTTTATTTAAATAGAAAAAAAGAGATCCAGCCCAGGGGGGCGCAGATCCCAAGGAGACAAACCACTATAGCTGAAGGAGAGTCCATCAATGACTGATCTATGTCTAAGCCTGATTTGAGTCTCATTGAGTGCAACTGTCAATCGGAGAGATGATCTGACTGACACCTCAACCTGTTGACTGAAGCATCCACCAAAACTCATCTAGATGAGCCCACATGTGTGGAGGAGAGAGATAAGGCACAATTCCCCATAAAGAATGTTGAATATCAACTCTGGATCTGTCCAGATCACCTCCTTCAGTCAAGGATTTGTCAGATCCAGTAAATTTGGTTCAGATCTGACGTATTTCAATAAAATCGACTGAGAATCCACTAATATATGATTTTGGATTTGCTCCATTATTCATCAATTTATTAATTAAAATAATCAATAAATGATTTTTTGGGGCTTTCTGACTTGAGTGATGGAAAAACACTCAAAACTAGGAAATAGTGGGTCCATGGGTTTACATGGTGCTCTTAGCTTGAAAATGAGCACCTACATGACTAAAATTGATTATTTGGCCCACTTTTATTAGAAAATCAATTTTTCCAATTAAGCTATTAAAAAATATCCTAAGTTTTGGAAAAATTAAATTTTAATAAAAAACACTGAAAAAACTAAAAATTGGAAAAATTGGAAAAACCTAGGGGGACTTAGACATGTTCATATGACTTGACCATGATATCTAGCATGTTTATACATTGACACATAGACTCTAATAACCTCAATAGGCCTAAATGTGAAGCTGACCGCCCCAACTTTGGAGGTATGGAGTGAAAAACTCAGAAATTATCAGTTGTTTATTCAACAACCAATAATAACCAAGGGAAAAAACACCCTGGGTTGATCGGATTGACAAATAAATTCTAAGAGACCGAGTCTTTTACAGACACTATCATGCTAGAACATTTATTACAATTCCCCCATGGGGTATTAACATGTGATATAGTACAACAAGCACTTCCTATAAGTACTTCCAAAGGTCTTCTTAAGTCCGAACAAGTTATCCTTGTTTGTTTCACCAGGATCACTTGATAAAAAACCACTAAGTACAACATACGTGGTAGCAGGTTCTAACCAGTAGGGTAGGTGGTATGGATCCAAATCCAAAAGATGAAGATCATCTGTATGGGTATCAAAAACGGATTGGATAGCATCATAAACTACTTCATGCGGGATATGGGAGGATGACTCAACAACTTGCTTTCCCTTGGGATCATAGCCAAACATAGAGTTCATATTGACGGTCATCGTCTCTGTGCTAGAAGGAGCTGATGGGAATACACCCATAAGGGCGGAGTCCTTCATACCTACCCCAATTGACTGATAGGGAAGAGGGTAATGACCTAGCATAGTGATGTTATTCGACGTAGGGGTAGTAACATACATCATATAGAAATAAATTTGATCAATTGTCACAATCCTTCCCAAATGCAGAAACTGGAGAGTTCTAAATACCATTGAAGTGACAACGGTCATAGCATAAAACCAATTTATCCCTAAGAGAAGATTGTAGTCTAACGGGGAATCCACTACTTCCACCTAAATGGAAACAATTTTTCCCCCTAGCTCAACTGAAAGTGTTGGCATGAGACCATGGGGTTGAAAACCTCTTCCATCAAAGGATTTTAGGGTCATTGGTGATTTCATCAGCTCAAGAGAGCCAATGGCTTACCAACAGGATAGAGACAAAAATGAGGTTGAAGCACCTTTATCTAGAACAGTCCTAAATATATTTTTCCCAACTATTTTTGTTACGATCTAAAAAGAGAGTTGGTGAGGTAGTCTAGATTTGTAGTTCTCTACACTAAAATGGATCAAATTTGTGTTATCTGAGTCTAGGGCTCCTAAGGCAGTTAACAAGTTTTTGTGTTGTGTAGGATAGCTTCGGAGCACTTCTAAGGTAGACATCGCACATGGTTACTAAGTGAGGTATTCAGAAACATTATAGAACTGTTTAGCTCAGGCATTGGGATTAAAAACAACCTTCCTAAGAGTAATCTTGGGTGGATGCAAAATCATGTCAAGATTAGGCTTCTCGATAGTTAGGGGACCATTAGACGAGGATGTGGGAGAACCAGTGGGAGGAGCTTTATCTAGAGAAGGGTTTTCATTTTTCTTCTCTTCAGAATTGTCATATGACTGACTACGAGTTGTTAAACTAACAGTTTCAAATGACATCATTCGGAATTCCTTTGTAGAACAAGGACTTCCCTGATCAGACATGTGGTCTATCAGTTATTGCTAAGAAGGAAAAGGATCAGTAAAAACTACTGGCACAGGGTTACTCTTTAAAAAATTTCTAATTTCATCATGATAGGGACATTCCTTTGTGAAATGATCACCACCACACAACAGAAAGGGATATTTTCCTTTCCTTTTTCCTTTATTGTCATTCTCTAGGGCCATAGGATTGGGATTTTCCTATTGGTTTCTAGGTTTTTTATTTTTACCTTTTCCCTTTTTCTTATTATCGGATGATTGCATACTTTGAATAACATTCACCTCGGTGGACACCGTAGGATTGGAGGGAGTAGTAGTAGAACCACTGGGTTGCTTGGCAGGTTTTTTCATTGACGAGGGATGGATTGAACTCATAACCCCATCGACAGGAGTTTCTGTAGGTGGCTTAGTTAGGTTTGTACTGAAATGAGGACCTAGAGAAATATGTTCATACAAAATTCCAGATTGGGAATATATCAAGTCCAGATACTGAGCGAAACTGATAGCCTTCTCTTCAGTGACAACACCGCCCATGGCCACATCTCAGGAAATGGGTGGCAACAAATACTTCATAAACCAATCAGCTAAGTGTTGGTTTGGGACAGGATATTTAATGAGCCTTCTCCACCTTCACCACTCATGGATATGATCCGATATGTATGTGGAGTTATTTTGACGCAGAGAGGTCAAAATTTCTATATTTGTTTCATAATGAATGGGTAGCTGAAAGTGTGTGATGAAGACATTTTCCAATGCACTAAAATCCATAAATGAATGTCGTGGAAGTTTGGTATACCACTTCATGGATGTACCGGTCAAAGTGTGCTGGAAGAGTCTCAATAGAATAGAATCATCCATCAAGTAGTTTAATTAACACCACAGATGGAAAGTCATAAAGTGATTCATGGGATCATCTCCCTGCTTATCATAGAATTTCAGAATGTCCGATGGTAACTTGAATGGAATAGCGGGCCATGAAGGTTTTTATTGAATGGGGTCATTAATCAACTTTGACAAATCAGGTAAGTCCAAAGTTGCTAGGAAAGGTAACTCACGATTGGGTTCCACATACTGGTAGTATTTATAAGGCATGTATCCACCAGTAGGACCATATGTTGAGTGATATACAGGTTGTTGAAACTTCTAATGAGATCATGTACTTCTCAAATATTGACCTCTAGGATTAGGGCCACCAAGGCCATCGGGACCATTAGGACCATTAGGAGGAGGACCACTAGGACCCTCAGGGCCACTAGGACCCCTAGGACCATAAGGACCACCTGGAGGAGGACCACCGGAACCACAAGGAGGAGGACTTCCTAGTCCCTAAGGGGGAGGACCTCCATAAGATGTTCCTCCAGCACTTCCAGTATTATGAATAGGTATTCCTCCCATATATTGCATGTAAGATCAGTTGGGTTTCCCCCATGGTGTAAATGCATTCCCAGGGTATCAAATTCCAGTGTAGGACATTCTTGTAGGGGTAGGTTGATGATGGCATGTTTCCTACAGGAATTTGATTTGTTGGGTAACCATAACCCCATGAGGGCTAATGAATAGCAAGCTGGGCCACTAAGGGCTGACCTGAAATTGAAGGAGGGTTTACCATATTTGTGTTGTTGGGAGGAACATATACTATGGATTGTCCTACAGTAGATGTTTCCTTATTATTAGTAATAATTCCACTAGTGGGTAATGTAGGTCGCATCAGGGGTTTCCCCCAAGTATTAGAAGGTACAGACACTACTGGAACTAAAGGTTCCACCCCAACCGTAGAAAGTATGGGATGACAAGAGACAAACCTAGAATTCAAAAATGCAAGAGTGGAATTAGAGGTTTGACCTGGATTGTGAGAAGTCTCACCATATGCTAGATGACCATTAGTGGAATCTCTAGTTTCAGCCACACACCAAGGATCTATGTTATGGGGTAATCTAGTTGATATTGATTTATTGTGAGGTGCAGGTGCAGCCAAAACTCTATCTAGTCTTTGCATTCTCACTTGAAAATCTTGTACGCGGTGAATAGATGCTTGGATTTGTCTATATTCTTCTTCACATGGAGAATTTTTTTCAAGACAGGTTCTATTAATCCTGAATGTGTTGGAATATATTAAACCCACTCACAACTTAGGATAAAATAATTAATCATTATTTGATTAATTATTCACCCACTAGCTTAATTAGTTGGCATCCACTTGCACCTTAAAGTCAATACATGCCATCTATATCCTAGGAATGATTTATTTCTAATTCTGGGTTGATCCAGAATTAGTATACAGGACTTTACAGCAGATTCTGCTTTTTCTTTTTTTTCCTGCTTTTCTATGGATAAGATAAAAGCTAGTCAATTAGGAAACTAGGAGCTTTTGTTTCCAACCCATCCTCCATTAGTTTTTCTCCATTTTCTAGGATTATCATGTTATTTCCATCTCCTTGACAACTCACTCATGCTTTTTCCAACTCGTGAGGTCCTTGATAGATTTAGCAAGTGCTTTATCCACCTATGGGGGTTTGCTATATTTTGGTAAGTCATCCTTTTTGAGCTTCATGAGTTGTTTCCATACAATTCGACTTTACTATGAGGGATGTACTATTTATGTACACTATTATTCATAATTATTCAATGGAAGGATACACACCAATATTCATCTCTTCATTCATGTGATTCAGTCTCTTTTCTTCTCTCTATTTTTCCTGTGTATGCTTGTGAGAATTCTTAGTATCAAGATCTATTTCCTGTGCTTATTTTTAGCATCATCGCACATAGAATTGATCTATTATTTCTACATGGTATCAGAGCAGCAAGGTTGATAAAGTTCTACAGAGTTGAGGAGCACTTCCAGTCTCCTATCCCTCTTTGAAGAAGAGCTTGTCTAGCTTACAAGATTTTCTCCTAGTTTGGTTTGCAGGTTGCAGAGAGTATCTCTTAGAGAATATCAACAACTTCAATATGGATTCAAATGTTCCTCTACTATCTCATTTCAACTATGCTTATTGGAAACCAAAGATGAGTGCATACTTGAAGAGGCAATGTCTCTTTGATGTCTCCATTGGTGCATTGAGTGAACCTGAGTCTTATGAAGAGAAGATTGATTGGATAAATAATTGTGATAGAGCTTATGGAATTATGTGTTTGGTAATGTCTCCAAATATATATGATCTCATAGATTCTGCTGAATATCCATTTGAGCTTTTGAAAATTTTGGACAAAGCTTTTGGTTTGCAGGAAATTGAAGATGAAGCATGGAGCGAACCTAGCATCTCCTCTTGTTCTCTTTCTTAAGATTTCTTGGCCTCCACATTATCTAATGAATTTGATCATGATGAAGAATTTTCTCATACATTTCATGTTGCTGATTCCCTCTTTCATTCGAATGCTTCCTCCTTCAATGAAGAAGCAAATATTGAAGAGCCATCTTTTTCTGTGTCTCTTGAAGGTGATTTTTCTTCTTGTGATACTATTGATGAAAAAGAAGTAACATATGGAGCTTCTGCTGATATTTATTATGATCATATAACCCATTCATTGTTCTCACAATCTTCTATCTTAGATTCTGAGATCTATGTGCCAGATTCTTTACACCTCTTGCATACCTCTCTCATTGATGGTGCGCAACCCAATGACTTACAGGATGTTTGCTTAGCCACATTAAGCATTATTTGTGTCATACCACTTACCTTACTTGATCTCATGTGCTTCAGAATATCATTCTTTTTTCTTGGCATCAATACTCAGAGCCTTCTTGAAGATTGTGAACATCTCATTCTTTCCTCCTTTCATACAGAGGATTCATTACCAGTGTATTCGCATGAGTCTATTGATATGCTTATATGTGATCCTTTGGATTATGATTTAGAATAATATTTGCAGGTTGATACACATATAATACCACCATCCATACCATCTACCATACCTTTGAATAATCCAAAAACTATACAAATCCCAAGCTCACTAGTTGATTCCTCATTGGTCTCTTATGCAGTGATATTTATCTTACATGATTTGAAGTCTTTCCTAACTTTCAGTGGCTTGTTATTCATGACCTTAGTCATATATGGAATGATATTAAACATTTTTTTATCTTTTATAAACACTTATGGTTCAGATCTTATGCCCATCCATCATTCAGATTTTTACACCTATCAGTTTTCCCTAGTTGCTCATAATTTTCCTAGTCTAGCCCTATATCCTCATGGAGCCATTGAATACTTTGTCCTTGCTGTTCCATATGTTAATATTTATGATATATCAGAGTTTTATCAGCCTCATATCATATCCATACAGGTGCTAAATCAGATTGGAATATTGACATGTGATTCACATCACAATTTTGCAGCTATTCGGGGAATTGGGTGTGAAATAAATTGTCTTAATTTTTGTACTCTTTGGAAAGGATTATGCACAGATATATTTTCCATTTCAGATTATGTTTGTAGATAAGAGTTTGACAGAATAAATAATCATTCAGATAATGCTACTACTTCATCAGTTGATGAGATACAAGGAGTCTCTCCTCTTCCTTCTTGCAGGTTCTACACTCCAACGCATGATCATGGAGTTCATGATTTCTTCACCAATTCCTTCATTCAGAAGCAGTTCAGTCAGCTCATTAAAGTGAAGATGAATATATGTTGAAGACATATTTCAAATTTTGTTCCTTGTCCTATCTTGAGGGAGGATTTTCCCCATGTGGTTTTGCCTCTTTCCTCACATTTCTGGACATAATAATTGTTAAAGGGTGACCATAGCCTTGTTGCTGGGCCCTATATGCATCCATATGCATATATATTTTTTGTCATACCATCATAAAGTAAGACTTATAGGGGGGTGTTGGAATATATTAAACCCACTCACAACTTAGGATAAAATAATTAATCATTATTTGATTAATTATTCACCCACTAGCTTAATTAGTTGGCATCCACTTGCACCTTAAAGTCAATACATGCCATCTATATCATAGGAATGATTTATTTCTGATTCTGGGTTGATCCGAAATTAGTATACACGACTTTATAGCAGATTCTGCTTTTTCTGCTTTTTCTGCTTTTTCCTGCTTTTCTATGGATAAGATAAAAGCTAGTCAACTAGGAAACTAGGAGCTTTTGTTTCCAACCCATCCTCCATTATTTTTTCTCCATTTTCTAGGATTAGCATTTTATTTCCATCTCCTTGACAACTCACTCATGCTTTTTCCAACTCGTGAGGTCCTTGATAGATTTAGAAAGTGCTTTATCCACCTATGGGGGTTTGCTATATTTTGGTAAGTCAACCTTTTTGAGCTTTATGAGTTGTTTCCATACAATTCAACTTTCCTATGAGGGATGTAATATTTATGTACACTATTATTCATAATTATTCAATGGAAGGATACACACCAATATTCATCTCTTCATTCATGTGATTCAGTCTCTTTTCTTCTCTCTATTTTTCCTGTGTATGCTTGTGAGAATTCTTAGTAGCAAGATCTATTTTCTGTGCTTATTTTTAGCATCATTGCACATAGAATTTATCTATTGTTTCTACAAAATGAGGAAATGGTCTGACCCATGGAAGTTCTCCAAAACGGAGCATCTGGGCCATACTCAGGTGCATTAGGATTATCGGTACGACCTTCCATATGTGGATTAAAGGAAGTATCATCCATATGAGGCTTTTGAGACAAGGGATTAATATAATAGGTGAATTGGTCTCCACTTTCTACAACTATATTTTCTTCCTCATGGGAACTAGTTGTAACTCCTTGGTCGATGGCTTTCATTGGACTTTCTCCCATAATAGGAGGAAAATCGGGCGGTAAGCCCTAATTCCTTCTGGATCATCTCAACTAAAACTTAGCCAAGTTGTATCAGTCACTAAACTAACCTAGGGTTTCAAAATATAAGAAAAATCACACAAAAAATTCTCCTACTCAAGCTACAGGCCAAAAGAAAACTTAAATGATATGATGAGCTCAAATAGTCAGTCTCTTACCAGGATTGTCAAGTAGGTGCAACTTGCGATATACCATAAGGGTACATGCATAGACATCTCCCTGAATGTTGTTTTCAGTGTATTGCTCCAAAAAATACAGCTAAATGGATTTTCTGAGATGGACAAGGTACCCTAGTGGGGTCTCCCAATATACTCAAGGTACATGGGAGCTCAAATCGGTAGTAGTGCTGTCTAATGCACAACCATTCACAAGGGGCCTTCCGATATACAATCAAGTATGTGAAGTACCTTTCTATATACCTCAAGGGTACATGAAAGGTCATTCGATATACCGATGGTACATCAAAGAACCACGCGAGTCCCAGGTTGTAGTGCGGACAAAGTAACGACAGCTCTTATGTTTTACGATGCCCGAACACGTCTCTAACCTATCACTCAAATTTCTATACAATTTTAGACCTATAACTACCATTAATTTTAAAGTGAATGGTTAGGTGAATGCATGGAATTTTGACAGAAATGTAAAGCCATGCAAATATGAAATGCAAGTTCTTTCACTTTACCATTCAGAATATGCCTAATTATGAGAAGGAGAGAGAGTATTTTTCTTTTCAATTTTGTTTTGAAACCAAAAATTTCCCAAACAACTATACTAAACAATTATTTTCCAAGAATACAAGCAAACAACACTTCTTCAAATCAAATCTTTTGAAAGCAAGCATATAGGGTACGATCTCTTTTCTAAGAAGAAAGACAAAAAGCACTCAAAGGCATATTCGATATTTTTTCAATTTTTCTTTTAAACTGAAAAGATCTAATTTAAAACTACTAATATTTTTCTTTTGATGAGATGACAATATGAAATAAAGGGAAGAAAAATGGAGATCTGAAAGCTTATGAGGCTAATTAGAGGTCTAATAATTCATCCTCAAACAACAATACAAGTGAATCTCAACCAAAAAATTTTCTTTTTTTAGAGAAAAAAGAAGTCTTTCACAAAATTAATGAAAAAATAGAAACAAACAAACCAATCAAACAAGTCTTTCTTTTCAATATTATCTAATAACAGGAAGAGATCTAATTGAGCTAAATCTTCCAAGCACTCCTTTCAAAATAACCAAACTTACAAGCAGTAACAATGATAAACCTAACCTAGCTTTTTTATTTTAACAAACAAACATTTACCACATCAAAAATTTCAGATTTAAAACACTCAGGTATTTGCAAACAAGTCTAGAAAATGCCAACTGAAGACAAGAAATTGAAAAACCCAAAAAAATCTTTAAAATTTTTGAAAAAGTAGCGGTCTGTAAAAAACCTACTTTGCACCGCTTCCAGAGGGTTGTTGACAGAGAGGTTCTGAGGAGGCACCGCTTCCTACTAACGGCTCACATGCGATGGAACCACTTCTTGATATCTACACACAGGAAATGGCACTGCTTATTTTCCACTGCACATATGCAGTTCCCTGTAGATGTCCAAAACACAATAAAGGAGAAAAAACAAAGTTAAATATTAGAAAACTAGAATAAAAAATGATGAATTAACAGTAATAAAGACCATATAAAGTTAGGATGGCCTAGATCTAAAGAGATCTGATGATATCAAACAAAAACCTAACTAGGTCATATGGTAGATCTAACTGAAATGATAAAAAACTGGAGCTTGGATTCAGACAAGTGTTCAAAGACTAAGGAAGATCAGATTTGCTGAAACTCTTCCCCAATATGGTCACCGGATTTGTTGCTAGGAATTTCACACCTTCTACAGATAGAAGGCGTTCCTCTAGTTTGAATGGTTCAGATCCAGAACAAATATTTCACAACAAGATTGGAAGACTTCTCCTAGAAACTAAAAACACCTAGAATACAATATTTGATGGAATGATGTGACTCTTCACCTATGGAAAAAGATCTCCAAGAAAATACCTGCATAAACACATCAAACACAAAAGATCAAAAGTACCAAAACATCATCTATATATCTATATCGGTGAGTAAGGAATCTGATAATAAACATGCAAGATTATACATAACAAGTATATGGGAAAGGAACCAACTTTGCATTGAAAAATAATGAAATAATTTACAACCTGTGCCTTAGTGTTGATGTACTCCAGAAAACCGATGTCTTATCCCCAATAGCTCCAACTTTATCCTCTATGCTCACTCTAATGGATCAAGCCAGAATGTCAAAATGGCAGCATGACTTTTCTTTCTCCTCAACCATGGGGTATGAGCCTATTTTTATAGGCCTCAAATGGATAGAGATGGTTGAGATTTTAGAGGGTAAGGTGGATAGATGATCCCCATAGGATGGATCTCAAGCTCAACTAAACTAGGTGATTAGGGATAAGGCCTGCCACGAAGATTTTGATCTAGAAGCTTCATGAAGACTCTCTTTTTCAATTTTTACCAAGGGAACCATTCCTGCTCCTTGATGACAGATCAGTGCTAGGGTAGAACCGCTCTTCAAACAAAGAATAAAGGTGGAGCCACCACCTATCTTCAACATAACTCAGGCGGTGTTGAAGAAGGTACCACTCCTACGCTTAAGGGTAGAAGCGGTGCTGGGTTTTTATATGCAAGCTTGACATCTGTATCAATGTTTTCACTTCAATAATTGGGAATGAGGGAAAACATGGATGTTTAGGATCTTATCACATGTTGATGACAATATTTTGGTGTAACAGTCTTTCCCTCACTTTTCATTCAATTATAAAATAAGAATTTATAGAGTAACCCTTTATAAAATTAGGGAGTAATCCTTTCCATACCAAATACTTCTTATGTTATGGTCTGGAGGAGATGTGATTTGAACCTATGACCTCAAGGTTATGAGCCTTGCGAGCTACCATACTACTCTACTATGCACCATTTATTGATATCATAAATAGAATGGGTTCACCAAACAATCATGGGATATACTCCCTATCCCATATAGGGATAGAGGTACTTTTTCAGTATTACAATAAAATTCAATAACGTTTTGCATAAATTGTCATTTCTCTAAGATTTAGGAATAGTCCATTACAGATTTAATAATTTCCTTCATTCCCTCACGCAAAAGATTCCATGAATGAAATTTTTTCTAGTGCACAATACCATAAAATGTATTTCCTTACAATCGTAAATATGTTTCCATTCTATATATTCCAATTGATTCTTTCAAATGGAAATAGATAATGAATATTGAAGATAATTGTTCATTTGTAATATTAATGAATAATAATGAAAACAAATATTCATGTGTGAAACAATACTAGATTTGGTAAACTCAATAAGTCCAGTCAATCATGATCCCAACAAAGAAATAGTTAAATGATCAAGCATTGCATAATGAGAATGAAATTCCCACCTAGCAATTGTGTGCGTCTTACCCATATAGATAAATGAATATTGGGAAAATTATGGTCATTATACATGACACAACATCATTGCAAAAGAATTAGTTATCATATAATTGATAAGATGATCACTACAGATCCATATATGATCATAACAAGGAATGAATCAATTAATCTATCTCCAATTATTTATTAGGTGATCCCAATAAGATCATCAGATTAACAGGGATGATTGAGGATTTCCTAAAATAGGAGGATTTTTTATAAAATTTCCTTTTGAATTTCTGGGGGGGATTGAATCATTACCTTGTTTATTATCAATTTTTTTTCTGAAAGATTAAATTGTTCATACCTGAACAAAAATACTTCATAAAGAAATTTCCATTTACTAATTTTGTTAATTAAACCCGAGATATCTCATAAGAAATATGGTCAAGCGGTTCAAGGTGTAGCATTGGAAATTCTATGTAGGATTCTTCTTATCGAGGATTCAAATCCCTCTCATCATGTGTCTTCGGCTTACTCATCCACTATTTTTCCAATCTGTTGAATCCTAATAGGATGATATCCTAATTCCAGGATCAATCTCCTTCTATTTGTGATATAGAAAATAGAATGAACATTGGTTCGTGTTATGTGAAAGGTAAATACCATTTGGAGAAGAAATAAAAGTATCGTGGATAACAAGATTCTAATGTAATGTATAAAAGGATTATAAATGTCGCCTTGGGGGGGGGGGGGGGGGGGAATACGGGACAAGCACACAATTTTCATATTTCCAGCAACCCAACCCCTCCTTTTCATTTCATTCTCGATTCAATATTGACGGGAATAATACTCTACGACCAACAATTCATTAATATTCAAAATGGTCCATTTACTATCTATTATTTGATTGATGAATCCTTTATATTGTAATGAATGAAAATTCAAATGATTTGGCAATTTATCCCTCTATAACAGATCTATATTCTTCCTAATAATAATTCTCAATCTTTGTTGATCTCTTATAGTAATCACATTTTGAGGTTTGCAAGGGTAACTTGGTATATATACCATATGGTCATTTACCAGGATATGTCCATGATTAACTAATTGTCTAGCTCTAGGAATGGTGGGATCCATACCCAATTGAAAAATAATATTATACAAACTCATTTCAAGTAATTGCAATAGGACCTGTCCCGTTGATCCCTTGGCTCTTCTAACAATACAAACATATTTCAGTAATTTTTGCTCTGTTAGTCCGTAATGAAAACACGATTTCTATTTCACTTCTAGCTAGATACGATATTGAGATATTTTCCTAGAAGATGACCAGTTTATATAGTCATTTATGTATTTGGGTCTTTTACTAGTGAGCCCTGGTAAAGTTTTTAGACGATGTGTTATTTTTAAACAAGGTCCCTGATAAAGGGACATAGAAACTCCTTATCCAATTAACAAATAGTGTTGAAAATAAGAAAGGATAGTATAACCCATATGAGTAGTAGAATTATTTTATATAGAGAATGAATATATTTCTCCAAATATCCTAATATCTCCAATGATTCAACCCATTCCTAGTTGGGTATTTCAAAAGTAGAATTGAATTGAGGTTCAAAATATTGATGTAATAACTTTTGATCATAGTTCCCAATATTAATATTGGATCTAACATGATGAAACTTATGATTTATGGTGATATATTTTCTTCTTTCCTTGTTGGCGCTTGGTCCTCATATATCCATCGAGCTACATTTTCTTTCACAAAGAATCGTTATAGCACCTATAATAGCCTCGAATTCAGGTGGGAAACCCGACGAGTAGACATCCATAGGAATTAACATATCCACTACGTGAATAGTATTATAGGAATATGTACCAAACATTCCTTTGTAATAGTACATGCTCCCATGGAAACTACATATTTTGGTTCATACATCTGTTGGTATAATCAATCTCACTACAGAAGGATCATTTTTCATTGTCACAATCCCCAATGTTACAATGAGGTCAAATTGTCCAGGACCTGATCTTGGTTCCAAATCATAACGATTAGAGTCAAATTGTGAACCTATTAATGAAGTAAATGTCGATTAATTTGTCATTGATGCCAACAATGTATAATCATTGATTCCAACATGTATTGGTGCCCCTTAGGGGGGCCTTGAAGTTTAAGTAAGGTTTAGTGTCTAAGGAGACCTTTTGATCTTGTACAATCCCAATTTTGAAGCCCTTTGATCCCTTAGGACAATGGCAAAATCCCTGAACACCTTACAGAGTGTTTAAGTACCCCAAAGATGTTTTATGGTTCCAAAATTGTTTCTCTGGTTCCCTCGCATAACAACTTATTCCCTATTACCCTTAAAAAGTGTCCTTGGTGGGTTGAAGAAGTTAAAAGATTCCAATTGACCCTTTCAGTGGTCATTTGTGTTTATTGAGTTCATGGTACCCTAGTAGAAGGTCTAGCAACCCCACAAGTGATGTCATGATGGATCTTGACCCTTGGAGGTATCCTGGTGTGGTTGAAGAAGCCTATGAATACCCTTGCTTGATGAATAATCCCTGAAGAATTCCTTGGACCCACATTTGATGGGTTAGTGGTCCTTAAAAGTGATGATGTGGTCATTAAAGACTTGATGAAGACTTGGAAGCCTTGATGAATATATTTATGCCTGTGTATCCCTTGTTGGGGTCATGGAACCCTTGTATATGGTAATTATGCATGATAAATTTTGTCACCCACATAAATGGTGGCATGAATGTAATGTCCCCTTTTTGGAATTTTATTAAAATGCCCAAGTTTCCAATTTTTTCACAATTTTGGCTCTTGACTAGTTTTGGTGTCTTGGTCTCCAAATCATCCCAATTTCTCCCAAATATTTAGAGAAGGTGTATGAATGATATAATAACTTAATTATTATTTTCATGGATGTATTATGTTCCTCCAATCATTTCTTCAAGTCTATATCAAATTCTGAATAAGATAGATGAATTTACTAGCAATTTTGGGGCTCAAATCCCTCCCAGGTAATTGCCGGAATGGCTTCCCCAATGTACATAAACTCACTAAAATTCTCAAATTGAAGCAGGGGACGTGTATAATAAATTATCAGAGACTAATATGCATAAAAAATTGAACTCCCATGGCTGTTATCACTTCCTTCAATCAGATATTAAAAACTAATTTTGGACTCTTGGGGAAATGAGATGTAGTTTTCCCCAAATGCTATGAAATTTGACCCAATGGCCACAAATTATAAATTAAAGAACATTAAACCCATAATATAATTTAATTACAGTTCATTCATTCGTAAATCATCAATGGTGCACACATATATGGGAAATCGCACTGTTTCTTCAATATTGGACAATAATACATGAGATGTCTTGGATTTTAGACCTGAGAGATTTTTGAAATTAAATAAAAGATAATTTAAATAATAATACAAAATAATGGAGAAATATAATCTCCCTCAAATATATGAATAGCTCACCAAGTGCGCCTCAATCCTTAGAGTTGAAATATGGTGAGAAAACTTGAGATGAATGGAAGAACAAGATGATATTGATATGTCCATGAAATTCCTGTAGCTTTAACCTGAAAATAATACTCCATTAAATATATATTAAATACCTCAGTGGAATTTCCAAACACCAACTAGGATGGGAATCTTTCACCCTCGAAATTGGCTTAAGCAAGAAAACTAGTCATCCACTAGCTCTCACAACTCACAAATGAGAATTTCACAAATGAGAAAAAGCTTATTCTCATGGATGATCCCTGTATTTTATAAAAATTATTGGTCTTATAAGTTTCCAAATACATACACAAGCCATTTCAAGTCGAATTGGTGTGGCTGCTCATGCTATGCCATGTGGTCTCTCTCTTCAGCTTCTCTCTTCTCCCCAAATTTGAGTAGGAGCCTCTTGGCATTCTCCAAATCCAAAATTATACCTCTAATATGATCTATTCAATCCTGAAATTTCATTATGTCAGTATTTCAGCCTTCATATATGACTTGTTTCATAACTGTCATAGAATCTCCATCATTGGTGTGATAGATGTCATAAATGTAAGGGGAATCTAGCCAAGTGTCCATGAAACTCCCATTTCTCTCTTCCTCTCCCATGTAAGTTACAATTAATCCAAAATTAGACCTATGAAGTATATGTACAATTATATTAACCTCATAATCCATCCCAAAACATTAGGATTCCCATAGATTATAAATTACAAGAGGAGGATGCCATTTAACATAGGAATTCTAGCTTGAGTGGTCCCCATAGTCTCCATTCTCCATATCCATTTCAATTTTATATTTTATTTATTTAATAAGATACGTTATTAAATTTTTATCCTCTTCTAATGTCTAAAAATAATTTATTATCCTCCTTATTCCAAATCTCAAAGCTTCCACCCCCATCCTAGGAAACTAATGATTTTCCTCAGCAATTATTTGATTTTTAGCATCCCTTTGACAACTTTCATGAATATGGAAAATGTGATTTTTCTATTGTGACACAATGAAAAATTTGGGACATTACAAATACTCCCTTCCCAATATTGCTTGTCCTCTAGTAATTTCAAACATGGTTGTTGAATAACCTGCTTTCTGTATGATTTTTCAATGTTGCCACTGAGCTTCCCACCTTGATTCTTTGATATTGCATGAATATTTTAGAGAGGAAACACCATGCTTGATTCTGCACTAATATTATTAACACCACTTATTAAGTGGGGAATCCATCTCCCATACTGTTTTTTTCCCAAATAAGTTGAAATCAATGGGACTAAAAACTATCCCAGGGTCCCATTGCTTGCATTGCACTCCACCAATTAAGAGTGCTCTCCAACCCATACCATTTGGAAAGAGAATCCATGGATCCCATTTTCTTGTATGCATTCTTCCAAACATCATGAGTGCATAATATGTACCATCAAAGTATATAACAACATAATAAGAATGTACATCAAGGAGGTGCCTCACCAAGAAATCATGAAAGTTCTTATACCTCCCAGTGAGTAGACTACCATTTTCCAAGTACATACATGCTTCAAGTGACCAATAAAATATTCTCCAATGACATAGGTGAGTATCCCATGTCCTATAATGCTGCTCCAAAAATAAGTCATATGCATCGAAATATTCATTCATGTATTCTTTCAACCAATAAGTGAATGAAGAATATCCACTCAAATTTGAACCAAATAGAGAGCAACAAAAACAAGGAGACTTCAAATGACTCAAAGAAGTCTTACGCATACATCCATGAATGAGTGAATCATAAAGATATAAAAATGTATGTGGCTGGTAAAAAAAATGTTCTCCTATCATAAGTCTATTCACCCTAGTGTTGGATGAATTTCCTCCAACATCAAATGAACCAAGTGTTGAGCAATAAAAACCATGAGTCTTCGAGTGACTCAAATGCATATCATAGGTGCATCCATGTAGATGTGCATCATCAGAAAGTAACAAGGAAATCTGCTGAAAATGTGAATAATAATGTGCTCCAAATGATATTTAATGTTCACCAAAATAAGCAACCATGTGTCCTTTCATCCAATAAGTGAATGGAGAACCTCCACCAAAATCAGAACAAAATAAGGAGCAAGGAAAACATGAAGACTTCAAGTGGCTCAAAGAAGTATCATCAATACACTCATGAATATGTATATCATCATGTAACATCAGAGGATGTTTCTACCAATAATAATGTTCTTCAGTCATATAACTCTTCACCCAAGTGTGGAATGAAGTTCCTCCAACTTCAAATAGACTAGGAAATGAACAAGGAAAAACAATCTACCATTTGACAATCTAAAACATAGGAGGAAAAAACACGTGTCTTGCAACTTTTCAAGAAGTTGCTCATTTTGAATTATGAGATTATGAATAACTTCATTATTATTAAATTAGGATTCATGTAACCATTCATTAAGCTCAATGATATTTTTTCTATGAAAAATAAAAACATGAAATTACCTTTGATGTTTCACATTGCTCTTTGGATCTTCTCCATATATTCAAGGAAGGATGGATCCTCCAAGGAAGTAGCTCTCCAACAAGAATTTGATATCAATGCTTGAGTGTCATGGAGTATTATAAGGGCCTCTTAGATATTCATTTAATTCATATTTAAGGACCCTTCAAGAAAATGAGGCTCTTGCAAATGAACCTCCTCATCTTCTTCCTTCTTTCTTGGACCAGCTTCATGAAGCTCAAGTGGTGATGGGGAAGTTGATCTTGTTTCTTCTTCAAGTGCTAGAAGGTATTAATTTTCATGTTTAATGGAATTTTGGCTTGCATAAACATTTTGAAATAAGATCTCTATGTCACCAACATATATTTGTGAGAACCCATCAGTAGGTACTCCTTCATAGTTCAAGCATCCATTAGTAGATGCTCTTTGGTCCATGTCCATAGTAGAATTTGTTTCAGAATGATATTCAATAGTTTTAAGGTACTCTTATTCATTCTCATGTGATGTTTCCTCGTCTTTTTCAAATTCATTTGGGAGTGAATTTCTATCCTCTTCATGTACTACTTATTCTAATTCACCTATTTCAGAACTAGATGGTTCATGGGTCTCCTCCTTTTGCTCCTTCAAGCAAGTTGATGCTTTTTTCCCCTTGGTCTTCTTAAAATCAATATATTTTTCCCAACTTTGGATAGCCAAAAATTTGAATCCTTTCATAATATTATTTTTCATGTATTCAATGATAGGTTACATTCTTTTTATTATCTTCTTACCATCATATGAGGTTCCCTTTTCATCCCTAGTCATAGTTTCCAAAAAAAAATTGCCTTCTTCTCCTACTTTTTTTTCCTCTTCAACGAAATCACTTTTCGGTTCAAATATATAATGGTGGTACCTGAATTATTGTACTAATAAATATCAGAAAAAATAAGGTTCCAAGATCATGCTCTGATACCACTGTAATGTCCCCTTTTTGGAATTTTATTAAAATGCCCAATTTTCCAATTGTTTCACAATTTTGGCTCCTGACTAGTTTTGGTGTCTTGGTCTCCAAATCATCCCAATTTCTACCAAATATTCAGAAAAGGTGTATGAATGATATAATAACTTAATTATTATTTTCAGGGATTTATTATGGTCCTCCAATCAGTTCTGAAATTCTATATCAAATTCTGAATAAGATAGATGAATTTACTAGCAATTTTGGGGTTCAAATCCCTCCCGAGTAATTGCTGGAATGGATTCCCAAATATACATAAACTCACTCAAATTATAAAATTGAATTAGGGAATGTGCATAATAAATTATCAAATACTCATATGCAGAACCAATCGAACTCCCATGGCTGTTATCACTTTCTTCAATCATATATAAAAAACTAGTTTTGGGCCCTTGGGGAGATGAGATGTAGTTTGCCCCAAATGCTATGAAATTCGACCCAATGGCCACAAATTATCAGTTACATACCATGAAACAAAAAATATAATTTAATGACAGTTAATTCATTCATAAATCATCAATGGTGCAGACATATATTCGATTCCATCGCGATTGCAAGAGTTTACAACAAGGTATTGGGGAAATGGCACCGTTTCTTCAATATTGGACAATAATACATGCAATATATTGGATTTTAGACCTAAGATAATTTTGAAATTAAATAAAATATAATTTACATCTGAATACAAAATACTGGAGCAATATAATTTCCCTCAAAAAGATGAATAGCTCACCAAGTGCGCCTTGGTCCATAGAGCTGAAATATGGTGAGAAAACTTGAGATGAATGGAAGAACAAGATAATATTGAGATTTCAATGAACTTCCTGTATCTTGAAACTGAAAATAAGACTCAATTAAAGATCCATTAAAGACCTGATTGGCCTTTCCAAACACCAACTTGTTGGAATATATTAAACCCACTCACAACTTAGGATAAAATAATTAATCATTACTTAATTAATTATTCACCCACTAGCTTAATTAGTTGGCATCCACTTGCACCTTCAAGTCAATACATGCCATATATATCCCAGGAATGATTTAGTTCTAATTCTGGGTTGATCTAGAATTAGTATACAGGATTTACAGCAGATTCTGCTTTTTCCTGCTTTTCTATGGATAAGATAAAAGCTAGTCAACTAGGAAACTGGGAGCTTTTGTTTCCAACCCATCCTCCATTAGTTTTTCTCCATTTTCTAGGATTATCACGTTATTTCCATCTCCTTGACAACTCACTCATGCTTTTTCCAACTCGTGAGGTCCTTGATAGATTTAGCAAGTGCTTTATCCACCTATGGGGGTTTGCTATATTTTGGTAAGTCGGCCTTTTTGAGCTTTATGAGTTGTTTCCATACAATTAAAATTCCCTATGAGGGATGTAATATTTATGTACTCTATTATTCATAATTATTCAATGGAAGGATACACACCAATATTCATCTCTTCATTCATGTGATTCAATCTCTTTTCTTCTCTCTATTTTCATGTGTATGCTTGTGAGAATTCTTATTAGCAAGATCTATTTCCTGTGCTTATTTTTAGCATCATTGCACATAGCATTGATCTATTATTTCTACATGGTATCAGAGCTACAAGTTTGATCAAGTTCTACAGAGTTGAGGAGCGCTTCCAGTCTCCTATCCCTCTCTGAAGAAGAGCTTGTCTAGCTTACAAGATTTTCTCCTAGTTTGTTTTGCAGGTTGCAGAGAGTATCTCTTAGATCATATCAACAACTTAAATATGGATTCAAAATTTCCTCTAATATCTCCTTTCAACTATGCTGATTGGAAGCCAAATATGAGTGCATACTTGAAGAGGCAATGTCTCTTTGATGTCTCCATTGGTGCATTGAGTGAACCTGAGTCTTATGAAGAGAAGATTGATTGGCGAAATAATTGTGATAGAGCTTATGGAATTATGTGTTTGGGAATGTATCCAAATATATATCATCTCATAGATTCTGCTGAATTTCCATTTGATCTTTGGAAAATTTTGGACAAAGCTTTTGGTTTGCAGGAAATTGAAGATAAAGCATGGAGCGAACCTAGCATCTCCTCTTGTTCTCTCTCTCAATATTTCTTTCCCTCTACATTCTCTGATGAAGTTGATCATGATGAAGAATTTTCTCATACAGTTCATGTTGCTGCTGCCCTCTTTCATTCAAATGCTTCCTCCTTCAATGAAGAAGCAAATATTGAAGAGCCATCTTTTTCTGTGTTTCTTGAAGGTGATTTTTCTTCTTGTGATACTAATGATGAAAAAGAAGTAACATATGGAGCTGCTGCTAATATTGATTATGATCCTATAACCCATTCATTGTTCTCTCAATCTCGTATCTTAGATTCTGAGATCTATGTGCCAGATTCTTTACACCTCTTTCATGCCTCTCTCATTGATGGTGCGCAACCCAGTGACTTCCAGGATGTTTGCTTAGCCACATCAAGCCTTATTTGTGTCATACCACTTACCTTACTTGATATCATGTGCTTTATCATATCCTCCTTTGTTCTTGGCATCAATACTCAGATCCTTCGTGAATATTGTGAACATCTCATTCTTTCCTCCTTTCATACAGAGGATTCATTACTAGTGTATTCCCATGAGTCTATTGATATGCTTATATGTGATCCTTTGGATTCTGATTTAGAAGCATATTTTCAGGTTGATACACATATAGTACCACCATCCATACCATCTACCATACCTCTGAATTATCCAAAGACTATACAAATCCCAAGCTCACTAGTTGATTCCTCATTGGTCTCTTATGCAGTGATATTTATCTTACATTATTTGAAGTCTTTCTTAACTTTCAGTGGCTGGTTATCCATGAAATTAGTCATATATGGACTGATATTAAAAATGTTTGGATCTGATATAAACACTTATGGTTCAAATCTTATTCCCATCCATCATTCAGATTTTTACACCTATCAGTTTTCCCCAGTTGCTCATAATTTTCCTAGTCTAGCCCTATATCCTCATGGAGCCATTGAAGCCTTTATCATTGCTGTTCCATATGTTAATATTTCTGATATATCAGAGTTTTATCAGCCTCATATCAGATCTATATAGGTGCTACGTCAGATTGGAAGATTGACATGTGATTCACATCACAATTTTGCAGCTATTCAGGGAATTGGGTGTGAAATAAATTGTCTTAACTTTTGTACTCTTTGGAAAGAAGTATGCACAGATATATTTTCCATTTCAGATTATGTTTGCAGATCAGAGTTTGACAGCAGCAAGAATCATTCAGATAATGCTCCTACTTCATCAGTTGATGAGATACAAGGAGTCTCTCCTCTTCCTTCTTGTAGGTTCTACACTCCAGCGCATGATCATGGAGTTCCTGATTTCTTTAGCAAGTCCTTCATCCAGAAGCAGTTCAGTCAGATCATTAAAGTGAAGATGAAGATATGTTGAAGACACATTTCAAATTCTGTTCCTTGTCCTATCTTGAGGGAGGATTTTCCCCATGTGGTTTTGCCTCTTTCCTCACTTTTCTGGACATAATATTTGTTAAAGGGTGACCATAGCCTTGTTGATGGGCCCTATATGCATCCATATTTTTTGTCATACCATCATAAAGTCAGACTTATAGGGGGGTGTTGGAATATATTAAACCCACTCGCAACTTAGGATAAAATAATTAATCATTATTTGATTAATTATTCACCCACTAGATTAATTAGTTGGCATCCACTTGCACCTTAAAGTCAATACATGCCATCTATATCCTAGGAATGATTTATTTATGATTCTGGGTTGATCTAGAATTAGTATACAGGACTTTACAATAGATTCTGCTTTTTCTGCTTTTTCCTGCTTTTCTATGGATAAGATAAAAGCTAGTCAACTAGGAAACTGGGAGCTTTTGTTTCCAACCCATCCTCCATTAGTTTTTCTCCATTTTATAGGATTATCATTTTATTTCCATCTCCTTGACAAATCACTCATCCTTTTTCCAACTCGTGAGGTCCTTGATAGATTTAGCAAGTGCTTTATCCACCTATGGGGGTTTGCTATATTTTGGTAAGTCGGCCTTTTTGAGCTTTATGAGTTGTTTCCATACAATTCAACTTCCCTATGAGGAATGTACTATTTATGTACTCTATTATTAATAATTATTCAATGGAAGGATACACACCAATATTCATCTCTTCATTCATGTGATTCAGTCTCTTTTCTTCTCTCTATTTTCCTGTGTATGCTTGTGAGAATTCTTATTAGAAAGATCTATTTCCTATGCTTCTTTTTAGCATCATTGCACATAGCATTGATCTCTTATTTCTACAAAACTAGGATGGGAATATTTCACCCTCAAAATTTTCTTAAGAAATAAACATTAGAGGAAATTTCAACTCAAAATGGGCATCCTAAAAAGAATTAATAAAATAATAGTTAAAATAATAAAATAATATTTATTAATTTTAGAGGAAGAAAAGAGAAAAACTACTTTTTTGTTTGTATTTTTGACATATATCCCCATGTTTTTACTCAAATTTTGATCAGAAGAGCTTGTTGGATGCAGAATTAAATTCCGCATCCAACGAGCTCTCCTGATCAAAATTTGAGTAAAAACATGGGGAGATATGTCAAAAATACAAACAATAAAAGTAGTTTTTTTTATGATACCTATCCCCAAATTTATATTAAAAAATTCTTTAAGACCTATACGGTATTTCAAATTTAAATCAATTTCAATGGCTAACAAATGATGACATGGAATTTGAATCAATGTTAAAAGGCCCATTTCGGGTTGAAATTTCCTCTAATGACTAGTCATCCACTAGCTCTGACAATTCACAAATGAGAAAAATCTTATTCTCATGGATGATACCTATATTTTATAAATATTATTGGTCTTCTAAGGTTCCAAATCCATCCATAAACCAAATCCAAGTCGAATTGGTGTGGCTTCTCATGCTATGCCATGTGGCCTCTCTCTTCACCTTCCCTCTTCTCCCCAAATTTGAGTAGGAGCATCTTGGCCTTCTCCAAATCCCAATTCGACCTCTAAGATGCTCTATTCAATCCTAACATGTAATTATTTCAGCCTTCATATCTGAATTGTGTCATAAATTTCATAGATTGTCCATCATTGGTGTCATAGATGTCATAAATGTAAGGGGAATCTAGCCAAGTGTCCATGAAACTCCCATTTGGATCTTCCTCTCCCATTTAAGTTACAATTCATCCAAAATTTGACCTATGAAGTATATGTACAAGTATATTAACTTCATAATCCATCCCAAAACATTAGGATTCCCATAGATTTGAAATTACAAGAGGAGGATGCCATTTAACATTGGAATTCTAGCTTGAGTGGGCCCCATAGTCTCCATGTGTCTCCATTCTCCATAGCCATTTCAATTTTCTCTTGTATTTATTTAATAAGCTACATTATTAAATATTTATCCTCTTCTAGTGTCTAAACATCATTTATTATCCCCCTTATTCCAAATCTCAAAGCTTCCACCCCCAACCTAGGAAACTAGTGATTTTCCTCCTTAGCAATTATTTGAATTTTAGCATCCCTTTGACAACTTTCATGAATATGGAAATTGTGATTTGGCCATTGTGACCCAATGCAAAATTTGGGACATTAAAATGAAGACATATTACCAAAAAAGAACAAAACTTTGTAAACAAGATAGGGGAAGAATGAAAGGAGTATCTTATTGCAACAATCACATTTGTTTTGGTATATTTTCTCTTCAAAAACTTGAACCTTATTGGATCACATATGGGAAGATAGAATCCGAAGGAAGAATTATTGCTCGTTATTCCCATCATGGTGGAAAATATGGTTACATATATTTCCAACAAACCTATTACTATGAGACCTGTAGAAAAATGTATTGGTTCCGAGAACGGATCTCCCAAACAATGGGTATCTTTCATCGGACCAGGTCAAATACTTTATGAATGGATAGAATACCTGAAACTGTCACTAGATCAACTACTAGAATAGTTTCATACAAACTGCCTATACCTACTCAATTTGTTACTACTTACCCCATACAGAATCAAAGAGCTATTTCTAGTGGAAGAAGACTACTAGTTCGTAAGAACTCTTCCTTTTGTTAATTTTAATGTTATAATATTTCTTTTAATTTTATATTCCAAGGTAACAAATAGTTTAGAGGAAAAATGATTCAGTCTCAAACTTATTTGAATATAATAGATAACAATGGAGCCTGAAAAATAATGTGTATTCGAGTTTTAGGAGAAAGTAATTGTAAATACACTCATATAGGTGATGTTATCATTGCTATATCTAATGAAGCAGTACCTAACATGCCCCTATAAAAATCAAAGATGGTTAGAGATGTAGTTATACACACCTGTAAACAACTTGAACATGACAATGGAATGTGTTGCAGCTGC
The DNA here is from genome assembly GCA_001517045.1 of Pseudotsuga menziesii. Lineage (NCBI taxonomy): Eukaryota > Viridiplantae > Streptophyta > Pinopsida > Pinales > Pinaceae > Pseudotsuga > Pseudotsuga menziesii. Next base: position 345,045 of record LPNX010420956.1, on the reverse strand, counting down.
AACAATTTTCCCAAATTCCAAAAAAATTGGGACCCTCCTTTTGTTTGGATTAGTTCTTTTTCCTTGAGTTAATTCAATGATTTTCCTGAAAGGATTTTTAAGTGTTGGGATTGATCTACCAATTGTTTTGATTCCTCCTCTGATGCCTGAAACAATCTAATGTTTGGTCAGACTTTATCGCTGCCTTTGGATGCATTTTTAGCTTGTTTGAATCAGAAGATTATTTGATTGACGCTCCCGCCGTTGCGGAAAAATAGTAAGTCATGAATTCAACTTTCTGTCCGACGCATTGGCTTTAATTGGCTGTTTTTTTTTTGTTTGAATCGGAAGGTAATTCGCTTTTCCTCCTGCCGTTGCAGATGGATAGGTAGTATTATTTCTGACGTCCTTTCCGTTTGGTTTGTTTCACTTCGGCAGGTGTTGAGTTTTCATCAGAACTTTTTATCTTTTCTCTCTCCGTCGTTGCGGAAGGAAAGCGGTTTCCTCCTCCGATCATTGTCTTAACGTTTCAGAAGCTCGCTTTATTAGCCCCGCTGATCCCGTAAGTCATGGCCTTCTGTCATTGCAGCTGCGGAGGGATTTTATTTGTCCCAATCATCTGATTCATTTTAGAATCCACCATTGCAGAAGGTTAGGATTTTTGTTAGCTCCGCCGTTGCGGCAGCCGAACGCTTTTCTTTGCCGATCTCTAGCCTTTCCGATGTGCATTCGTTTGGATTCCGACTTTACCCGTTGCGGATGGTTTAGCACTTTGACCATTCACCATTTCCGAAGGGCGTTTCTTTCAGTTTCCGGTCCAAAAAGTGGTCTGCCATCCGATATGTATGTCCTCGCGGAGGTTTTAGCACTTTGATCATCCGCCATTGCGGAAAGAACCGCACTTTTGACTTCCGATCAATTTTGTTTCTGCCATCCTATCCTTTAGTCTTTTCCCACCTTTTGAGTTGGTATATATATATTCACGGGGTAGGCATGTTTATTATTATATTCTTGATTGTTTCCGTTTTGACCATCGTTATCACGTACTGTCGCTCGCTTGCATCTGCCCGGTCCCCCGTTTTCGGTGCAGTCCAGGTGTCTTGACTGTGAAGCTTGACAGGCCTCTCCACATCGGTTATGCATCTTTTCTAGGTAGGCTCGTTGTTTCCCTAACCTTGTTCTGTTCGAAGTATTTGTTGACTTTGCCCATGGTTGGGGTTTTTTCTAGGGTTGTTCTCCCTCGACCCCGTTTTACATGCGTATATAGTGGGGGATTTATAGAATAGCTGGTAGTGCGGACGTTTTCCCCATGGTTAGGTGATTTGCTGCGTTCGTTCTTCTATTTTTACCCCACGATTGCACCTATATATTGGGGGGTTTCTTGTGGTATTGATGTTCGCGGTGGTTGGTGTTTTTGACCCATAGGGCGTGTTATTTCATGACCGACCGTTCTGTAACCCTGCGCATAGAGAGTGAGGGGGTTTGGCGTAGACAGCCGTTACACTGTCTATGCCAAACTGCCCTACATAATGATGATGGGTAGGAAATAGGTTTGCCATGGCCTTCCTTGGGGGTTTAGGACTGTTTGTACCGATTTTGGGCTTTCGTGTCTTTTGAACCCCAATCGTTTTCAACACGCGGTTCTGCGCGACCTCAGTCGAGCTTAGTGTCGAACCCCTAGCCTGCTAAAAGGGATATGTCATTACTCTTAGTGTGTGGGCATGGCGCCATTGAAAAAAAAACCGCGTAGTTACTATTGTCTTTCCCACGCAGCGAAGCAACCATGGCATGTGCAGAGAGCCGAGATGTGTTGCATATTAATGTAGATTTATTGTCATCTTGAATATGATTGATATAATTGTTTAATATCCTATAGCAGTGGTAGATTGCACATTTTACTGTATATAACTCTGTTCATCATGCTAGATATAAACTAAGTCATTGAACACTGCACATTGGGTTTAATAATTCTGTTAGTCAAGCCATTTCAGTCTATACATGCATATACTTGCTTCATTGATTGATTGCTATCATGTTAAAACATAGAAGAAACTGCACACTATACATTGATGTATACCAGTTTGTCACTCAGCCAAAAGGGTTTAATGATACAATTTTATGGCAGGAAGAGCTCACCATGTCAAAGAGACAAAAGAAGAAGGCCCCTGTGGTCGAGGAAGAACCAGAAGTAGAAGTTGTCACTAAGACATAATATATTTACGAAGATACTAAGTGTATTTTTGGCGTTGAACCTGAATACCAGTGGGGGGAAATATACAGACTAATACGCAGAGAGGTTCCTGACATGGGCTTAGAAGAAGAGTCCATATATGCTAACATAGAAAAATCTTCCCTGATGAATATTGCTACCAGACAAGAGATGTTCCCATGCTCTGAAGTAATAGGTTGGATTCTGCCCCGGGTAGATGTCACAACAATGATTCTAGAGAATATTGAAAGATAGGGCTATGCTGCATATAGCCCTGGGTATGTAGCTCTGGCCTACCACCTGCTAGAAGCCCAAGTGTTTTTATCTAATGACTGGTTAAAAAACATTAGAATGGACCTGGTAGAGACCATGAAAATAATGATGTTGACTGGAAAGCATTTCAGGACCAGAGTAACAGGAGAATATGATATTGCAAGTTTAAGGGCTCCATACAGATTCATAGCCTTGATGCTTAACAGAATATTTGGAAGAGCTCATGGCAGGTTTTTCAAACTGGAATGGATACCCATCATTTTTTATGTTGCAACCCAGGGGACAATTTTCAATTGGGCCAACCTTGTCTCAAATAGTATTTCTGCTTGCTTGGCCTCCGCCTTGGGAGGAGAGTCCCAGAAAAGGTCTGAATTCTATATGAGTTCAATACTTATAGATTGTATATTTTGCAATCATCCTTTCCCCGGCCTCAGGTGCATCTGGGATAGGGAAAGAATGCATGTTTATTCTGCCTATAAACCACTATGGGTACACAAATATCACAGCCATTATCGGGAAATCTGTGAGCACTTCGTACTGCCTTTATACACACTCATTTTCCTGAAGGAGTGTGATTGCATGTCAGAAGAGGCAATGCAAGTGATTGAGGATTATGCTGATTACTATTTGACTAAAAATGGCATGTACTTCAGGATGTTTGGAGGTTCCAGAGCACCTTCCCTGCTGCCCAAATACGCAACTGATTACATTATCCACAAGGAGGTAGTCAGACAAGTGTTCCTGGATGGAATAGGCAGTTTTCTGTTCGAGCACAAGAAGACTGCTTATCCTCCCTTTCCCTTCAAACTAGGAAGTTATAGGTTCACTAGGGTGAAACAAGCTGATGAATTTGTATAAGAGATAGAGAGGTTCCATTTTGGCGAGATTCCCTACCACCGAAATGACTCCCAAGGTAAAGTTGTTGAACATTGTAAAGAAAACAAGGTGCATTTTGAGTATACCCACCAATTTGATAGGGAAGAATCTATCTTCCGAAATGCCCCGAACATGATAGCACTGAATAGAAGATTCAAGAAGAAGATAGTTACCAAAGGTGGGAAGGGAGAGGAACAAGCTAAGGCCGAGGAAGAAGCCAAGAGAAGAAAAGAGGAAGCTCAAAGATTGGCACAAGAAGCTGCAGAATGGCTGCATACAGAAGAAGAAGAGAAAAGAAGAGCTACTCAAGAAGTAGCTGAGAAAGAAAAGGAAGCAGCTAAGAAAGCAGAGGAAGCAGCTAGAAAAGGAGCAGAAGAAGCGAAGAGAAAGCTCAACGAGGAGCTACAAAAGCAGGAAGCAGAAAGGCTGAAATTGACACAAACAGAGATAGAACAGTCAGTCGCTAGTACAGCTGGAGGGCAGACTTAGGATACAGAAAACCCAGAGGTCCAGGACCCACAAGTGCCTGTTGCCAGCACACCTGTGGTCCCCACACTCAAGCTAGTTCCTTTTGATCATAAAAAGGGAGAATAAATCCCTGATTTCAACACTGTTTTCTATGACAGAGCAACAAAGAGGATAGTAAAGAGAACAAAAAATAGGGTTGAAACAAGAAGTCTACCAGGAAAAATGATAATGGATACGGCTGTTATGCTAGGAACAGACCAAGACCCAAGATTCACCCTGAGAGTCGGGGATGCACTAATCAATGCCTCAGAAGATAACATGGGTAAGGTAACGATGGACTTGGAGTATTCCAAGAAGTCCTCGGCTCAATTGAAGGATACATTGAGAAAAGAGAGAGAGGAAGGAAATAGGCTGAAGTGGAAGTATGAAGACATGTAGAGGGAGATGAAGGCTACTGAGGCTGAATTGCAGGCCCTTTAGGTAGAGAGACAGGTTAGATAAAATACACAAGAATTCCTGGAGCAAGTGTAGAAATAATGTCAGGAGTTGAAGAGGGAGAAGGAACAGCTGCGAGGAAAAGTAGAAGAGTGATAAGAGAAACAAAAGATCATCTTACAGGCCAGTGAGTTGCACACCTAATAACAGGAAAAGAAACATCAAGATCATGTCACCTCTTCAACAGCCGCCCTATAAGTGGCAAGAGAACAACAGGTTAATGTCCAGCCATTCAGAGAGCATGTCTTGGCCCAAAAAGCCAAGATGTTGTAGATACAGACTACTGTTGAAGAAGAGAGATGTAGAGTGTTGCAGATCAATGGCTGATTGGAAGAGATCTTGGAAACTACATCTTACTTTGTGGACAGATCTCAGGACGTCCTCGAGGTCCTGACTGCAAGAATGACGAGGTTGGAAAGCAATGAAGAAACTCCAGCAAAGCTGCCATCAAAAGATAAACAAGCCCTCAAGCGGGATTACGACTTAATAGAATTTTCTATTAACACCGCAGAGGATTTCAAGAAAGCAGTCAAGAAGACAAAGGAAGCCTGCATGGAATTTTTTAGGAGAGTCCTCATTACATACAACCGGTGCCAGGTGGAGGCTGAGCAGAGGCTGGATGATTTCCCATACCACAATTCATTTGTGGAGATGTTGCAGAATAGACATCAAGATGAAGAAGAAAGAATGCAACAAATTAAAGCCATTGATGGCCAGCTTCTGAGAAGTGAAGTAGTCCATTCAGCTGTTAGTGTACAACTTTTGGAAGACCAGCTTCGGTTGAGCACAGCCAGAGCCAAGGCTATAAAGAACCAGGCTAAAAAATTTGAAATCAACATTCAGTTTTTGGAACCCTTCGCATTTGAGGGCATTGCTACTGAAGCTTCGAAATGGAAGAAATTTCTAGATGCCTCAATGGGTCCCTCCTCATGAAGGAGTGGTCATTTTTTGTATTTTGTAACACTTTTTGTAAAACATTTGGGGAAAAGTAAAATGTTGGGTAACGAAGAGTTAGGAAGCCCAAAGGTTACTTTGGGTAGCCTAACAGTTTCACCCTTTTGTATAAAGGTAGAAGACTTAGAAGAAAGAAAGGGGGATTTTTCCCAGTTAGACATAGAAACGATATTGTAAGAAGAACTATTTCTATTTGCAATAAAGAAGTATTGTTTGCCTGTTGGAAAAATATTGGTGGCAATTTCAAATGTTATGCTGTGGATGACGAAAATATGAACTATTTTGTTTTTCCAGCTCTTTGTCTATTAACCGTGAGATCGTTCTAACTCTTTGAACCTATGTTCTTGTTAAATGATTTTTGGTTTATTTTTATGGAATGACCACCATGAGTAATGTATGCTTTTCATAAAAAAATTGGCTATCTGGTTGTTGAAATATCTTTTATCATTCATGCATTATGGAAAGAAATATCAGCTAACTGTATTTTCTCTTTATATTGCATGCACAATACACATTACTCATAAATGATTTACAATCTGGCTCCCCGGGGATAGATAGATAGATAGATTAATAGTTAGTTCATTTCACTACTGCATATGTGATGTAGATGCTTGTGAGCTTAAGATGAGAGGTAAGAACCTGTGCATCACATTGTGAACACTCCTTGTGTCTTTATCACCCTGTATGGTTAATTAGGCATTTGCATGTCATACTTAAGTCAAAAATACAAAAACTCGGTGGACCGGGCCATAACCAGTAAAACCTTGTTTTTGTTACTTGACCTATGGTAGCCGGAATGCAAAACAGATGGATTCCCTATACCAAACATTCAACGGGCTAGTCGAGAACATTGACTGGGGAGAATCCCTTTCTGTTGTTGCCTGCAAATTTCCAGGCCTCAACAGTTCTGGTGCTAGAAGGAGGGCCGCCAGTGAATGGCTAGCCGTGGAAACTTATTTTTTCCCAAGATTACCCCACCAGCAGATGTTTTGAAGCTTGTAACCTGACCCAAGTACTTACAGGTTTCGGTTATACCTTTGAAGTGAGAAAGTCTGTTCTCACCCTATGTTGTTCTTTGCTGAGAATCTTGTTCTTATACCTGTGCCCATGGCTGGTGTGATTGTGAATCAGCCCAACCCATTTCCTTCTTGGAGAGATAGATCCCCTTTGAACCTCACACCTCCATTGCATAACCTACCTCAAGCCTTTGACAAGGTGTTGCCTAAGTTTGACCCCGAAGAAATGATTGCTGTGGATGACGGAAAGATGAACTATTTTGTTTTTCCAGCTCTTTGTCCATTAACCGTGAGATAGTTCTAACTCTTTGAACCTATGTTCTTGTTAAATGATTTCTGGTTTATTTTTGTGGAATGACCACCATGAGTAATGTATGCTTTTCATAAAACAATTGGCTATCTGGTTGTTGAAATATCTTTTATCATTCATGCATTATGGAAAGAAATATCAGCTAACTGTATTTTCTCTTTACATTGCATGCACAATACACATTACTCATAAATGATTTACAATCTGGCTCGCCGAGGATAGATAGATAGATAGATAGATAGATTAATAGTTAGTTCATTTCACTTCTGCATATGTGATGTAGATGCTTGTGAGCTTAAGACGAGAGGTAAGAACCTTCGCATCACATTGTGAACGCTCCTTGTGTCTTTATCACCCTACATGGTTAATTAGGCATTTGCATGTCATACACAAGTCAAAAATACAAAAACTCGGTGGATCGGGTCGTAACCAGTAAAAAATTGTTTTTGTTACTTGACCTACGGTAGCCAGACTGCAAACCGGATGGATTCCCTATACCAAACAGTCAACGGGCTAGTCGAGAACGTTGACTGGGGAGAATCCCTTTCTGTTGTTGCCCGCGAATTTCCAGGCCTCAACAGAATGATGATATGATCTGATGACAATGCAACGGTTGTCATTGACTAGGAAGGAAATCCAAAAGGAACTCAAGTTTTTGGTCTGGTTGCTCTGGAATTGAGACAATTGAATTTCACGAAAATAGTTTCATTGTCTCCTGAAGTATTATAATTATTGATAGATCTTGTAAAAATATTATATTGATAGTTCATTAAATGGTACATGGATCAATTCATTTCAACTTGGGGATATTCCTATAAGAACTTGATCGAACATTCCTTTTATATTGAGACTAGGAATTCCTAATAATTCATTCGTCATGGGTAACAATACTATTTTCAATGTAATTAATTTTATAAGAAACTCCGACATGGCAGAAAAAGAAACAGTTCGAGTAACATCTACTAATATTACCAGGAAAATTGGAAAGATCCTTTTGTGAGAAGGTTTTATAAAAGATGTTAGGGAACATCAGGAAGGCCACAACTTTTTTTTTATATCGAATTCAAAATATCGAAGAAGGAAAAAAAGCACATATATAACCATGTCAAAGCATACCATCAAACCTGGTTTGAGAATTTATTCCAATTATTGAGAAATTGTAAAAGTTCTAGGTGGAATGGGGATTGTAATTATTTATACTTACCAAGGAATTTTGATGGATCAAGAAGCTCAACAAAAAGAAAATTGGAGGAGAAATATTCTATTATGTATGGTAATTGATCTCAATTTTTTCCAAAATTATTGATTCTGTAAGATATCTCCATGGTATTCAAATTGGAGCAAGTTTGGATCGAGATACCATTCATATTCATTCAAGCACATTAGTCAATTTTTTTTATCAAAAGAGGAGGATATTAGATGAACAAACAAAATTTGATCCATGAGGAATTTTTGGCTACTAAATCACTCCCCAACGGTATGTTTCGAGTTTTGATAGATAATGGATGTCACATTCTGACTCATATTTTAGGTAGGATTCAACGTAATTTCGTACTAATACTACTAGGAGATAAGGTCAAGGTTGAATTAAGTGCTTATTATTTAACCAAAGGATGTATAATATAGAGAACTAGCAACAAATATTCAAATGATTGAATCTCCTTTTGAAGATCTGATAGAGATCGAGAATCATAGATTCAATGGACTCTCTTTCTTAGGGAACAAAATGTAATATGAACACATTAGAGGGTCACAAATATGAAAATTTGTGCTTCTATTCATATAATTTGTGGAACATGTCGACTAATTCATAGATGGAAACGAGTTATGATAATTTGTTCCAATCCGAGACATAAGCAAAAGAGGGGTAATTCTATTCTATATCAATGAAAGGATCTAGCAGTAAAATGGGTTTTGAAATGCATTTTTTGAATTGAACTCATAATGATTAATATGTCAAAAAATACAAGAAGAATTGGTTCACGTAAGAATGAACATCAAGTAATCAAAGGCATTATTCACATTCAAGCAAGTTTTAATAATACCATTTTGAGTATTATAGATGTATGGGGAAAATTTTTATCTTGGTCTTTTGTCGGCACCTATGGATTTAAAGGCACAAGGAGAGGTACACCATTTGCTTCCTAGACTGTAGTGGAAAATGTTATTCGCACATTAATGTATTGGGGTGTGGAACAGTTAGAATTTATGATAAGTGGCCCTGGTCGAGGGATAGACACAACATTATGAAAGATTTGTAGAAGTGGCATACTATTAAGTTTTGTACATGAATAACCCCTATTCCACATAATGGATGTAGACATCCCAAAAAGAGACGTTTGTAAGAATTGAATGAATTTCAAGAGAAAGAAATGATTTAATGATCTGATCAAATAATCTTGGTAAGATTCGAGATGAAATATCAGTCTCTATTCAGACACTACAATGGAAGTGCATCGAATCCATATCATACGATAAGCGTCTTGATTATGGACATTTTTCTCTATTTCCACTCCGCAAGGGTCAAGCCGATAAAATAGGTATCACAATGCGAACATATTTACTTGGATAAATGGAAGGAACATGTATCACACATGTTAAATTGGAGAAAATTAAACATGAATATTCCCCAATAATAAGTATTGAATAATTAGTACATGATATTTTGGTGAATCTAAAAGAAATTGTACTTATAAGTGTTTCGTACAGAATTTGAGAAGCTTCTATCTATATCATTGGACCCAGAAATGTAACTGCTCAAGATATCATATTACCACCTTTTGTGAAATTAATTGATACTACACAACATATAGATAGGTTTACTAAATCAATTAATCCGCATATAAGATTATGAATTGAAAAATATCACAGATATATCATACATAGTCCAAATAATTATCGAGATGGAAGTCTTGCTATTGATGTTATTTTTATGCATGTTCATAATGTGAATTATATTATCCAATCCTATGGGAGAGGAAATGAAATATGAGAAGTTATTTTCCTAGAAATATGGACAAATGGGGGGTCAACTCCTGAGATGCACTTTACAAAGCTTCTTGAATTTTGATCGACTTATTTATTACCTTCTATTGCTGCTACAACTGCTTCCCCAATTTTTTTTACATTTTAGGCCCCCTCCTTCCATTTTTTATTTTCAAAGCATGCTTACACTTGTTTCCCAACTTAGATAAGCCCCCCTGCATACCTAGTCTTTTCTAGAAGCTTGAGCAAAAGGATTTCCCTAAGCCTAAACTGTCATTTTGGTAAAAAATACTTAGCCGCGACCTTGGAAACATGCCTTACATTTAAATTCCATTTTTTATTTCAAATCAACGAATGAGAATCGCTCTAACATAGATCAACTGTGTAGGAAATATAGAAAGCAGAAAAGCATAACCATAAAAGATCAAGTTTTGGTTGTGAAAAGTTAAAGTTCCATTTTCCGCTTTTCAGAAATCAAGATCCAATGACCTAGAAGGTTTCCACACAAATCAATGACTTAGAAATGTGGAAAAGAAAAGGTGGAAGTGGAAAAGATCAAGTTTTAGTTGTGAAAATTTAAAGTTTCGCTTTCCGTAGATCGAGATTCGATGGTCGAGGATTTTGCACAAAGAAATGGTCAATAAAAGGAGGAAGTGGAAGCGGAAAGATCAAAGTTAACATCATGAAAGAGGACAAAGCTACCTTGTGATTTACACTTTCCACTAGGGCGGAAGTGAAAAGGTAGAATAGAAAATGTAGAAGCAGAAAGATAGAAGTTTAACATTGAAAACATTAACATCCCGCTTTCCAATTTTTGCTTTCCGGAAGGTCAAAAGCAGAAATGTGGAGGTGGAAATTTTAAATTTTAAAATTCAAAAAATTGGCGAACTCGGTTTTTGATTTTCTCTTTCCGGAAGGGTCACGTGAAGATCAACATTTAAGAAAAGGCAGAAGCGGAAAGGAGAAAACATAAAAATAGAATTTGATTTTGGAAAAAGTTGACATTTCCGATTTCTGCTTTCTGCTATTTCATGGAAAGAGCTGTTGGGGCCACATGATCTAACAGTTCATATCAGACCCGATTCATCTTTTGCAATGATCTGAGGTGTTCAATCTCTATTTGTTTTTTTACTGTGAATTTGTTGTAGCTGCAACATTTTCCCAAAATTCTAAAAATTTCAGGACCCTCCTTTTAATTCAGTTTTGCTCAGCTCTTTGGGTTTGATTGATGTTTGTTCAAGGAATTTTTTTATGCCAAAGCTATTTTATGGCTTACATTGATTTCTTGCCCCGCCGTCAGAAGTTGTTGAGACTATGAATTGGAAATGTAGTTAACTACACACCTGCCATTGCGGAGATGCAGTTGAAAGACGGTCCGATCCAAGGTGTACTTGCCTCCGATGTGCTTTATTTTTATTTTCTTATTATCGGTGGCCTTATTGGAATACCGTTGGAGCTTTTTGTCTCTACAGTTTTCACCATCGCAGATGATGTATTGCGAGCCCCCGATGGTTGTGTTGGTTTTTTTCGATCCCCACCCATTTTGATTCGTAAGACTGTAGTCTTGTAGCTTCCTCCATTGCGGCTCTAGAAGGCACTATTCTTCTGATTTAGTTTGCTTATGTTTTCCACTTGGCTGATCTTTTTCGCTTAAGTCTTGTTTGTTTTACCTCTGATTTTGACTGGTATGTGAAACTCCGTGTCTTTATGGTTTCCACTGTTGCAGCACTTCAAGGAACTATTGGTCCGAGGTCTTATTCTGGTGAACTCCGATGCGAAGTGTTTTATTTATTTCTCTTGCTGATGCTATTTTTGACACTGCGGATCTCATAGTTGTTTCATCATCCGCCGTTACGGAGAAGCAGCTGACATGATCACCGATCCCCTAGTAATTTTGTCACCTGATGGTCATGTTTTCCCGCCGATTGTTTAGTTTACCGGGATGTATATATTGGGGGATTGGGGTTTATTTTTTCTATTATTATTCCTATGAACCCATGCCTACATTGTCGTTGTCATGTCGAACAGGACATTGTACTCATTGTTGGTAGCCCTTTCCTAGGTGGTGCTGCCGTGGAAGTTTGCAGATTCTTCTCGCCAGTCGCATAGCGCCTTGTCAGGTAGGCCATTATTCTCATTTCTACCTCTTCCTTTCGAATTGTTGAACTGGGATTGTCGCCCTTGGTTAGTTCCCACCTCTGCAGTTAATGACTACCTAGGTTTACGTTTTTCAGCGCTTATATAGTTCATGTAGATAGTATGGTTGTATGGTGGGGGGTTTTTGTTTGCTGAATGATTAAATTCACTGTCGTTATGAGTTTGCGAACCGGACCTGACTATTTGGGAAATCAATGCAGACGAGCATTACGCTGTCTGCACCATTTTTCCCCCAGTCTATGTATGGTTGTCCGGGGAGGGTAGTTCCCTGTTAGTTTGTAGAGGAAGGCATTTTCTTGTTTTACTTCGAGGTACTCATAGTTTGGTTTTTCCATCCTTTTGGGTCGCTCGCCTGTATGGTATTATGGTAGCGGTTTTTGAGGTTACACCCTGTTTAGGATGAGATTGGGAATAGCACATGTTTTTTGGAATCATAGCGCCGACTGTGTAGCTTGAGACTGTTTTCCTTGACGGGGGGGGATTTTATTCATTTTAGCGAGGCCATGATGTTATGAGTCAATTACGCAAATTTTTAGTCATGGGAAGGATTTAGTTCTTTTTTCAGATTTTTTTTCATGTAGGAACACTCGGTAGTTAAATTTTGTTTCTGTATTTTTCATAGATTCAATCATGACTAGCATGACCGAGGTAAATGCTCATGTAGTTTTTGTTTCCATTCTTTGAATATTATTTGGAAATGGCTACCCAGGAGCTAGAATCTTTTTTTGTATGATAGGGAAATCTTTACGAATACGAGATGTCTAAAAGGAAGAAAAGAAAGCCCCTATAGTTGAGGAGGAATCCGATGTTGAAATTGTCATCAAGGTTGAATACACTTATGAAGACAACAGATGCATAGTGGGTGTGGAACCTGAATATAAATGGGGGGAAATATACAGACTGATAACACATCAGGAGGTACCTGACAAAGGTTTTGAGGAAGAAACTATATATGCAAATATAGAGAAATTTGCTTTAATGAGGGTTGCTACCACACCTGAGATTTTTCGATGCTCAAAGGTGATTGGATGGATTCTTCCCAGGGCAGATGTAACTACCATGATTTTGACCAATGTTGAAAAATAGGGTTATGTTTCTTTTAGCCCTAGTTACGTATCACTAGCCTACCACTTACCGGAAGCCCATGTATACTTGACTGAAGACTGGCTAAAGAAAATTAATCTGGACCTAGCTGAGACATTGAAAAGAATGCTAGTACCTGGAAAGAGTTTCAGAACTAGGCCATCAGGGGAATATTACACTTCCACCTTAAGAACCCCTTATAGGTTCATTTCCTTAATGCTGAATAGGATTTTCGAGAGAGCCCATGGTAAAAGTTTTAAGTTGGGTTGGGTTCCTATCATATTCTATGTTGCAACCCAAGGGACCATGTTCAACTGGGTGAACATTGTATCAAACAACCTCTCACCCTGCATTGCTTCAGCCTTGGGATGGGTGTCCTAGAAAAAATCAAAGTTCTACATGAGCTCCATACTGATTGATTGCATACTGTGCAACCAACCCTTCCCAGACCTGAGGTGTATTTGGGACCAAGATAGAGCACCAGTATACTCATCCTAGAAGCCAATGTGGGAACATAAGTACCATAGTCACTATACAAAAGTGTGTGAACACTTCATTATGCCATTATATACATTGATTTTCTTAAGAGAATGCAATTGCATGTCATAATAAGCATTGTAGGTTATTGAAGAATATGCAGATTACTACTTAATGGAGGATGGACTGTATATCAGAATGTATGGATGCTCCAGAGCACCTTCACTAATTCCAAAATATTCCACTGATTATGTGGTACACAAGGAGGTAGTCAGGTAGGTCTTCTTGGATGGCATAGGGAGTTTTTTATTTGAACATAAGAAGGAAAATTATCCTCCCTTACCATTCGGGTTGGGAAGCTATAAGTTCTCAAGAGTTAAGAAAGCCGATGAATTTGTAGAAGAATTGGGGAAGTTCCATTTTGGGGAAATAAACTTCCATAGGAATGATTCCCAGAATAAAGGGGAAGAACACTACAGGGAGGCAAATGTACATTTTGAGTATACAAGCCACTGGGATAAAGATGAATCAATTTTCTGAAATGCAGAAAACATAACTGCATTAAAAAGAAGATTTAAAAATAAAATCACTACTAAAGGCAGGAAAGGACAACATGAGTAGAAAAAATTAGAGGAAGAGGAAGATAGGAAAAGAGATGAAGATGTTAGGAGACTAGCACAGGAGGCCGAAAGTTGGCTTAGGAGCGAGGAGGAAGAAAAGAGGAAATCTTAACAAGAAGCAGCTAGAAGTGCATAAGAAAATTCCAGGAGTGAAGAAGAAGAAAGGAAAAGGAAAATGGATGAGGAACTTAGGAAGCAGGAAGCAGAAAGATTAGAACTGACAGGGTCCATGATAGAGAAACAAGCTTCTGATCCTATAGACATTCAGGTTTAGGATATGGGTAATCCTAATTTTCAAGACCCTGAGATAGCTGCTAGCAGCACATTAGGATAGGCTATTGTTCCTACCCTAAGACTGATCCCTTTTGAACAGAATAAAGGGGAAGAGGTGCCAGACCTCAACACTATTTTTTACAACAGGGAAACAAAAATAATTGTGAAGAGGACCGAGAGGAAAGTCGAGACTCAGGGGTAGTTGGGGAAAATGATAAATGATACAACCATCGTGTATGGGACAGACAAGGACCCAAGATTCACTATCAGAGCTCGAGAAACATTGATCCATGCTTCTGAGGACAATGTGGATCGGATAATGACTGACCTTGAACAATCAAATAAATCTATTTCCCAACTAAAAGATACGCTAAAAAGAGAGAGAGAGGAAAGTAATAAATTGAAAAGGAATTTTGAAGACATGTAACATGAAATAAAGTCTTCAAGAGCAGAGCTCTAGTTCCTTCAAGTAGAGAAGAGATCTCTGGAGGTTGCCCAGGAAAGTCTAGAAAAACTGCAGCAGGAATGTCAGGGGCTAAGGACTAAAAAGGATCAGCTGCTAAATAAGATAGGGGAGCTGGAGTTACAGGAAGCTGCCTTGAAGGTGTCAGAGAGGAAATATCAGGTGTAGACAGTAGAGCTTAAAGAACAAGTTACTTCATTAGTAGTAGCTCTAGAAGAAGCTAGGGAACAGCAAGCTAACCTTCAGCCTTTCAAGGAGCATGTTCTAGTACAAAGGAGCAAGATGCACAAGCTGCAAGTATCCATAGAAGAAGAGAGGTGCAAGATTTTGTAGGTAGACAATAGACTAGAAGAAATTTTGGAAACTTATTCATATTTTGTGGACAGATCGCAGGACATTTTAGAAGTCCTGATGGGAAGAATGGTGAGATTAGAGGCCAATGAGGAAATCCCTACGGACCTGCCAGTAAAAGATCAACAAGGCCTGAGACAAGAATGTGATTTATTGGAGTTTGCCATAAACACAGCCAAAGAATTCAAGAAGGCTGTAAAGAATACAAAGGGACCTTCTACAGAGTTATGTAGGAGACCTTTGATTACTTACAATCGTTGCCAGGTTGCTGCTGAACAGAGAATGGACACCTTTCCAGACCACAACCTGTTTTTGGAGATGTTGCAGAGTAGATATTAGGAAGATGAACAAAGGATTTAGCACATCAAGTCCATAGACGAGCAGACCCTGAGAAATGAGGTAGCTCATTCAACGGTCAGTGTATAGTTTCTAGAGGATCAACTACGCTTGAGCTCAGCCAAGATCGAAGTAATAAGAAATCAGGTCACTAAATTTGAAATCAATATTCATTTTTTAGAACCTTTTGAGTTTGAAAACATTGCCTCATAAGCTTTAGCATGGAAGAAGTTCTTCAACAATCAAACGGGGCCCTCCTCGTAAGTGCTTTATTTGTTTGTTTTTATTGTAATACATTGTAAATTCTATAAGCACTTAATGTAAGAAACGTTTGGGAGGTGAAGTGTTGGGGAAGCCGAAGAGTCATTTGTGGGAAGCCAAGCTGTTTTGATTTTGTATAAATATAGAAGAATTTGATAGGAGAAGGGATTTTCCCCAGAGAGACTTGTGAACTACTTGTTGTAAGAGGAACTATTTCATTTTGCATTAATAAAATTACAATTTTCCCTGTTGGAGAAAGTGTTGTGTGGAATGTTCAAATGTAATGAAATGAATAATGTTGAAGGGGAACTATTTCGTTTTCAACTGTGTTTCATTAACTGTGAGATCATTCTAACTTTCTGAACATATGTTCTTATTTGAATGTTCTCTGCTTTATTCTATGATGATTTCCACTATGGGTAATGAATGTTTTAATAGATGACGAGCTATCTTGTTGTCCATATATTTATTCATGTTTATGTGTTTTGATTCTAAGAATAACTATCTGTGATTTATCTTAACATATAAACAGTATTACATTACTCATGAATTGATAATCTTGCTCGCTAGGGACAGCTTAGTTAATATTGTTTTCTCAGTTGTGTGTGATTTAGATACGAGAGAGTCTAAGATGAGAGGTAAGAACCTGCGCATCACATTGTGACCACTCCTCGCATTCTTCATGAATATTCAACTTAGATAGGCACTTGCATATCATACTTAAAGTAAAAAATACAAAAATATACACAGTGGGCAGGGCTGCAACTAGTAAAAAAACCTTTGTTTTTGTTACTTGACCTATGGTAGCCGGACAGTTAACCGGAAAGATTCCCTATACCAAATAGTCACGGGCTAGTTGGAAACGTTGACTGGGGAGAATCCCTTGCTGTTGTTGGCTGTGAATTTCTAGGCCTCAACAGAATCTTTGGGGAAAATGAGAATTTTTCATCTGAAAGCTTAAATTAAATAAAATTTCTTGCGTAACAGGGAGCTGGTCATCATCTTTTTCTATTTAGTAATCGATACATATCATTAAATTGAAAATACTGTGAATTATTGTTGTTTCCAAATAATATATATCTCTCATTATGTTTTCTTTATGTATTGTAGGTATTATTTCTCACCAAGCTCAAATGCGGGAAGCATGAAACGGATGCAGGAGTAGGGGATTAACCACCAAGAGACAATACACATGGAGGCACATCAACATGATTGGTGCTTGAGCCAATCGACATGTTAAGTGAAGAAGAAGCTTGGAAATGTCTAGGGTTAGGGAAGACAAAAGGTCACAGCATGACACATAGAGATAGTAACAAATAGGGGTGCAGAGAACCACAAAAATGAATTTTGGCTTGTGAAAAGAATGTTGGACTATTTTGGAAAAGAGCTAAACTGTTGCTAATAAGAAGGATCAATTTGTTGGAACAAAGGCTTGCATAGATGTTTTCTCCGAATGTGTGGAATGCATCCTATAGAACTATTTCGTCTTGCTTATGTACATCGTATAGTGAGATTGTTCTAACTTCCTGGAACTAATTCCTTGGTCATGGATGATTTGATGTCTATATAAATGTCTGTGTAATGACAATGTAATAAATGTTTTAATTATATCAAATCTATGTTTGGTGTTCTTTCTGCTTTGAATGTGATGATTGTGTTGGAACAACTATCTGTTAGAATTATATGAACATTTTCAGTATATTACTATGAACTCTAAATTTTCTCCCTGCAGGGATATAATATATCATTTTTAGATTTAAATTTAAAGAAGTGATTGAGTTTATTGTTCCCTAGTCACATGTATTTACCTTAGGCATCTACATTTCATTCTTTAAAAAAAAATTACATAAACGGTGGATCGGGCCACAACTGGTAAAATATTTAAGCAACTTAATCTATAGTAGTAGGACTGTAAACCAGATGGATTCCCCACACCAAATGGTGGACGATCTAATTGGGATTTTTTACCAGGGAGAATCCCTACTGTCGTTACCTAGTATTTTTCCTGGCCTCAGCAGATTTGGCGCTAGAAGGAGGACCACCAATGCATGGCAAGTAGAGGAAATCCATTTTTCAGAGAATATTACACTGGAACAACATTTGAAAATAATTTTCGTGAATGCTTTATTCCTAAATTTAAAGAGAAAGAAAAGACAGGTTGTAAGGAACAAGAATCCAAACGTTTATACGTTTTCCCATTTGAAGAAGTAGATCAATTTAGGAGACATATGAGATCCTATGTTAAGAAACTTGGGGGGTTAAAATTTATTCTTGCATTACCTAGGAGGAAAGATTCCAGGAAAATAGCCTCATACACTAAGGATTCAATTCTTGTGGAAAATTTGGAAGAACTGGTAGATCTATCCATCTGAGAAATTGTTCAGCCTCTCGATCAATTGGGTTTTGAATCCGTTACAACTTCAGTATTTAGTCAATCTCCACCGTAGTCTCCACTTCAAATTATGGCTTGAAACGTTAATAAACCCGCATGGAGATAAATACTGCCACTCAACATGGCTACTCTGTTGCATGATTTACCTAAGCACCCAGAAAGAGTATTACCAAAATTTGATCCTGGAAAGGGTGTTTATGCTGAGGATCACTTAAATGGGTTTTTATCTGGCTTTGAATATTTTAAATGTTCAATATGAATATGTTGTTTGTGGACTTTTTCCAAATACTTTTGAACCTGAAGCATCTTCATGGTACTTTAGTTTGCAAGCTGATTCAATAGTAAATTGGGATGCTTTTTCCACACACCCTTAAAGGAGCAGCAGCATCATGGTATTTTGGTTTTCCTGCAAACTCTATCCCAGACTGGGATAACTTTGAAAGTATTTTAAGAAGTAAATATGCAGCCCAAAAGACGCATGTAGCACTAATGAAAGGTTTAGGCGTTTTAAAAAAAGAAAGAAAAGAAAAGGTACACAATTTTACTCAAAGATTTTTTGCTTCCTGTAAGAACTTCTTTGCAACTGATAAACCCTCTGACAAGGTTTTGATTGAGTATTATACCTCCACTATAGGTCTTGACCTGGCCATGTTTGCAAAATCTCAATTTAAGCCTACGTTATCAGAGACTTATGAAGAAGCAGAAAGAGTAGAGGCTGAAAAGGAAAGTATAGAAGATTATTCTGAGCAGTCTAGAGAAAAAACTTCCTAGAAGAAAACCTTATTGCTGTCCAAGCCTAAAGAGGAGAAATCACATGAATTTGAGGGGATGTTAAAAATGATGCAAAAGCTATCCAATAGAATAATAGATCAAGATAAAGAGAAGGAGACTCAGAAAGCATATATGCCTTATTACAAAAAAAGAGAGGATAACAACCAACCCAAACCTCCTCCATACGGTTCAACATCGATGAATCTAACGGAGCTAGGGATGGATAATTTTTGTACTTTCCACCAACAACCCCATTCTAAAAAGAATTGTCCTCAATGGATAAAGTTCAATGACATTGGTGATGAATCAGCTATTGGATTCTAAATTAACTGAGGATAGTGATGAAGAGGAAAAGGGTAGTAAGACCACATAAAACCAAGAGAATGATACCATGTTTTTATGGGATTGTGTCTCGCTTTTTGATACAAAAAGAAGTACTTTGAAACCTGAGAGTATACTAGAAATTCAAATTAAAACAAAAGGCTTGGATTTGGTAAATAAAGACAGTTCAATGATCTCAAATATTAAGAAGTTGCAAGAGAATGTCAGGAAACAACCAAAGAACAATGTGGATGGAAAAGTACCTGAAATCACCATTATCAGCCAAGATCCGAAACAAATCAACAAGCCTGTTAAACATATGGAAGACCAAGTAGGTGATGACAAAGAAAATATTAAAAGGCTTAAGGAACCAGAGGAAGAGATACCCACCAAAAACCAACCTGTGGAGGAAGATGTCGAATCAATTGGGGAAGGGAAAGCTAGGTTTAAAACCCCACCTTTCTTTTTTACTATGGAAATTTTGAACCATAAGGTGCATAATTGTTTGGTAGATTTTGGATCATCAGTGAATGTTATGCCACTCGCGGTCTACAAAAAAATTAATGGGAAACCAAAACCTACTGCTTGGGAAGTTACTCAATTAGACAAAACTAGTGTCAAAGTAGTTGGGGAAATGGAGAATGTTCTCATTTGTTTATCTACAAATGAAAAGATATGTCAATTTATTGATATTGTAGTGGCAGACATACTGGATGGGTATGGACTTATTTTGAACTGAAACTGGTCCGCAAGGTTAAAGGGGTATTTTGCTTGATATTGGTCGCATTTATGGCTGCCTCATAAAGGGGTCCCAAATCACACCAAAATCTTCAGGGAACCTTACATGAAACACACTATCACTAAGTTAGAAGAAGAAAATGAATCAGCAAATTCTGTTTTGGGGAATTATCTAATGGATCTTGAACTAAGACATCATGCATTAGAAGAATCCAGAAATATAATAAACACTCAGCCCGATCTCCTTCAATGTTCACGAGATGATGGGATTGATTGTAAATTTGTAGATGTAGTTTCGGTTTCAAAAATAATAGAATTAGATAATGGTTAGGTATTTCACATGTGCAATCGAGCCTAGACCCTTGAACTCGTAAGTTGGTATATCTATAGGGGTGGGCACAAAACTGATCAGGTAGTGGTTGGTTCTCAAATTTTACTTTGATTTTTGTTTTTTGATGCAGTTTTTCACTTTGATTTGCCGCTGTTGTTTCTAGTTATTTTTCGTTTGTTTTTGAATAAAAGAGGAAAACTTGTGGTTGCATGGAAAGTGTCAGGGCTCTTGATTAACTGAATTCTTTGGGATAAGACTATGCATTCCTGGTTGAACTGATAGAATTTCTTCTAGTAAGTAGTTTTCCTAAATGGCTATACGCTCATTCAAGTCCTGCTTAACCCCTGAAAATAACTCAGGATAAAAAGGTCTGGAATACTATTTCGAGGATCCATCCATTACACATATAAGATATCTTAGGGGGTAACAACAAAGGACCCATGGAAAGGAAGCAAGGTAAAAATTTCATTATATATAAATGATCCCATGCCATGATTTAAAAATCCTAGAGGCTGTTAAGAGGAAAAACTCCTAAAAGAAGCAATACATTTCAAAGCAAAGTATCAAAAATGTGAATACCAATTTGACAAAAGTTCTTCTCTGTCTGTGAGCTAAAAAGTAAATACATCTCTCACACAAAAGGACACTATGGATAGAATAGCCTGAATAAAATTCAGAAAGAAAGGCATATGGAGGACTCAAAAGAACAAAAAGTTCAAAAGGCACAAAAGTGCAATTGGCATGGGAATGAGGAACAAACGAATATTTCTTTTTTCCATATGTTATGATCCTGTGGTGTCCAAGCTAGAAACTACCCAAAGACAGAGGTAAAATAAAACTCATCTACTCAGCCTCATAAGAGTTATCTGGACTTTGAATATTTTGGTGTTCCCATTTCCAAAAAATGGACTGTCATCAATGATTTAAATGCGTGTGTTTTCCAGTTTAGAAATACAAGAATCTAGAAGAATTCAACCTATTAGTTAAATGGCTAAACAGTATTTTACTGAGAGAAGAATTGATTTAGAAATCTGGGGTTCACCAGGTAGTCGCCAATTGTTGGAGCTGCAACATTTTCCCAAAATTCTAAAAATTTATGGACCCTCCTTTTAATTCGGTTTTGCTTAGCTCTTTGGGTTTGCTTGATGTTTGTTCAAGGAATATTTTTATACCAATGTTGTTTTAAGTCTTGCATTGATTTATTTCCCTGCCGTCAGAAGCTGTTGAGACTATGAATCGGAAATGCAATTAAATACGCACCTGCCGTTGCGGAGATGCAGTTGAAAGACCGTCCGATCCAAGCTGTCCTTGCCTCCAATGCACTTTATTTTTATTTTCTTATTATCGATGGCCTTATTGGAATACCTTCGGATCTCTTTGTCTCTATAGTTTCCGCCATCGTAGATGATGTATTGCGAGCCCCCGATGGTTGTGTTGATTTTTTTTCGATCCCCAACCGTTTTGATTCGCAAGACTACAGTCTTGTAGCTTTCGCCGTTGTGGCTCTAGAAGGAATTATTCTTCCGATTTAGTTTGTTTATGTTTGTCACTTGGCTGATATTTTTCGCTTAAGTCTTGTTTGTTTTACCTCTGATTTTGACTAGTCTGTGAAACTCGGTGTCTTTACGGTTTTCGCTGTTGTGGCGCTTCAACCAACTATTGGTCCAAGGTCTTAGTCTGGTGAACTTCGATGCAAAGTGTTTTATTTATTTCTCTTTTCGATGCTATGTTTGACACTGTGGATCTCATAGTCGTTTCATCATTCACCGTTGCGGAGAAGCAGTTGACATGATCGTCGATCCCCTAGTCATTTTGCCGCCCGATGGTCATGTTTTCTCGTCGATTGTTTATTTTACCGGGGTGTATATATTGGGGGATTGGGGTTTATTTTTTCTATTAATATTCCTACAAACCCATGCATGTGTTGTCGTTGTCATATCGGACAGGACATTGTACTCGCTTTCGGTAGCCCTTTCCTAGGTGGCACTGCCGTGGAAGTTTGTGGATTCTTCTCGCCAGTCGCACAGCGCCTTTCCAGGTAGACCATTATTCTTGTTTCTACCTCTTCCTTTCGAATTGTTGAACTGGGGTTGTCACCCTTGTTTAGTTCCCACCTCTGCGGTTAATGAATACCTAGGTTTACGTTTTTCAGCGCTTATATAGTTCATGTAGATGGTATGGCTGTCCGGTGGGGGGTTTTTGTTTGCTGAATGATTAAATTAGCTTCTGTTATGAGTTTATGAACTGCACCCAACTGTTTGGGAAACTGGTGCAGACGAGCATTACGCTGTCTGCACCAGTTTTCCCACAGTCTATGTATGGCCATCCAGGGAGGGTAGTTCCCTGTTAGTTTGCAGAGGAAGGCTTTTTCTTGTTTTACATTGAGGTACTAAGAGTTTGGTTTTCCAGCCTTTTGGGTCGCTCACCTGTATGGGATTATGGTAGGATTTTTTGAGGTTACACCCCATTTAGGATGAGATTAGGAATAACACATTTTTTTTGGAATCATAGCACTGACGGTGTAGTTTGAGACTGTTTTCCTTGACCGGGGGGGCTTCTTCATTTTAGCAAGACCATGATGTTATGAGTCAATTACAAAAAAATTTAGTCATGGGAAGGATTTAGTTCTTTTTGCAGATTTTTTTTCGTGTAGGAACACTTGGTAGTTAAATTTCGTTTCTATATTTTTCATAGATTCAATCATGACTAGCATGACTGAGGTAAATGCTCATGTAGTTTTTGTCTCCATTCTTTGAATATTATTTGGAAATGGCTACCCAGGACATAAAATATTTTTGTGTATGACAGGGAAATCTTTCCGAATACGAGATGTCTAAAAGGAAGAAAAATAAATCCCCTATAGTGGAGGAGGAACCCGATGTTGAAATTGTCACCAAGGTTGAATACACTTACGAAGACACCATATGCATAGTGGGTGTGCAACCTAAATATAAATGGGGGGAAATATACAGATTGATAACACATCAGGAGGTACCTGACATAGGTTTTGAGGAAGAAACTATATATGCAAATATAGAGAGATCTGCTTTGATTAGGGTTGCTACCCGACCTGAGCTTTCCCGTGCTCAAAGATGATTGGATGGATTCTTCCCAGGGAAGACGTAAATACCATGATTTTTGACAACGTTGATGAATAGGTTTATGCTTCTTATAGCCCTGGTTACGTATCACTAGCCTACCACTTACTGGAACCCCAGGTATACTTGACTGAAGACTGGCTAAAGAAAATTAATCTGGACCTAGTTGAGAGATTGAAAAGAATGCTGGTACCTAGAAAGAGTTTTAGAACTAGGCCATTAGAGGAATATGACACTACCACCTTTAGGACCCCTTATAGCTTCATTGCCTTAATGTTGAACAAGATTTTCAGGACAACCTACGGTAAAATTTTTAAGTTGGGTTGGGTTCCTATCATCTTCTATGTTGTAACCTAAGGGACCATGTTCAACTAGGAAAACATTGTATCAAACAGCCTCTCGACCTGCATTGCTTCAGCCTTGGGAGGGGTGTCCCGAAAAAAATCAGAGTTCTACATGAGCTCCATAATGATTGATTGCATAGTTTGCAACCAACCCTTCCCATGCCTGAGGTGTATTTGGGACCGAGATAGAACACCAGTCTACTCAGCGTACAAGCCACTGTAGGCACATAAGTACCACAGTCACTATAGAGAAGTCTGTAAACACTTCATTATGCCATTATATACATTGATTTTCTTAAAAGAATGCAATTGCATGTTGAAAGAAGCATTGGAGGTTATTGAAGAATATCAGGATTACTACTTAATGGAGGATGGACTGTATATCAGAATGTATGGATGCTCTAGAGCACCTTCACTACTTCCAAAATATGCCACTGATTATGTGGTGCAAAGGAGGCAGTCAGGCAGGTCTTCTTGGATGGCATAGGGATTTTTTTATTTGAACATAAGAACGCAACTTATCCTCCCTTACCATTCACGTTGGGAAGCTATAAGTTCTCAAGAGTTAAGAAAGCCGATGAATTTGTAGAAGAATTGGGGAAGTTCCATTTTGGGGAAATAAACTTCCATAGGAATGATTCCCGGAATAAAGTGGCAGAACACTGCAGGGAGGAAAATGTACATTTTGAGTATACAAGCCATTAGGATAAAGATGAATTAATTTTTCAAAATGTAGAAAACATAACTGCATTCAAAAGAATATTTCAAAAGAAAATCACTACTAAAGGCAGGAAAGGACAAGATAAGCAGAAAAAAGCAGAGGAAGAGGAAGCTAGGAAAAGAGATGAAGATGCTAGGGGACTAGCACAGGAGGCCAAAAGTTGGATTAGGAGTGAGCAGGAAGAAAAGAGGAAAGTTGAACAAGAAGCAACTAGAAGTGCAAAATAAGTTTCCAGAAGTGAAGAAGAAGAAAGGAAAAGGAAAATGGATGAGGAACTTAGGAAGCAGGAAGCAGAAAGATTAGAACTGACAGGGTCCATGACAGAGCAACAAGATTCCGATCCTATATACATTCAGGTTCAGGATATGGGTAATCCTGATTTTCAATACCCTGAGGCAGCTACTAGTAGCACATTAGGACAGGCTTTTGTTCCTACCCTAAGACTGATCCCTTTCCCTTTTGAACAGAAGAAAGGGGAAGAGGTGCCAAACTTCAACTCTATTTTTTACAACAGGGAAACAAAAATAATTGTGAAGAGGACCGAGAGGAAAGTCGAGACTTGGGGGAAATCAGGGAAAATGATAAATGATACAACCATGGTGTATGGGACATACAACTACCCAAGATTCACTATCAGAGCTGGAGCAGCATTGATCCATGCTTCTAAGGACAATGTGGATGGGATAATGACTAACCTTGAATAGTCAAAGAAATATGCTTCCCAACTAAAAGATATGCTAATAAGGGAGAGAGAGGAATGTAATAAATTGAAAAGGAAGTTTGAAGACATGCAACATGAAATAAAGTCTTCAAAAGTAGAGCTCCAGTTCCTCCAAGTAGAGAAGAGATCTCTGGAGGTTTCCCAGGAAAGTCTAGAAAAACTGCAGCAGGAATGTCAGGGGCTAAGGACTAAAAAGGATCAGTTGCTAAATAAGATAAGGGAGCTGGAGTTACAGAAAGATGCCTTGGAGGAGTCAAAGAGGCAACATCAAGTGCATACAATAGAGCTTAAAGAACAAGTTACTTCATTAGTAGCAGCTCTATAAGAAGCTAGGGAACAGCAAGCTAACCTTCATCCTTTCAAGGAGCATGTTCTAGCACAAAGGAGCAAGATGCACAAGCTGCAAGTATCCATTTAAGAAGAGAGCTGCAATATTTTGCAGGTAGACAATAGACTAGAAGAAATTTTGGAAACTTCTTCATATTTTGTGGATAGATCGCAGGACATTTTAGAAGTTCTGATGGGAAGAATGGCGAGATTAGAGGCCAATGAGGAAATCCCTACGGACCTGCCAACAAAAGATCAACAAGGCCTGAGACAAGACTATGATTTATTGGAGTTTTCCATAAACACAGCCGAAGAATTCAAGAAGGCTATAAAGAAGACAAAGGGATCTTGTACAGAGTTCTGTAGGAGACTTTTGATTACTTACAATCGTTTCCAGGTGGCTGTTGAAGAGAGAATGGACACCTTTCCATACCACAACCTATTTTTATAGATGTTGTAGAGTAGATATCAGGAAGATTAACAAAGGATTCAGCACATCAAGGCCCTAGATGAGCAGACCCTAAGAAATGAGGCAGCTCATTCAGCGGTCAGTGTACAGTTGCTAGAGGATCAACTATGCCTGAGATCAGCCAGGATCGAATTAATAAGAAATTAGGCCGCTAAATTTGAAATCAATATTGATTTTTTAGAACCTTCTGAGTTCGAAAACATTGCCTCAGAAGCTTTAGCATGGAAGAAGTTCTTGAACAGTCAAGCGGGGCCCTCCTCATAAGTGCTTTATTTGTTTGTTTTTATTGTAATATATTATAAATTCTATAAGCACTTAATGTAAGAAAAGTGTGGGAGGTGAAGCGTTGTGGAAGCCCAAGAGTCATTTGTGGGCAGCCCAACAATTTTGATTTTGTATAAATATAGAAGAATTTGATAGGAGAAGGGATTTTTCTTGGAGAGACTTGTGAACTACTTGTTGTAAGAGGAACTATTTCGTTTTGCAATAATAAAAGTACAATTTTTCATGTTGGAGAGTGTGCTGTGTGGAATGTTCAAATGTGATGAAATGAACAATGTTGAAGGGGAAATATTTCATTTTCAGTTGTGTTTCATTAACTGTGAGATCATTCTAACTTTCTGAACCTATGTTCTTATTTGAATGTTCTCTGGTTTATTCTTTGATAATTTCCACTGTGAGTAATGAATGTTTTAACAGATGACGACCTATCTTGTTGTGCATATATTTATTCATGTTTATGTGTTTTGATTCTAAGAACAACTATCTGTGATTTATCTTAACATATGAACAATATTACATTACTCATGATTTGATAATATTTCTCCCTAGGGACAGCTTAGTTAATATTGTCTTCTCAGTTGTGTGTGATTTAGATATGAGAGAGTCTAAGACAAGAGGTAAGAACCTATGCATCACATTGTGACCACTCCTCACATTCTTCATCAATCTGCATCTTAGATAGGCACTTGCATATCATACTTAAAGTCAAAAATACAAAAATATACACGGTGGACCGGGCCGCAACCGTTAAAAAACCCTTTGTTTTTGTTACTTGAACTACGGTAGCCGGACTGCAAACTGGATGGATTCCCTACACCAAATAGTCACTGGCTAGTTGGGAATGTTGACTGCAGAGAATCCCTTGCTGTTTTTGCCTATGAATTTCCAGGCCTCAACAGAATCATTGGGGAAAATGAGAATTTTTCGTCTCAAAGCTTAAATTAAATAAAATTTCTTGCGTAACAGGGAGCTAGTCATCATCTTTTTCTATTTAGTAATCGATACATATCATTAAATTGAAAATACTATGAATTATTGTTGTTTCAAAATCATATATATCTCTCATTATGTTTTCATTATGTTTTCTTTATGTATTGTAGGTATTATTTCTCACCAAGCTCAAATGCGGGAAGCGTGAAACAGATGTAGGAGTAGGGGATTAACCACCAAGAGACAACACACATGGAGGCACATCAACATGCTTGGTGCTTGAGCCAATTGACATGTTAAGTGAATAAGAAGCTTGGGAATGTATGGGGTTAGGGAAGATGAAAGGTCACAGCATGACACATAGAGATAGTAATAAATAGGGGTGCAGAGAACCATAGAAAGGAATTTTGGCTTGTGAAAAGAATGTTGGACTATTTTGTAAAAGAGCTAAACCGTTGGTAATAAGAAGGATCAATTTTTTGGAACAAAGTCTTGCACAGATGTTTTCTCCGAATGTGTGGAATGCATCCTGTAGAACTATTTATTCTTGCTTATGTACATCATATAGTGAGATTGTTCTAACTTCCTGGAACTAATTTCTTCGTCATGAATGATTTGATGTCTATATAAATGTCTGTGTAATGATAGTGTAATAAATGTTTTAATTATATCAAAGCTATGTTTGGTGTTCTTTCTGCTTTGAATGTGATGATTGTGTTTGAACAACTATCTGTTAGAATTATATGAACATTTTCAGTATATTACTCTGAACTCTAAATTTTCTCCCTGCAGGGATATAATATATCATTTTTAGATTTAAATTTAAAGAAGTGATTGAGTTTATTGTTCCCTAGTCACATGTATTTACCTTAGGCATCTACATTTCATTCTTTAAAAAAAACTTACATAAACGGTGAATTGGGCCGCAATCGGTAAAATATTTAAGCAAATTAATCTACAGTATCAGGACCGTAAACCAGATGGATTCCCCACACCAAATGGTGGATGATCTAATTGGGATTTTTTACCGAGGAGAATCCCTACTGTCGGTACCAAGAATTTTTCTAGGCCTCAGCAGATTTGGCGCTAGAAGGAGGGCCACCAATGCATGGCAGGTAGAGGAAATCCATTTTTCAGAGAATATTACACTGGAACAACATTTGAAAAGAATTTCCATGAATATTTTATTCTTGAATTTAAAGAACATGAAAAGATAGGTTCTAAGGAACAAGAATCAGAACGTTTATATGTTTTCCCATTTGAAGAAGTAGATCAATTTAGGAGACATATGAGATCCTATGTTAAAAAACTTGGGGAGTTAAAATTTATTCCTGTGTTACCTAGGAGGAAAGCTTCCAGTAAAATAGCCTCATACACTAAGGATTCAATTCTTGTGGAAAATTTGGAAGAACTGGTAGATCTATCCATCCGAGAAATTGTTCAGCCTCTCGATCAATTGGGTTTTGAATCCGTTACAGATTCAGTATTTAGTCAATCTCCAACATAGTCTCCAATTTAAATTATGGCTTGAAACATTAATCAACCCGCATGGAGAGAAATAATGCCACTCAACGTGGCTACTCCATTGCATGATTGACCTAAGCACCCAGAAAGAGTATTACCAAAATTTGATCCTGGGAAGGGTGTTTATGCTGAGGATCACTTAAACGGGTTTTTATCTAGCTTTGAATATTTTAAATGTTCAATATGAATATGTTGTTTTCAGACTTTTTCAAAATGGTTTTGAACCTGAAGCATCTTCATGGTACTTTAGTTTGCAAGCTGATTCAATAGTAAATTGGGATGCTTTTGAAAATGCATTCTTAGGTAAATTCAACAACCAGAAAACTATAGCCACTCTCATGAAAGAATTAATTTCTATGAGGATGGAAAATAAATAAAAGGTTCAAGACTTTAATCATATATTCACCACTTTATTGAATAGCTTCAGCACTACAACAAAACCATCTGATGAGTCTCTAGTAGAATATTATACTACAACACTTTATCCACCAATAGTAATGTTTGTAAACATGGATGGTAAATTTATATTTGTAGAAAACTATGAAGAATACAAGAAAGTAAAGGAATATCTGGATAGTATTGCATAGCATATTCTATAACCTGAGTTGAAACATACCACACGAAAAAGGAATTTGTTGTTAACTAATCCCAAAGAAGTGCTGTTAACTAATCCCAACGAAGAACACTCTAATGAGCTAGAAAATGTGGTGAAAATGGTGTAGAAATTGTCAAACAAAATAGTAGACATGGAAAAGGATAAGGGAGCTAGTTCTTATATGAATCCAACCCTGATTACAAAAAAAAGGAAGAGAATGGACAAACCCAACCACCTGCACATAATTTTGTTGTTTTAAATTTTAGTGAAGTAGGCATGGATCATTTCTGTACTTTTCACCAAGAACATCATTCTAAAAAGAACTATCCACAGTGGATAAATTCAACAACTTTGGTTATGAATCAATTGTTATATTCCCAGCTGGCAGATCCTGAAGAAGAAGAAACCCAAACTAATGATCCAGAACAAACAAACGAAGAAACCACTATGGTATTATGGTATTGGAAACCTACTTTGGGACTAAGTGAAGATGAACCTATTGAGGAAATTCAAGTGTCATTATTTAATGTTAAAACTAGAAGTAAAGAGCCGGTAGTGGATGAAATTTTAGTACTGCCTAAAATAGAGAAGATGAAATAAAACATGAAGAAAAATCTCATTACTACTCAAACTTCACCTAAGCATAATTCGATAAATATAAAAAATACAATCCCACCTAAACCTACCAATGAAGATAGTGATAAATAAATCTGAAGGTACTAGAAAAATCTTTGTAGGACAGGACATGGTGTACTATATCATAGAAGGCATTAAGAAAACAAAATCAAATATCTCTCTTTTTGAACTATGTAATCTACCTCAACAAAGGAGGAAAATTCTACAAGATATTGATCCACAACCTAATAGTATCCCAGAAGCTATCTAATCTGATATTGAAATTAATGAAGAAAACATTGGAGGAACATCTAAATCTCAGACCTTTCCTTTTCTGCTTTCATTTGAAATTTTTAGTAATAATTTGCATAATAGTTTGGTATATTATGGAGCTTCATCAAATGTCATGCCACTTTCAATATGTAAGAATATTAATGGCCAAACCACACCATCTCCATCTCCGATAATTCAGCTAGATAGATCTGTTGTTAAAGTCACAGGGGAAATGAAAGATGTGTTGATTTGATTATCTGCAGACCCTAGAGTTTGTCAGTTTATAGATATTATGGTGGTTGATATACTAGAAGCTTATGGATTAATTTTAAGTAAGGACTAGCCAACAAAACTTAATGGATATTTTGCAACTGATTGGTCTCACATGTGGCTTCCATACCAAAATTCTCAAAATCAGATTGAGATACTAAGGTAACCACACATGAAACATAATGTTACTCAGTTGGAAGGAAAGAACGAATCTGTGAATTTTTCATCTTCAGTTTTGGGAAATTACTTTTTGTTTCTTGAACCAAGAAATTATCAAGCCACACCAGTCAGTCAGGAATCAAATATGGAGTCTGATCTCCTTGGATTTTCACGGATTGATGATATTGATTGTAATATAGTGGACTTAGTTAGTAACATAGAAGTTGCTATTAACCAAGTAGATTTAGATATTATGTTTTGGATTTTATATTTTCATGTAGAATGTATGAATAACACTACTGAGTATGAATATAT
The DNA here is from genome assembly GCA_001517045.1 of Pseudotsuga menziesii. Classification (NCBI taxonomy): domain Eukaryota; kingdom Viridiplantae; phylum Streptophyta; class Pinopsida; order Pinales; family Pinaceae; genus Pseudotsuga; species Pseudotsuga menziesii. The sequence goes on along the minus strand of LPNX010420956.1, from coordinate 314,263 downwards.
AGGTCTAAAAAAGGATTATGAGTTAAATGTAAAAGATCTGAAAGTTTTTGGTAATTTTAAAGAAAAGCTTTTTCAGCAACTCAAAGAAACACAACCTAGACTAGAGCCTTTGATCCGAAAGGAGCTAAGGAAGATTGGCTATGTTCTCAAGCAGTACTTTACCTAGGATCTATAAACACTTTGTACATAAATAAACTTGTTTTTATTGATTCTTTCTAGTTAGTTTATTTTCCTGTTTGTTTCACCTAATTTCATAGCCTTAGTTTGTTTCGTTTTAATAAACCAACTCAATTTTTGGTGCTTGGAAGTATAGGCATCCGATTAAACTCAAAATATTTGGATGTTGGGAACTACTTATGGGAAAGAGAAAATGGTAAAGTTCGATCATGATGATATTCTCTAACGGTTGACAAACGATGGAAGGGGAAGCTAATATTTAACCCCACATTTGAATAATTATAACCCCTGTGAAATAACCAAGGCTCATGAGGTCTGGAATAATATCATGGGGTTTCATCCATGTTCACATTAATACCTATCTCAGGAAGATTATCATGATGGATCCATGGAAAATAAGCAGGTTTGAAGGATGTCTGGTATTCAAAATGATACCATTGCTACAATCAAAGAGGCCTAAAGGATTAGATTGAAAATTCATTTTCCTGAAATATTCAATCTTCAATTAAGAAATGATTGTGAAGAAATAAATTATCAGACCAAAATTCCTATCAAAACAATAGATATCAGCAAAGCTCTTCTCCATCTATGAGCATGAGGAGAAAAAAAAATTGTCACTCACACAAAAGGAAATTGTGTATGGAAGAACCTGTAACAAGTTCTCAAAATAAATAAATAATCGAGGAAGACTCAGAAGACATTTTTAGTCCTAAAGAAAGCATGAAAGAATGGTTATAGCATGGGAATGAGGAACAAATGAATACATCGTTCTTAATCTGTTACAATCCTGTGGAGTCTTATTTGGTGAAAACTTAAAGACAAGGCGTAAAATGAACTTCATACTCTAGCCCCAGGAGAGTTATCAAGACACTGAAGAATTGGTTACCTTACTCCTAAAGAAATGGTATCAAATGTGATGCTTGAAAGTTGCATCCCTAAATAAATATGGTTTAAAGAAGTCTCAGGAAATACATTTTAAGTAATCATTGAACATTCAAAGTACAATACTGTATGACAATCTTGTTGTTCAAAGAAGGTTTTTCCAAGATCTATGTTCACCAGCTAGTCACAAATTATTGTTGATGCAACTGCTTCACCAAAATATTTTACACTTTAAGTCCCCTCCTTCCATTTTTTATTTTAAAATCACACTTACACTTGTTTCCCAACTCAGATAATCCCCCCTGCACACCTAGTCTTTCCTAGAAGCTTGAGCAGATGGATTTTCCTAAGCTTGAAGTGTCATTTTGGTAAAAAAATCCTTAGGCGTGACCTTGGAAACATGTCTTAAATAAAAAGTACGCTTTCAATTTTAGATCAATGCTTGAGAAATGCTACGACATAGATCAATGGTATAGGAACTAATGGAAGCAGAAAAGATCAAGTTTCAGTTGTGAAAAGTTAAAGTTCTATTTTCCACTTCCTGTAGATCGAGATCCTCCAACCCATAAGATTTCTGCACAAATCAATGGCTTGGAAAGGTGGAAAAGAAAAGGAGGAAGCGAAAAAGATCAAGTTTCATTTTTGAAAAGTTAAAGTTCCTCTTTCCTCTTTCTGTAGATCGATATCTGATGGTGATGGAGTATTCCACACAAATCAACGGTCAAGAAATGGTAGAAGCAGAAAAGTACAAGTAGAAAGATCAAAGTTAACCTTGTGAAAAAGGATGAACTCGCCTTCCAATTTCCGATTTTCACTGGGGCGGAAGTGGAAAGATAGAAGTTTAACGTCCACAAAATTGACATCTCGCTTTCCGATTTCCGCTTTCCGGAAGGGAGGAAGTGGAAAGGCGGAGGAATAAAGTTTAAAATTTAAACTTCAAAAAATTGGTGAACTTGGTTTCTGATTTCCACTTTTTGGAAGGCTCTCATGAAGATCAATGGTTAAGAAAAGGAAAAAGTAGAAGGGTGGAAGCAAAAAGGCGGAAGCAGAAAGATAGAATTTAATTTCAAAAAAAGTTGACATTTATGATTTCCATTTTCTGCTACTTCACGGAAAGCGCTGTCAGGGATGCATGATCTAATGGTTCAAATCTAACCCGGTTCGTCTTTTGAGATGATCTGAGTCGTTCAATCTCTTTTTGGTTTTTTAACTGTGAATAATGGGGGAAACTAATAATTTTTCCTCTTGGAGCTTAAATTAAATAATATTGCTTGCGTAACAGGGTTCTAGTCATCATCTTTTTCTATTTAGTAATCGATAGATATCATTAAATTGAAAATTAAGTGACTTATTGTTGTTTCTAGAACAGATATATCTCTCATTATGTTTTCTTTATGTATCACAGGTATTGTTGCTCACCAATATCGAATGTAGGAAGCGTGAAAAATATGTAGGAGCAGGGGATTAATCACCAAGCGACAACACACGGGGAGGCACAACAACATTATTGGTGCTTGATCCAACTGACAGGTTAAGTGAATAAGAATCTTGGGCATCTCTAGGGTTAGAGAATATGAAAGGTCACATCATGAATCATAGAGATAGTAATAAATAGGGGTGCAAAGAACCATAGAAATGACTTTTGGCTAGTGAAAAGAATGTTGAAATATTTTGTAAAGGAGCTAACTCTTTTCTAATAAGAAGGATCCATTTGATGGAAGAAAGGATTGCAAATATATTTACCCGGGATGTGTGTAATGCATCATGTAGAACAATTTCTTGTTGCTTCTGTACATCATATATGAGATTGTTCTAACTTGTTGGAACTAATTCCTTGGTCATGAATGATTTCTTGTCTATATAAATGTGTATGTAATGACAGGGTAATAAACGGTTTAATTATATCAGAGTTATCTTTGGTATTCTTTCTGTTGTGAATGTGATTATTGTGTTGGAACAATTATATGTTAGACTTATATGAACATTTTCAGTATATTGCTCTGAACTCTAAATTTTATCCCTATGGGGATAGAATATATTAGTTTTAGATTTAAATTTAAAGAAGTGATTGAGGTTCTTGTTTCCCAGTCACCTACATTTATCTTAGGAATCTTCATTTCATTCTTTAAACAAAAATTACATAAATGGTGGATTGGGACGCAACCGGTAAAATATTTAAGCAACTTAATCTATGGTAGACAGACCGTAAACCAGATTAATTCCCCTCACCAAACGGTGGACGATCTAATTGGAATTGTTTACTGGGGATAATCACAACTGTTGGTACCTAGGATTTTTCTAGGCATCAACACCTTCTTGCATGGAGAGGAACAAAACATCAATGGAATGAACAATAGAAAAGGATCTAATATGCCTCCGTTTTCCCTTTTTCATGTATTGACTGATACAAGGGAAATAAGAGAAAATTGCATTTAAACATATTTTCATTGACTAATTAGAGTTACCCCCAAATTCTTATAGAGAGTCACGAGAATCATTTCATTTCAAATATTTGACATATATCTATTTCAGGGAATATTTAAAATAAATCTCTGGAAAGATGTGTGTATCTACGGAGAGATAATTTATCTTGAAGAAACTACTCCTTGGATATATTAATAAAAAATTGAAATATTTGTGCATTCGACAGTTGGATCAAATTGGAAAAGACCTAAAGTTAACGATTCATCAATAGGCAATGCTTCCCCAATACCTAACCAAAGGGTTACTGTGGTACCGATCAATGATACTATTGTAGCTACTAGACTACGGAATGGGTTCTGAAGTTGATTCACATTCTCTAGAAAAGGTACCATCAATGATCCAACGAGTACAGATCCCATTAAAATGACACCTAATAATTTGGTCGGTATTGTATCAAGTATTTGGAATACAGATAAAATATACCATTTGGGAAATATATCCAAAGGAGTTTCAAATGGATTTGTTGGTTCACCAATCATTGATGGTTCTAGAAAAGCCAAACCTATTATACATGAAATAGTACCTAAAAATACTACTGGAAAAATATATAAAAGATCATTCATCCAAGCAGTCCCTCCATAAGAATTATGTCCCATACCTTTAGCTAATTTATCCCTTAATACAAGATCATTCATGTCAAGTTTCATTGTTATTGGGATAAGTAGATCCCTATCGATCTATCCCCCAAAAGAAACAAACATGTTGATTTTTATCATCTGGCTCGAACGATAACCGGAGGGAGTATATATCATTTTTTTCCCATGATGGAAGATGGATTGAAATAATAGGAACTAATAATATCTATGATCATCTATCATTACTAATTTTCTTAATCCAGTTGAATTCTCATTACTCAAGTTAACTCACAAATTCAATCATGATAGATATTCTTTTTGGACCATATTATCCCTTGTAATTTGTGTTTATAACCATGAATATACCTCAAAATATTTTTAACACACAAGATATTGACTTGTTATTGATTCAACCTATCTCCTTCTTAGATCCCTTCTTTCACTCCGATAGTTTTCCCATCAAAATGGATGCATTTTCATACTATGAAAAGGATAAGTAAATTAATATGGTATAGCTATTGATTATATGAAAATATTACCCCATTGATCAAATATCAGAGAGCCCTTCCTGATCTAGATTTGATCATAGAAAGAATTCTCTTGGAACAGAACAAATTAATTGATGCCTTTTCAACCAGGTGCTAAACTCCCTATTTTTTATAAAGAAATTGTGACAAAGACACATTTTACCAGAAATATTTATGTGGTATATTGGATAAATTATATGCCTGGACTAATCAATAGTTCAATTCACATAATCCCATAATCGATCTTCTCCATCTCAGAATCTACTCCAATTATTTGTTTGTTTTGGATAAATAATGCTTCAAAATTGAAAGGAGAAATATGAGGACCCTATTTTCTATTTTCTATTGATATTCCCATTTTTTAATAAGAAATATTCCTAAATATGAGATATTATTGTTGTTACTTGGAACAATAAGTTATGAATAGTTATTTCCAATCTATCTTTCATTAGCACCCTGTAATTTTCCTATGGTTGTTGTAGGAAGTCACAGGTGGAACCATTTCAAACCAGATTTAGAATACCCTCTAGCCAAGGCATTCATAGAGGGATCTCTCTTGTCATGGTAACCATTCACATACACATTTGTCTTTAACGAGCATGCACAAGACTAGATTTCTGCTAGTAACGGGACAGTTAGAAATAAAAGGGTGGAAAGACAAAAGAAAATCAAAACCATTGGGAGATGGAGTCACAACCTAAAAAATTAAAGGAAGTTATAGCATACAATGAAAATGGTTTTCTCTTCAACAATATGAGGCAAAGTAAGCACAACATTTAGCGAAATATCATTTAGGCGGTGGTGAGAGGAAACAAAAAATCCCAGCACAACAAGGGGCACCTATCGATGGATGAATCCCTTGCTACACCTTTAGAATAAAAAAATATTAAGCGAAATGACAGAAGTGGAGGGTCTAACAAAGGATGAATTCCAAAACCACCATAACAAACAAAACACTAATGCTTGATCTGACAAAAAGAGTGCTTAACAGAGAGCAAATTCTTTTCATGCAACTAGAAGCATTATTGCAGGAAATAAAAAATGCAAAAAATGAAATGAACAGAGAAAGCACATACTAAATACAAGCATCATGATGAATCTCATAAAAACAAAGAAATATATTCATTAAACCTTCCCAAAAATGTTGGAGAGCTACAAAAATTGGCACTGAGGCCTCAAAATATAAATCAGTCCAAACTCTATCCTCCTCAAGGGAGGTTCTAGAAATAATGCAGACTACCCTCGAGGTTACGCTCAAAAATAGGGTATCAATATAGTTACAAGATGTGGTATTATTCCAAAATAATTAGATTAGAGAAAAACCTAACAAACTACCTTATGTGGCAGATTCCCCACTGTTTATTACCAAAAATAGACGATACGTTATGCCACGCACGCTGGTCAGAATGGCACTGCAAATTATGAAGGAAGGATTTGCTCATCTTGAAAGCGATGTATCAGCACCTGATGGCTTTAAATCCTCTTGGCATGCACTCCCTATCCATACCATATGAAATGGTCTCATAACCCCTTCGGCTCCTCACCTTCACATTTACTTCGCGGTTGATGACCTACTCTATTGGTGTGTTGAGTTGGCGCAGATTTCTATGTTCTCTCTACGTTCAGTGATTTTGTATTTGGTTGACACTTTCACTTTAAGGGAGCGCCAAGTTGGAATTCCCTCTTTCCAATCCCACCAAGCCTCCAATGGCTTGTCACTCTTATGCTTCTCTCCTCCCATGGAGCAAGGTCTTCCTAACAACACTGTACCTCCATGAGTTCATCACCTCTCGACTAAAATTAGAAAGTGGAATTCACAAAAGCGATGATAGAGTAGCTAGATCCACCCTTATCCCATCCTATAATTTTCTCCAACCAATATCTTCTAGTGATGGACACCATATGTTGCGACCATAGAGATAGCAACCATGTTTAGAGGATTTGGCGGGACAACCCTCTGGTTGGAGACCCCGAGCGGTGCTTTCGTGGGGGTGTTGTCTTTTGCTAGGACATCATCATCCTCACCAGTATCAAAAGGTCATTCTAATGTGATGAACATCCTTTTATTGTCCTCATTGGTGCTGGGGAATTCCTCTAATGTGATGAACATCTCTGCCCCCATGGCTAGAAATGCTACCACACCATGGTATGGAAATGATTTGAGTTCTCCACCGTGCCCAATAGTTGGCAGAATGCAATGAACTATAGGAACCTCAAACATACAGGTTAATGTGAACCTAGTAGCAAGGTCCTCAATCTTCCAACAGATCAACACTCTGCCACCCTTATTCTCCATCAATATTTGCTCAATTCGTTTCTCTGGAAAATCTCGGGTGGTAGTGTTATAAGGAGCTGGATGGAGGAGCTTGGTAAAGGTCCATCAACCCCTCACAAGTGTCATCGTTGAGTGTTATGATGACACACAAATGGTCATGTGGGCCTTTACTCAGAATTATTATGTGGAGACACCGACTGCGCCACCCCTAAGGCTCTGACCTCCACCATTTCCTGAAAAATACCTCCGACCTCACTCATAATCTCCCTAAGGATATCTCATTGGAGGTGGGTTTGATGTTTATCGCTTCACTGATTCGTTATCCGGCTTGGATTTTAGTGCCTTAATCCCTTGGAATACGATGTGTACGATCACACATGTCCTCTATCAACTAATCATTTTGACACCCATCTTTATTACATGTGTTTGGCAGTGAACCGTGAGGACATTAGGACCTATTTTTTTGCTATTGATGCCACCTGTCCCATCCATACTAAATGGAACCTACCATAGTTTGTACTTCGCCTGCTTCCTAACCTTTGTGGATGTATCTATCGCGACATAGATCGAATCCATTGGTTAATTTCTTTGCTAAATCTATGTTATTGAAAGTGAGGGGCTCTACTAGGCTTCACATTGCTTCCTCCCCTTATCCTTCGTGCACCTTCCTGCCATGACGACCTCCAAGGCCATTGATTTTCCCCCTATCTGATTGCCACCATTCGATCATGCATGTCCTTTCTCCACTTCATGGCCACCCTATTCCTTAATTGCCATGCAAGTTGGAGTAGCAAAAAAATTCTTAGTCGTGGATCTAGTTCACCTTAATCGTGATCATTGGGAAAATAGGACAAAAAGTGGATTTCACGTGCTCTTGTAGCTACATTCTATACGCACCTCTTCCATCATGAAATCATCAACCTTCAATGCTCTGCACTTCCTATCCCTGCAGTGATGCTTCTCGAAACCATTAGGCCTGAAAATTTTTTGGCTATACCCCCTCCTAACAGCCCATTATCATCGATGCCTATCCAACATTTAGCATGAGTGCTAACAACGGATCCAACTCGGGGATGCTATCCTCCCTATGAGGTAGAAAATAACCTACATAGATCATGTTCCTAATCCATTGGGTCTTTTCATGGCTATTCCCTAGAAACTTACCAGCGTGTTCTGAAACAAAAGTAGAATAGATGGAAAATAAAATGAAAATTTACAGAAATAAAATGCTAGGAAGAACAAGCTTATTTTATCCTACCTACCCTACTTTACACAAGAATTACCATCGAGTCAGGTGATTTCCAACTTCCAATGAAACCAATCAAGCAGGTGGTTTCGTTTGCAAGCTCTTCCTTCATGCTTAATCAAGGGTAGTAATGTGAAGCGGAATGATCGAAGGTTATTGTTGAACCTCTTGTTCTTTTCATGCATAATTGTCCTATCATTCCCCTCATATAGCTTCTCCATAGATGTGGCTATTGGGTCATGTCATCCCTTCGTAAATCCTACTATACATTTGTCATGGCTTAGCTACTCCATGTATTCAGCCAATGGATCATAAAATCCATGTCTATCTTGAACTTATCCTGACATTTTCTCTCTCCATGACTATCGCTCCAATCGCAATTTCTCCCACATGTTGTCCAGCTGTTCTTCGAAATACTCATGCAAAAGGAGTCTCATAAACCCCCAAGGGAGAGACCTTGTCTGCCTCCTTTGGGAAACATGAATCGAAAACATGCTCTTCCTCATGCATTTCACAAAGAAGATCTCCCACAAAATCGAGCAAAATGTGCTCTCCCTTATATGCATATTCTGTATTGAAGGAAGAACTATCCCAATTGGGATCCTCCTCTTCTGGGAATCTATATTCATATTCATCATAACTTGGAAAACTGCAAGGATCCCCAAAATCCCCATAGACAGGGATTGCAGTAGGCAAGCTATCTTCTTCATCAGAAAAATAATAGTATTCCTGACATATGGGCCACTACCACTCATTTGTGTGCTCATCAAAAGGAAAATTAGGATGCACGGTAGGTGTCATTTTTTCATCCTCCCCATCAGTTTCTCTAAACCATCCCATGACCTTGTTCCTAGCCTCCATTTCCCATGCTTGATTAGAATTTTTTATCCTCTGTTTCAGAAAATCAAATCAAGAAAAGAATAGGGGCAGGAAGTTACCTTCCTCCTGCTGAATGTCTTCTTCATGAGAAACATGATTTAGAGGTAGAGGGGACTATGGTTGTTTGTATTCTTCCTCTTCCATTAGCAGAGGAATCCCTGCATGTTCCTGTAGGTCCTCCAGAGTAGCATGAGCTATCTCAATACACACGAGTCCTTTGTCTTATTGACTGCTTATGGTACAGGGGTCATGGTCCATCATGAATATCTCCATCCATATTTATATCACCTTCATTGTCTTTTTTGTTGTGGCCTCCGAGGTGTCAGAGGGAAGGAGCTAGGGGAGATCCGTTCTGTGTTATTTCTTCCTCTTGTCTCCCCTTATCACTGGCAGCAGTTAGGTTCATATCCACCTCTATGGAATTTTTTAGCATATAGGTTAGAGGGGCTAACCTTCTTTCACTGAGCCACAATGAGAATTCACTATCAAAGGACTCAGTGTACTAGAGTTGGGCCATGCCAAGAGGAGGTTTGAAATTAGAAGGGATATCGTCATACACTTTCATAAACCCATCAAAGAAATATTGAACATATTCACTCTCTTCCCTTTTGATGGACTATAACTGAGACAACCATCTCCTGGGGTCCTTCCTCTCTTCCCACCTTTCTTTGAAAGTGTCTTCCAAAGCTTGATATCCCAATATGGAACCATCTAGGAGACTGATGAACCACCTCCTTACCTCTCCAAAAAGGCTCTGAGAAAACATGTTGACCCTAATATCTTCATGGTCCACTTCTTTGAGATCAATCAAGTCTACAAACCACCCCACATGCTTCTCGACCGAATATCCCTTCTTCACAGTAAATTGCTTAATCCTTAGGGTGTTATTAATTCTTGCACATGATCTAGGAACTAAGAATCAATATCATGAAAGAATAATCAACAAATACTCATGAAATGGTGTTAATCGGAACCGGAATTGGTTTCCTTTCTGTATATTTAATAAACAATGAATGGTTACAATACTAATGTTGAGCAATAGCTTAACTCCATGAAGAATTCAAATACCTAAGGAGACAATTCGAATTCTTGTGAGTGAGTCTAGCTTAACTGACTCTTAGCCATTCAATCACACTCAGTTAACCACTTGACCAAAACCCTAATTGACTCACCAAACCCTAACTGAAGTCGGAGTGCAATAAATGACTGAATCTCAACTGAAGGAGATCAAAAACATATCATAGCAAGCCAACCATCAAGTTCTAGTGCTCCATGACTTCAATGAACCCCGATGAGGTTAACTGAAGCTGAAATGACCATTAGAAGCTGGTGGAGGCGCCTTGTTGACTCCAGATCATTAAATAATAATAAATAATCATTAAATAATATATTTAATGACTATAGGAACCTTAACTGACTGGTTGAACTGATTGTAACCACCAGTTAGCAATTAGGTGCATTAATGTCACTCAGATCACCCCCGGAGTGCTCCAGTTAACCTCCTTGACTGTAGGAGAAGGCTAAGTTAGCCTCCTTGACTGTGGGTAGGCGTGGGTGTGATTGGATGATGGCAATTAATTCTCCACTGATGTCAATTAATGTCAATTATACTTAGGATAGTGGTTTAACTAGGCCAATTTGACTGAAAGAGTGTGTATGATGGTAGATGTCTCCAACACCCCACCTTAAGCTATACTCAGGAAGAGTTAGAAAACATAGATGCATAAAATGCTAGGGCCCCGGAAACTAAGGCCATAGGTCACCCTGTACAATGCTGAAACTGAAACAATGCTCAAAACAAACTAAGTGAGGAAAAGACGGAAAACCCAGTGGGAAAAGCCCCTCCTCAAGCTAAACACTGAATGTAGTCTAGATCACCCTGATGAACTCACCCCCAACAGTGAATGGAGGTAAGTGAACTTCTTTTCTAAAAATCTCTTGGTGAAGATGTCTGCAATATGCTCATCAGTCGGGAAGTATTATAGAATGATGATCCTGTCATGCACTAGCTCCCTGATGTAGTGCATGTGAATCTCTACATGCTTGGTCCTCTTCCTGGTAATTGGATCCATGGATATCTTAATAGCACTCTGGTTGTCACAAAAGAGGACAGTGGACAAAGTACTACCAAGATCAAACTCTGAAAGAATACCTTGCAACCAAACTGCTTGGATGCAAGCATTCACCGCTCCTCGATACTCGACCTTTGCTGAAGATAGTGCTATGGTAGACTGCTTTTTTATTGACCAGAAAATAGGGCCACCACCAAACATGAATACATATCCGTAATTTGACTTCTGATCAATAGAATCACCCACCCAATCAGAATCTATGTATCCAACCAGCTCTAGCTCGGAGTCTGCAGCATAGTGAATGTCGTAGGTCCTGGTTCCCTGAATGTATTGGAGGATCCTATTGGCTGCCTTCCAATGAAGATCATGAGCCTGCTGCATGTATCTTGATATAGCATTCATGGAATAACAAATATCAGGCCTAGAATGTGTCAAGTACAACAAGCTACCATTCAGCTGTTGATAGATAGTGCAGTCCATGGGAGGTGTGTGTTTTCCTTCTTCAAGGTTGATCTCTGAAAGGAAAGGTAATGGTGCAGTCCTACATTCAGCCATGTTAAACTTGACTAACAGGTCTGAAATGTATTTTGACTGAGTGACCATAATCCCATCAGAATTTTTCTCGATTTCAAGCCCCAAAAATTGTTTTAGAAGCCCCAAATCACTCATTTCAAAGGCATTGTGGAGAGCAATTTTGATGGTTGAAATGGAGGAAATTGTGCTACCTGTGATCAGTAAGTCATCAACATATAAAAAAATTATAATTATATGACCATCATGCTTCTGTAAATACAAATTTGTATCCGATCTACATCTCTGAAATTTTTGCGAGAGAAGGAAGGCATCCATCTTGGAATACCACTCTCTTGGGGCCTGTTTTAACCCGTATAGTGACTTCTTTAGCTTGCAAACCAAAGATGGATCAGTGATTTATCCCTCAGGATGCTTCATGTATATCTCCTCATCAATATATCCATGCAGAAAGGCTGAATTAACATCCATGTGATGCACCTCCCAGTGCTTGGATGCGGAACTAGCCAAAACAAGGCGGATGGTGTCCATTTTTGCAACCGGTGCAAAGGTCTCATGGTAGTCCACTCCTTGGACCTGAGAGAAAAAATTTGCTACCAGACTTGCCTTATATTTGTAGGTGCTTCCATCAGCAGAAACCTTTTTCTGAAACACCCACTTGCATTGAACCAATTTCCTTCCAGGAGGAAGAGAAACTAGCTCCCAAGTAGTGTTTTTCTGAAGAGAATTCATCTCTTCATCCATGGCAACTTGCCATCTCAGATCATTCTGAGAATGGTAGTAGGATTTTGGATCTAAACTAATCATCAAATAGAAATTTTCAGACATAAAATTATCAGAAAAAGAGAGCGCAATAAATGCTCTTTGGAAATCAGACTGGGTTCTCCTTGGATCATCCATATTTCCAATGTTGTCTCCTGAGGAGGAGAGTGTCTTTTGGGCCCATGTAGGAAGATGATTTTGCACTTTAGGTTATGATTCAGTATTTGATGATTGATAAACACTGATATCAGAAATTATAGGATCCAAATCATGGTCATCACCCCCAATTTCATCATCCAAATATTCAGTGGAATAGGAAGGAAATTCACCAGTTTTCTCCTTCACTAGTTCCATCTCTTGAAGAGGCTCATCGAACTTGACACTTCTCTCGATGATGATCTGTTTGGTATTGATATCCAAAAGCTTGAATCCTTTATATTCATTAGGATACCCAATAAATAGACATTCTATGCTCTGCGGTTGCAAATCCCTTCTTTTATCAAGCGGAATCCGGGCCCATGCAGTGGACCCAAACACCCGTAGGTTTGACACATCTGGCTTGTGTCTAAAGTATGCTTCGAAAGGAGTCTTTCCTTTCACTGATGAATGTGGCACCATTTTCTGAATGTATGCTTCATCATGCATGGCTTCAGCCCACAAATTTGCAGAAAGCTTCTTTGACTCCAACATACAGGTGGTCATCTCTTTGAGAGACCGGTTCTTCCTTTCCGCTACTTCATTGTGCTAGGGAGTGTAGGGAATTGAATGTTTGACCTGAATACCAATTTGGGAGAACATGTACAGAAAATAATTACTGACATAATTCCCTCTATTATCAAATCTCAATATCTTGATCTTAATCCCGGAGGCATTTTTTATCAAGGCCTTTAATTCAGAAAAAATTTCACATACTTCTGATTTCTTTTTGAGAAAGAAAACCCATGTATACCTTGAAAATAATCAATAAAATTAAGGAGGTAACTTGATCCATTCATGGATTTGATAGGAATTGGACCACTGATATCAGAATGTATCATCCCCAATATGCTTGTAGCTCGGTTTGCCTTCCCCCGATCAAACTTGTGCTCAGGGTGTTTTCCAATCACACAGCCCTTGCAGACTCCCGTGGTTGCCTTGATGACCGGGAGGCCTTCAACCATGGATTTTTTCTATAATTTCTGAAAATATTTGAAATTAAGATGGCCAAACCTCTCATTCCATAGCCTACTAACCTCATTTCCATGAGTTAGCAGAGCGGTGGGCTTTGCATCCGCAACAAAGTGAGAGAACTCATAGGCTTTTGCATGATGATTTGCAAGGCCTTTTGCAATGAGTTTCCTGGATGCAATTTCTGTTATCTCAACATCATTTGGGCTAAAAGAGACTCTCTTAGGAATTCCTATATGTGTCATATGATATACACTAAGGATATTTGCTGCTAGATATGGTACATACAAAACTTTACAAAAAAAACCATTTTCTAGATCTACATTACCTTGTCCTTCAAAAATGATGGTGGAGTCATCTCCCATGTGGATGGGGATGGATTTTACGGTCTCCAAGGATGAAAAGAAGTCTTTTTCAGCAATCATGTGATTTGAAGATCCAGTTTCAATCAGCAGTGCTTTGGACTTCGAAGTTCTTGCCATGAGGGCATGACCTTTCTCATGATGTGGTTCCCGATCTTGGTGATCTCTCCTCCGAAAGATATCCGGAAGATTGATGTGATTCCTCTCAAGGAGAAAGGTTTCTTCATCAAGATTTTTCTTCATGTAGGCATGTTTAGGGTGAAAACCCTTCCCGTAGTAAGAACACCTGACTTTTTCTTTCCCATTGTGCCCTTTTCCTTTGTTCTTCCTTGAGCCGGAAGATTCATCATGCTGCTGATTTTGAACTCTAGGCTTGGGAGCATCAAATTTAGTTTTTTGGTTTTTCTGTGGCTTTCCTTTACCCTTAAGATCTTTGGGCCCTGATACATGGAGGGCTTGATCATGGGAAGATCAGATGATCCCCATCTGGACAAGCTTTTCATGTTCATTAGTTAGGGACTCAATGAAGGCATTGAGTGTAGGCATCTTCCATCTGGGGGTTGTGAGCTTCCTCGCACGAAATGTAGAAACAAAAATTGAATAATCAGCCCTGAGTTTGGAGAGGATGGCTAGGATGAGCTAATAATCCTCCTTCTCCACTTTGCATTGCTTCAAGAGAAAAACAGTATTCTTGAACTTTGTAAAGAAATCATTCAGAGTCTCGAAATTGGAAGGTTGGAGAGACATGAGTTCATTTTTGAGTTGGTAAACTCTCAAGTCATCATGCTTTTTGTATAGGGATTCCAATTTGTCCCATATTTTTTTGGTGTCCTCAGATCCGTAAGATGGAAGAGAAGGTCATCGAAAATAGAGAGGCACAAGAAACCGATGGCTTCATCCTTCTTGTTCAAGAATCTTGATTTTTCTATGGCGGATCCAGGATCAACTTCAATGTCATGGAGACTCTGTAGAGTCCTTTGGAATACAACTGAATCTCCATTTTACTTTTCCATGTGTGACAATTGTATGGAGTCAACAGAGGTACTGAGGAGGCCATCTGGATATGCTGTAGCGAATGCTTCACCTGTAGAAACCTGAAAATCAAAACAGAAAGGGAAAAATAAGGTCGGACAGCCTGCACATTCTAGGCTTTCATCACACCCAACATAGTCAATCAAGCAAGCTTGATCAACAAGTTATTTACTTGGGATATTGAGTGGTAAGCCTTGGTTTCTGGTGCAGTGCTGGAATTTTGAGCTATTGCTCACTTTTCATGGAGAAATCTGTCAAAAAGCTTGTTTTTGAGAGATAGATCTGTGTCCCACCAATAGCTCTGATACCATATTAATTCTTGCACATGATCTAGGAACTAAGAATCAATCTCATGAAAGAATAATCAACAAATACTCATGAAATGGTTTTAAATCGAAACCGAAATTGGTTTCCTTTCTATATATTTAATAAACAATGAATGGTTACAATACCAATGTTTAGCAATAGCTTAACTCCATGAAGAATTCGAATACGTAAGGAGTCAATTCAAATTCCTGTGAGTAAGTCTAGCTTAACTGACTCTTAGCCATTCAATCACACTTAGTTAACTACTTGACCAAAACCCTAATTGACTCAGCAAACCCTAACTGAAGTCGGAGTGCAATAAATGATTGAATCTCAACTAAAGGAGATCAAACACATGTCATAGCAAGCCAACCATCAAGTGCTAGTGCTCCATGACTTCAATGAACGTCGATGAGGTTAACTGAAGCTGAAATGACCATCAGAAGTTGGTGGAGGTGCCTTGTTGACTCCAGATCATTAAATAATAATAAATAATCATTAAATAATATATTTAATGACTGGAGGTGCCTTAACTGACTGGTTGAACTGATTGTAACCACCAGTTAGCAATTAGGTGCATTAATGTCACTCAGATCACCCCCGGAGTGCTCTAGTTAGCCTCCTTGACTGTAGGAGAAGGCTAAGTTAGCCTCCTTGACTGTAGGTAGGTGTGGGTGTGATTGGATGATGGAAATTAATGCTCCACTGATGTCAATTAATGTCAATTAATGTCAATTATAATTAGGATAGTGATTTAACTAGGCCAATTTGACCAAAAGAGTGTGTATGATGGTAGATGTCTCCAACAGGTGTATCCCTGAGGAAGGTCATGGAGGACTACAGGGAGAAGTATAGGGGAAAAATGTTTAGACCTAATGGGGTTATGGTAGATATTTCGATAGGGTTAAAGCATTGGATGGTGAAGGCTCTGTAAACTCTGAATGGGGGGAACGCAAGGTTGTAGCAGTCGAAGGTCTTTTGACAGTGGAATTTGATGAGGACCCTTTGGAAGAGGGAAGATGACATTCTAAATTAGATGAGGGTTGGAGGATATCTCCATTTGGTGGCTCAAGAGAATGCACAGAGTCACCGATAGCATCATGAGCCTCATGGGTCTCCGATGAAGGGTTTTGGTCCTGGTCATATGTATAGGGCGAAGAAGATTTCTCGGTATTCAAAGAGGGATATACAAGGGTTGGTCTAGGGTCTTGCCATGAGCGTGACAGATATTGGAAAACTATTCTAACCATCTAAGGGAAAGATAAGAAAAAATGTACCAGGAAGGAAAATACATCTTGGAGGAAGGAAACAGAGTACCTCATATTTCACCATGCCCTTCCAGGCTCTACTATATTGGGTTCATTTTCCATAGTGGAATCACAATCGAACCTTTGAAAAACTTTGTGGCTTCTAGGTGTTCAAGGTTCATAGTGGAGTCACCTTCAGAGGCCTTGATTGGAGTCACCAGAGCATATACAACCAATATGTGTTTAAGACCAATTTATCAACCATGTCATTTAACTAACCAATGTCATTTTACCCAGGGGTGATTTGCTCATTCTCTCCCCGGCAATGACGCCAAGATGTTATCACCCTGTAATTTTCCTATGGTTGTTGTAGGAAGGCACAAGGGTGACCATTTCAAAAAATATTTAGACTTCCCTCTAGACAAGGCAGTCAGAGAGGGATCTCTCTTGTCACTGTAACCATTCACATACACATTTGTCTTTAACGAGCATGCAGAAGACTAGATTTCTGCTAGTAACAGGACAGTTACAAATAAAATGGTGGAAAGACAAACAAAATACAAACCATTGAGCAATGTAGTCACAGCCTAAAAAATTCAAGGACGTTACAACATATAATGAAAAGGGTTTTCCCTTTGGCAATATTAGGCAAAGTAAGAACAAGATTTAGCGAAATATCCTTTAGGCGGTGCTGAGAGGAAACAGAAAAGACTAGCATGGAAAGGGGCACCTATGGATTGATGAATCCCTTTCAACACCTTTAGCAGAAAAACATATTAAGGGAAATGATAGAGGTGTACCATATAACAGAGGACGAATTCCAAAACCACTATAACAAACACAGGAATAATGCTTGATCTAAAAAAAAGAGTGCTTAGCAGAGAGATAAATATTTTTGTGCAACTAGAAAGCATTTTTGCAGGAAATAACAAATGTGGAAAATGAAATGAACATAGAAAGCACACACTAAATACAAGCACCGTGATGAATCTCATAAAAACAGAGAAATATATTCATTAAAGTTTCCCAAAAATGTTGCAGAGCTACAAAAACCAGCGCTAAGGCCTCAAAATGTAAATCAATCCAACTTCTATCCTCCTCAAGGTAGGTTCTATTTATAATGCGGACTACCCACAGGGATATTCCTCGAACCAGGGTATCAATACAGTTACAAGATGTTGGATTATCCCATAATAGTTACATTAGAGAAAAACCCAACAAAATACTGTACGTGACAGATCGCCACTGTTTATTACCAAAAATAGGCGATATGCTATGCCATGTGTTATACCAAAATATTGTCACCATCATGTGATAAGACATTTGACATACCTACTTGCCCTGAATCCCAGCTTCTGGAGTGGAAACTAAATGGTTTTTCATCAATCTATCATACAAATTACCAGCCCCATGCATGCCCCTTTATCCAGGAGCATTACCCCTGCTTGCACTACCTTTCATAGGTTTTCCACAAGCAGTGCCACCACCCATTGCCCTTGGTCCATAGGCGCTAATTAATAGAACCGCTCTGTCATAGAAGGAGAAGCGCGGTACCCTGGGTAAAAAGGGAAAAAGAGAAGTTTCTCGAGGCTTCTAGATGATAATCCTCGTGTACTGCCTTATCCCTATTGTTGTGGGTTGGTTGAGCTTGGGATCCCTCTTCCTAGGATCTTAGAGGCCACCTCACCCACTAATTTCTCAACCATCTCTATCCATTAAATCCCTATAAATATGAGCTCATAGCCATGGTTGAAGAGAGAACATTTGAAGGTATTGTTATGCTGTTGGATTGATTCTTGGCCCAAGATCCTTTGGAGAGAGCATAGAGAGCTAGAGTCGGAGCTTTTGGGGATGAAGAGCTGGTTTCATGGAGATGCATGTCAACACTAAGGCTTGGTCATAAACTTCTTCATATTTATAATGCAAGTTGATTTCTATCCGACATATGATTTTGTTGTTGTGATTTCGCATATATATGTTGCTAGATTCCTTAGTCACTAGCATAAATTAGTAGATCATATTCTAGTTGCTTTGATTTGTTTCATGTTGAGATTTTTTGTAGGTTCACAGGTGAACTGTAAAAGCCTTGTATTCTGTGGAAATTCAACCCAGTGATAGAACAATTTTACTCACAACAATTATCAATTGTACATGCAAAATCACTCACAAAAGAGACTGAATATGGAGCTGAACACTAAATTGTATTAAATCAGTGTACAATAGCCAACCCTGTAACATAATAGGTTGCTGTATTAAATAATTACATAAGGGATTCGAATACATGAGGAGGCAATTCGAATCTAGTCAAAAGCAGGCTTACTAAAATTAAGCAATTCCCTGATAGGTGCATAAAGTAGTTTCCAAATCAGTCATGGAGCTCACGAATTGGAAAAATCACTTAGGCAAGATAAAGAGTGATGGAATGACAACTCATACATGCTTTTCATAGGAGAAAAGAGTGGAGGATGTGGAGGACAAAAAACTAGTTTACCTCACCTAGTCAAACTTTCCCAATTGCCTTAAAGCACTGAAAAAGCAGGCAATAAAGAAGAAAAAGTAGAAGGGCGCCTAGGAGGCCAGGAATAAAGCAGAATTGATTCCTTGAGGTTTCCCAAGCGCTACATGAGTCAAAATAGGCAACTTTGACCACTATGGATAGGTAAATGACAACTTGCATAAGGTGGGACACATGAACTAGGAAAATAAGACAAAAATACTTAAATTAATGTCTAAGGTAGCTAACTATGGGTTGATTATTCTAACATATTATAGATATCTACAATGTCTAGGGAGAGTCTTCAACCTCTTGTTGCTAGGGTTTTCACCCTAGCTTGTGCTGTTGAGCACCTACTAAGGAATCTGGAATCCTTAGTAGCAGTTCAATGATTGTATGTGAATTAAATAAAGATAAACTGAAACAATGACTAATCTAAATACGTTCTTGAAGCTAAAACAGTAAATAACATGAAACAAAACAGTAAAGAAATGAATGATGATTTTTATTGATATTACCTCCAATGAGGAGGTTGGTGGAGTCCGTTGCGCTGGTCCGATGTCGGTGGCTTCGAGCTCCAAGCTGCTTTTTTTCCTTTTTCCGGTGGTGGAAAATGGGCCAAAAGAGTTCTCAATGGTGAAAGTAGCTTGATGGTAAGCTAGGGTTTCGAGAATAATTTCGGTAGAGGCAGGATGCTTATGACTGTGGATGTCAAATGAGGGGTCTCCACCAATTATTTATAGTTTTTTAGTGGTGGAGTGCTGGCCCATGGTTTTGGAAACCATGTGGTTTAGGGCAGCTTGTTTAGGGTTTTTTCCTCCTTTTCCTCATTATTTTATATTTTTTCTTCCCTTTTGGGGATTTTACTATTTTTAGAGGAATTTTGGACTTTTTTGGAGGAAAAAGGGGTTTTTTGGCCTTTTGGAGGCTTTTTAGATGGTTTTATGGGAAATATGGTAGGCAAATGGACAAATGAGCCATGTAGTGGGGTAGATGAGGTAGTTAACCATTTTTGGGTGTTAACAGATTGCCCCCTGATGTGCGAGGGCAGGAGCTCATCGTATGGCCGATGGACATCGTGAGTCATATTTGGTTTGTGTTGGGGTGTGGAGAAGAGAAGGAAGCAACTGAAATCCAGGACACCGATCTCGAACCACCTGCAAGGACTGAAAAGTACATAACCTCAATAATGGATGAGGGATCATCTGATAATATGGACGAGGCGGGCATTCCCATGCTCGTATCAGAATATAACATAACAGTATAAATGGTCCTCAAATACTGGATGAGGAAAAGTATCTCAATAGATGGACAAGGCGGGCATTCCCATGCTCGTATCAAGATACATAACAATCACTTGTGAGGCCCAAAATGAAAGACCTGGAGTAAACAATCACTGTGCATATCATGAGAGTCCAGAGGGGACACAAATCTGGAACATACTGCTGAGCTGACCATGTCTGAGCTAAAAAAATGGATATACTGGAATGGCAGCAGTGCTACTTAATGTGGTTCGGAAGGAACTGATGCACTGCTGGATCAGAGTGACAACGGTCATACGTGCAATGGTACACTGAGCTGGAACTGAACTGGGTACTCAAAGAAGCATAGAACTGAATGGCTTCCGAATACAATCGCAAACGCAGCCCGGACATCCACGGGAACATATAAATGGGCATTCCGAAGTGACTCACCAATGTGCTAGAGTCGGGGTAAATCTGGGGTCTTCGACACAGAATGGAAAGGGTATATATCCTGCGCGATTCTCAACGATGCGAATAAGGTGCTGAAGTCGAACATGTGAGAAACAACCATTCAGAGAGGCAATAATGATTCCTCCCAAAATGGTCCGTAGGCACTCACCACAGATGGTGATGGGTCCAAGGCGCAGGAGCCTCTAGGTCTATCCTCTGGAATAGAGGAGTTGTCGTCGACAGAGGGAGACCTTTAACTATCAAGGCAATGATGTTTCCTTGATAGGAGCGCGAGGTGCAAAATCGAACTGTGATAGTACTGATGGGAAGAGTGATAAACTGGTGGGACTAACTGGGCAAGTAGAGTGGGTGGACTCAAACTTCCTTTGTTCAGAGTATGGTGGCGGGGATGATCGGGCAGCACATGAAACTGATTGGTGGTAAAGGGATCATAGCTAGAAGGGATCTGGGCAGTTCACTGGGTTGAGGGAGACTCAAGCTGTGGTAACATGGTAGGAGACTGCAGAATACTCTGAACAAAGGCGAACTGATTGGAGGTGCTGCCGAGAGGATTGATCATAGTGCCAAGAGGTGGGGGGGGACTTCTTCATGGGTTATGGAACGAGAAGAAGTGTGGATATATAAAATGCTACTGTCGTGTGGATTTTCCGAGCCCATGACAGTACATGCTCGTGGTTGCTTTCATATTTACCGAGTCTGAAAGCAAATAAGAAGACTCTGTATTTGGAATGGCAGGCAAGGAGGAAGTGTTCAATTAGGGGACATTTATGATGATTAAAACTGATGGCGGGGGGGAACACTGGTGGATCTCCTTGCAGGGTGGATGAATGGTGTCAAACTAACGGAACCTTTGCAGTATGACAGGAGTGAATGGCTCATGTAACAAGTGTGGAACTATCGGACGACGGCCGATGTGGCGCGCTAATCAAGGTAGCAAGATGTCCGGGCACAATGTTATGATTGGACCTAGGTGAGAGCGAGAAAATATCTCAAGCATCATCACGAGCTCGGAAAAGTGATTCCGGTGATATAAAAAATGCTAAAAATGGAGGGCGGTCGAAGTGGCACGCAAACCGAGACGATTATTGGGGTCGAGAAAATGGGCAAAAAATAATTTCGAAAAAATGATGCAATGAAGTGACCATTGTGAAGGTCTCGTCGTGCTGGTTCCAATGGTGGAAACGGTTCGGAAAACGGACTCTGTATGGGTTCGAAATGGCCAAACAAGGAAAGGGTCAACGGGCTATAAATAGTAAGTGGGCCCAATATGACACGTCATTTGCACTATTCCCATTTTGCACACGATCAGAGTGTACCAGAGCTTACGTGATATTTCTGGACGATCTGACCGGCAGTTTTGAGATTCGGGAGAGCCAGGTATTCCATCGAACTTATGCCTGTTTTCTTTTTGGGTTGGGGGAAGGGTTGCGGGTCCCGGGGGGGTGTTTGTACGGTCCACAAGGGTGGACCGCGACTGTCGGTCTTGGAAGCCGCGGTCTGGAACGCGACTGTCCGGCTTGACAGCCGCGGTCTGGATCGCGACTGTCGGGTTTTGACAGCCGCGGTCTGGACCGCGACTATCTGGCTTGATAGCCGCGGTTTGGACCGCGACTGTTGGTTTTGACAGCCGCGGTCTGGACCGCGACTGTCGGTTTTGATAGCCGCGGTCTAAACCGCAACTGTCGGCTTCACAGCCGCGGTCTGGACCGCGACTGTCGGCTTCACAGCCGCGGTCTGGACCGCGACTGTCGTCTTGACAGCCGCGGTCTGGACCGCGACTGTCTTTTTTGTCTGGAGTTGTTTGGGAAGGGTGAGAATGTCTATTTTGAACAATAATCTAATGAGGCTTTGTTGTGTGACTGACAGGATGCCACGGAATGTATGGAGAGAGTGAGAGATGCCAGAGGGGCTGGTGGACATTATCCGAGAGGACCGTCGTGTGCGTTCGATGCTTGGGATATTCGACCTACTGAAGTTTGCTGAGATTCCGATGATTCGGTCAGCAGGGTTGCTGCTGAACCGCTTAGTGAGTTTCTGGGAGCCAGATTCACTGGCGTTCCGAGTACAGGGGGAGAGGGTGGACCTCACCCTTGCTGATGTCTATTTTCTGACGGGGTTGCCCTTCCTAGGGAGGGTGGCAGATACCCAGCCGCGGGGGTCCGCGGATCTTGATATTGTTGATATGTCAGTGCAGTTCTGTGGGGCAGAGGCACGGGTGCATCGGAATGCGCTCCGATTTGGCGACTTACGGGAGCCAGTGGTTCGAGCGACGGCCTCATGTATAGTGCGGATCCTGGGTTCTCAGTCACCTGAGAAGGTGTCTGGGGGGCAGATGCAGCTTGTGGAGCGTACACTGGAGGGGAATTATTTTGCATGGGGTCAGATGTTCCTGACCTGCGTTCAGCGACAGCTGACCGCAGCGAAGGAAGCTGGCAAGGGATTCTACTTTGGGTCGTTCTTGTGCGCCTTCTTTATGGAGAGGGTCCCCACACTGCGGCCGCGGGTGCCGGTTAGGGCAGGAGGCGTGAGGGAGCCTCGTATGATTCGGTGGGGGGAGATGATGCGCCGCCGTGGTGGTGGTGATGTGGGCCGGTTTTTTACGGATGAGTTGTACATGCAGTGGCTCCAGTTGCCACTGACGCTGGAGGACTTTCCTTACAGGGACATGGATTACACAGGGGATCCAGATGCGCCCTGTCCACCAGGACAGGCATGGGGTCCAGATGGTATGTATCATTTCGATTGTTTTGTCCAGTTTTTATGTTATGTATGATGTATGTTTGATATAGAGTTACTGACAAGTAGTCGATTTGCAGATGTGGTTCCGCAGCCGCCACCAGGGCATGTGGCGCGGCGAGGGATAGTGGCAGTTTTGGCTTTGCCCGGGCGGGGTCCGGTGCATCGGCGAGACGCGGATGGGGCGCTAGAGTCTGTACGGATGCTGCTAGAGCGACTGTTGACGGGAGTGAGCGATGCGGGGTGGGAGGACCTTCCGCGAGATGTGCATCGGGATTGTAGGCAGGCACCTCGGGATTTCAGAGGGATAGCGTTTCGGGTGGCTCTCTTAACGGAGAGGGCACGAGCACGGGCACCGAGGCTCAGGCGAGATGAGGACTCGTCGGAGGAGGAGCGGGAGGAGGAGTCAGAGGATGCTGACACGGATAGTGACGCAAGGTATGACTCCCTTTAGGGAGTACAGGGGACTCCCTTCGATATTTTGTAGCTTCGGCCTGTATGTGATGAGTTTTGAGGGATGGACATGCATATTTTTTGTATAGCTGAGTACTGGGGTACTCAGAACATGTATATTTCTGAACATGTATTTTTTGACTTGTATATATATATATATATGCACGTGGATGCACATTTTTTGGTGATATTGTCTCATTTGTACGCACATGGATGCGCTTTATGATGTGTTCTATGTTGACGCTGCACATGGATGCAAGTAGTCTAGGCGGTTGGGCACGTGGATGCCCCTTTTTTGATATAATAGGATGTATGTATGACTAGGCACATGGATGCCCCTATAGATGCAAATGTCATTTTTATGGTGTTATGTTTTATGTACACAAATGTTGATGCAATGCAGTCTTTTTGGTTTTTTGTATATGTGGATGATATGTTATGGGGTAATGATAATGGAGGTGTTACATAGTGTGATTGATGTGCCAGTCGAGGATATTGTTCGCCATTTGATCTGCGACACTATTGTAAGCTCTTGGGACATGTGTGAATGTGATGGATTCAAACTGTCGGCTAAGTTGTTTTGTACGCAGGAATTTGCGAAATAGGCAGGGATCACGCACCTGGTAGCAGTTGTTGAGCTGGGAGACAAGTAGCTGGGAGTCCAAGAACACATGAAGGTGACGTATGCCCATCTAGAGGGCAGCAGTTAGGAGACCGGTCACAGCATCATACTCCGCCTGGTTATTGGTAGCAGCGCCGATACATATTCCGTCAAGGTGGATGCGTTCATTGGAAGGGGAGTATAAGACCCATGCTGTGGAAGCTAGGTTGGGAGACCAGTGACTGGCCCCATCAGCGAAGCCGATGTAACAAGGTGGAAGAGGATCCATCTGTGGGCATGCAAAAATGCGATAAATGTGAGATTGTGGTCAAAAACAGTGAAAAACAAAAAGAAAGCAAACTGTGCAAATGCGGACCAATGAGGTCGCGGTTTCGGTTATGGGTAGAAACGTTTCAGATACAACCCATTCCGGGGGTTGGAGAAGGGTCGTCCTTCAAAGTCTGCTAAAATGTATGCCCCCTTGCCGAGGCAAGTTTGCACAATGTAAGGGCCTTGCCACATGGACTCGAATTTTCCTTTACCTTTTTTGTCGTTGGCTTGGTCATAGGCGAGGACGAGGTCCCCTTCGTGGAAAGTTCGAGGGTGAACATGTTTGTCATAATGGGCTTTGGAGCGTGTTTTGGCAGCTTCGATATTCTGGAGAGTGGAGCGACGATATTCATCGGCTTGTTCGAGGGATAGAAGACGTTGTTCAAGGGGGGAGGTATCTGGGAGAAGCTCAATGG